>JAPKLX010000115.1:462971-738107 GCA_026898415.1 Leonotis leonurus
GACAGATTTGCGGAGCACAACAACAGAACTGCGGAAATTGTGAAGACATGGGCCAGCAGTTGCTATATTCATGGACCCAAGCCCATGTAGTCTATCTATAAATACTAGAGTCATTCATTAAGTTGAGTGCGGATTTTGGAGATGATATAAGAGGTTAGATAGACACTTTTGCAGATTTATATCGTAGTTTAGTACGTGTGATCTTTGCCTTAGAAGATCATACTTTTAGTATTTTAGTAAGAAGTGTTGTTGTTGTTGTTGTCCGTAACATTGTAAACAACACAACACTTATTTTGATTATTCTTTTTGGCCGTAAGGCTTCCGTGTAGGTTGTTTATTAACACAACCTACGCAAAAATTATCTCGTGTGTTTCTCATTTAGCTTCCGCAATATTGACTTAGAGTAGTTGATACACTTTCAGGAGGGATACCTCACTTTATATTTAGGTTCAAATGACCATCCCTCACCAATGTGGGACAAATTTAACAATCAATATCGTCATAACAATATATCATATAAGTTTGGTGGTGCGGAGTGCACACTTATATGAATTTATTATGATATTAGGGGCGAAGCCCCTAAAGGACGGGGTCCAAGGGGCAGCGCCCCTGGCTGGGGTCAAGGGACTATTTCCGATAAAATCGTTGTGCAGGAAATTCATCCGAAATTTAATTTTCGGAATTTCGAGGGACTATTTTGCAATTTAGAATATTGCAAAATCGTTATGAAAAAATTGACGTTTCAGTTCTTTTTAAAAGGTTTTTCATCAAAACTTCTCGACACATAATACAAGAAAAACTCTGAATTGTATCCGATTGAATAATTCGATAGAACCGTTGAATTGATTCGATCTGAAAGTGTTTCACGCCTTTCAAAGGATCCGATTTTGATTTTGTTTGTTAGTTTACTCCAACAAGATCTTGATAATTTTTGTAAATTTATACATAATTTTCATAAAATTTTACCAAATTAATAGTAAATGAATTTCTTTTAGGTGGGACTCATTCGTCTGGCTCCGCCACTGATATCATCCATCCTCTTCTCATCCAACCTCCTCATCCAACATATCATTATTGGCCCAAAAATACAATACTTTTATAAATTGAAACTATATAGTCCAGTCGTGAATTACTCGAACCCGATACTTATTTTTCTTCATCTACTTTTCACTTTTCTTATGTACCATAATATTTAAATCTAGTTAATTATATAATAATATAATGTAATTCAAAAATTATGTTATTTTACAAATAATTTTAGATGTTCATTATCTTTTATGTATGCACACGTTTTAAATAAATATATTTTATATAAATAGAGTAAGATATAAGATTTAATTTGCGTGATTCGAAGATAAAAATTCATACATCCACGATACCCAATACAATTCGAGGATTTCCAACTTAAATTGAAGACGTCTTCATTAACCACTAATGATTAAATGTACAAATAAATTTCTAATCACTTCTAACTTTAAGATAAACGTTGAGGCCATATATATTTTTCGATTACAAATTCTATCACTAACAATACTTATTTATGATAAATATTATTGAATAAATTCTTTGCAAAATAAGTCTTTGAGAAAGAATATTGAAAGAATATTAGTACTATTCTCTAGGTATCCAAGAATCGGTCAATTGGATTATTTATTTATCTTTATCGTAGCTAAGTAGTAGATAATTAGTAAGAATTTACTCGAGTATATTGCATAGGCGGTTTTGCATTGTCGTGAGCAGCAAGGCAAATGTTGCTTGTGCCTTCAAGTTAATTTGTTGTTGAGGTATCTTATGGTTAAGTTATCTTATTATGTGTATACTTCATAGACTATCTTGTGATCATTTTTGGAGATCTTTTCCTTTATAGAACATCTTATAGTTGGAGAACTCATTGAATATTTGAATGTCTTCTTTCCATAGATTCAGCTGTTTCAGTATTTGAGTTGGTTATCTCCATCTTCTCATTAGCCCTACTTGTAGTGGATACTTTAGTGCCATTATAATCTCTACAACCTTACATTTTAAGAAATTATTTATGACTCTGAGGAAGGTGTACCGAGAGCTTATATTCTTTTGCTGATATGTCTCTCAGTTTTTTTGACTCGTTTATCTTTCTTTCTGTACAGGCCGTCACATTATTTAAATCATATTTTGGTGGGGCTTTTGATAAATATGCCATCCGCAATAATTTCGTTCTGATATATGAATTATTAGATGGTTTGTTTACTGAAACTCTATCTATGTACTTATTGTCAACATTTTTTTCTCATTTTATAAGTAATTTCTTATGGAAGTTATAATTATAATATTGCAAAAGGGAGATCTTTGTTTGTTCTATTTCTTCTTAGGTTAACTCTTTCTTACCAATCTTCTCTAAGAAGCTATAAATTCCAGGGGACTTTGATTTCTATGTTTACAGTTTCTTTTTATTTAGTATTACAATCATTAGACCAAAATGTCAATGCCAATCAAATCACTCAAGTTTCTCTACTAGCGCCAGAGTTACGGTACAAGAACATCTGTCTTTAATTTCCTCTGGATAAGCACTGGAAAAATATGCATCCTACTTTCAGAACTTTGAAGTTTGAACAATGTAGTCATGAGGAGTATATAGCATCCTTGTGGAGCCACAGTTACTAAATGACTGGATGATGTTCTGACATTTTGCATTTTAATGGCAGAAATTATGGATTTTGGTTATCCTCAAAACCTCTCTCCTGAAATCTTGAAGCTTTATATACCACCCAGGAAGGCGTACGCTCTCCCTTTTCATCCAAGGTCAGGGGTTGTTACAGGTTATCTTAGGGGTGTATTTAAGTTGTAAAAAATGCATTGAATAGTTATATGTTGGTAGATAGATGCTCATGCTTTTTGTAAAAACGTCTTCATTTTGAGGTTATATGTAAAAACATTTGTTCACTTTTTCGCTATCAACTCTTTGGTATTATATATGTTTGGAAGACCTTTAGCCTCTAGGTGCCAACTTAAGTTATTGTTTCTTTCTGATATTTTATGTGCTTTTCATTTCATATAATCACTAGTTGAAAAACACTCATAGACTACGGTTTTAAACCGTAGTCTATGACCTTTTAGAACCGTAGTCTATAGTACCGTAGTGTATACTCATTGGTATACACTACGGTTCTCAAACCGTAGTCTATTCTCCACATAGACTACGGTTAAAAACCGTAGTCTATGTAGACAAAACCGTAGTGTATTCATATCAATTACTACAGTTCAACATTCAACCGTAGTGTATGTACCATTATACACTACAGTTTTTCATGTAACCGTAGTATATGTTTCAGTATAGACTACAGTTTATTTAAAAAACCGTAGTGTTTGAGTTAAAATAGACTACGGTTTTGTGAAAAACTGTAGTGTATGATATAGTATATACTACGGTTTTCTCAATTTATTAGGCCAGCCTACTAGATACCTTTGAAAGGCATTTGCAGCAATCCGTATAATTACTTATGTGGTTTGTGAGCTGCATAGTTACATGTTTCCAATTACTGATTAGCTAAGTATTTTATAAATCCCCTATTTATAAGTGGTGTTACTACCCCATACTCTTCACTGACTTAATTTCCTTTTAAATTGTTTCAATTTGGCTCTTACCTTATTCTTGCTTTCTGGAATTATGCAGCATTTACATTATTTAGATATTGCAATACTTTATAGGGGTCATCTATTAGATTGTTTTCAATGCATCTGCTTTGTCGTTATTAGCCTCTGAAAATGACACTAATGTTCCCTTGGTTCTTCTATTTCGGTTTGCAGTGGGAAAACTATTGAGCTTGACGATGTCACTTTCCATCAATGTGTAAACCTTACAAGATTCAATTCGGAGAAGACTGTTAGTTTTGTTCCTCCAGATGGTGAATTTGAATTGATGAAGTAAGGCGATCTTTAAATATTATGTTGCCTTTGAAGATGTATAGAGTTCATATAAAAAAAGAAGATAAATCTTGATCGTATTTATCTTCACATATCTCTTATATTTGGCCACCTATACGCAATCTGATTAATGTAAGATCTATTGTAGTTTGTACAAATCATGTATACAAAGTTTAAATCTGATTTCATCCTTTTTTGTTATATAGGTAACACCAGTATTTATTTTCAGGTGTGCTATGATAAGTTATTGAAACTAATGTAGAATATGCTTCAAATTTGGTCTCCACATTGCCTTGCATCCCCTTAGTTTTGAAATGGTTGAAACTTGAATATTTTTTTGTCGAAATGAACAAATACCAAGAACACAAGAGAACGCAGCCCAGATGTTTGATGAAATGCGCCAGCAACACAACGCACATAAAAGAGAGATAACACGAACGATTACGTGGTTCAGATCAATATGATCCTACATCCACGGAGGCAAAGAGGAAATAGTATTATTGCTGTGAAGAAAGTTACAAGAATCACAAGAATGTATGGTGTATCACTCCCAAGAAAGAAAAACTCAATCTTCCTATTGTAACTACCCACACTCTTTCTTGCTTCTCACTAGATTAGTTGTTTTCCCAATTCTCTCTTCACAGTTTCTCACTCACGCTAATGTTTCTGAAATACAACAATGGAAATGGATACATATACAAAACAGAATAACTCCTTCACGGCAGTTACATGAGCTGCTAACAAACTTATAACCGCTAGTGTTCTGCCAACATCGAGACAACACCGTGTATATGCATCGTGTATCCATCCTTATATCTCAACAAATCTCCACCTTGGATACATGATAGCCATAACTCCAAGATCAGTGATGCCTCATCACCCACAGCTCCCCTTCAAGAGCTGCATTTCCAACTCAAATCAATGTAGAACAATGCCAACAAGTTCACAGCAATACTTGAACTTATCAGCAGGAATAGCCTTTGTCAACATGTCTGCAGCATTATCTTTCGTTGACACTTTCTCCATCTTCACAACTCCTTTCTCCACCAGATTTCTGATAAAATGGTATCTCACATCAATGTGCTTGGATCTTTCATGGAATACTTGATGCTTCGTCAAGTGTAACGCACTTTGGCTATCACTTTTAATCACCACTGCATCTTGATATACTCCAAAATCCTTGAGCATTCCTCTCAGTCAAACACTCTCCTTCACAGCCTCAGTTATAGCCATGTATTCGGCCTCGGTAGTAGATAATGCCACCACACTTTGAAGTGTAAACTTCCAACTTACTGCACAACCATACAAGGTGAACACATATCCCGTTTGTGATCTCCTATTATCCACGTTCGCAGAGTAGTCAGAGTCAACAAACCCCATCAATGGATCAATGGTGTGGTCTGTATGTTTCTCAAACATGAGACCATGGCCTGCCGATCCCTTTAGAAATCTCAGCAGCCACTTCAAGGCTTGCCAATGCTGACTCCCAGGTTCTGCCATGAATCTACTCACCATACTTAGAGCATGAGCTATATCAGGCCGTGTGCATATCATCACATACATCACACTTCCAACTATGTTTGCATATGGAATCAAGCTCATCTCCTTCTTTTCCTTGTCTGTCACAGGCCTTTGTTTTGTTGACAGCTTAAAATGTTGTGCCAACGGAACAGAAACAGCTTTAGACTCCAACATCTTGAACTTCTTTAATATTTTCATAATGTAATCATGTTGCAACAACCATAGCTTTCCTTCCTTTCTGTCCCTAATTATATCCATGTCCAACATCCTTCTTGCACTACCAAGATCCTTCATCTCAAAACTGATTCTGAGATCCTTCTTTAGAGATTCAATTTCTGAAATCCTTGGACTTGCTATGAGCATGTCATCCACATAGATCAACAAGTAAGCCACTGCCTTACCATTCACCTTCTTGATGTAAACACAATGATCATATAAAGACTTGCAAAAGCCTATTCTTGTCATGTGATCATCAAATGTTTTGTACCACTGCCTTGAGCTTTGCTTCAACCCATAGAGTGACTTCTTTAGTAGGCAAACTTTATCCTCATCTCCCTTTTTGATGAAACCTTCAGGCTGCATCATGAAGATCGTTTCCTCCAACTCCCCATGTAAGAATGCTGTCTTAACATCCAACTGTTGCAGTTTCAAGTTATTTCTCACAACTATAGCAAGCAACATACGGATTGAGCAATGTTTTACAACAGGCGAAAACACCTCATTGAAGTCTATTCCCTCCTCTTGAGTGAAACCTCTAGCCACAAGTCTAGCCTTGAACCTTATCCAGTTCTTGTCAGTCACCTCCACCTTCTTCTTGTAAATCCATTTACAAGATATAGGTTTTTGATCCCTTGGTTTCTTAACCAATATCCATGTACCATTCTTCTTCAAAGAATCCATCTCTTCCACCATGGCCTTGTGCCAACCATCTCTTTCCGAGCATGTAATTGCCTCTTTGTATGATCCAGGCTCATGATATTCCACATCCTCAGCAACATTCAGTGCATAATATATCATGTCAGCTTGCCCAAATCTCGCAGGTGGTCTGATGTTGTTCCTCCTTGTCCTGTCCCTGGCTAGTTGATAGCTCTCAAGAACATCTTCTGGATCATGTTCTGCAACATCGTCTGCAACATGTTCCTCAACATCACCTAGAACATCATCTGCGTTCTCCACCTCAGCTTCTTGATCATTTTCTGCCTCTGAGATGCCTTCATCCAACTCCACTTGGACGGATGTTCTGCCCACATCCCTTTTCTGCGCGACAGTTTTCCTTTCTTCCATCAGTAGATAGGGCATTTCATCTTCCTTGAAGACCACATCTCTACTAATAATCACCCTTTGATTACCAACTTCAGTGCACCATAGCCTATATCCCTTTACACCCCTTGGATATCCCAGCATGATACACTTTA
Source organism: Leonotis leonurus (assembly GCA_026898415.1). Lineage (NCBI taxonomy): Eukaryota > Viridiplantae > Streptophyta > Magnoliopsida > Lamiales > Lamiaceae > Leonotis > Leonotis leonurus. The sequence goes on from JAPKLX010000115.1 coordinate 469,808, forward strand.
GTGCCCTTGGATCAAGCTTGTCTTGCTTTGTGTGAACATATGCTCTACAACCGAATACTCTCAAATGTGAGTAATCTCCTTTCTTCCCATACCACATCACATTCGGGGTCTTGAATCCAATTGTTGAAGATGGACTCTTGTTGATGAGATATGCAGCTGTCACAGCTGCTTCACCCCAAAAATTCTTTGGAACACCGAAAGAAAACCTCATGCATCTCACCCTTTCCAATATGGTTCGGTTCATCCTTTCAGCCGTGCCATTCTGCTGTGGATTCCCAGGGGCTGTCTTATGCCTTTTGATCCCCTTCACCTTGCAGAAATTCTGAAATTCCTCGGACAAATACTCCAAACCATTGTCCGTTCTAAGGCACTTCAAACTGGTGTTCTTCTCATGTTCCACCTCACAGCACCACTCCTTGAACTTCGATAGAGCATCCGATTTATTTTTCAACAAATAAATCCACAACTTTCTGGAGTAATCATCAATAATGGAGATGAAATATCTTCCTCCACCTTGAGTTGTAACTCTTGCTGGTCCCCACAAGTCAGAGTGAGCATAATCCAGAGGTGCTAGAGAAGTGTGCTTCCCTGTTGAGTATGGCTGCTTTGTGCTCTTGCCCAGCACACACTGCTCGCACATGCCCAGATGTTGTGCAACATCTCCCTTCAACACGTGCTGTTTCATCAATTCCTTCAAACCTTTTTCACTAAGGTGAGCTAACCTTTTGTGCCACAACACAATATCATCTGCATTTAGAGCATTAGTACTACCCAACAAAATATCACCAATTAGATAATAGAGACTATGTTTCCTAATCCCTTTCATCAACACCTTTGAACCCTTCATGACATGCATTTCACCATTTTCAGATTTAAATACAAAACCTTTAGCTTCTAACATGCCAAGAGATATAAGATTTCTCTTTAAATCAGGAATGTATCTAACATCTGTAAGAGTTCTAACAACACCATCATGCATTTTAAACCTTATAGATCCTACCCCTCGAACCTTACATACCTGGTCGTTTCCAAGTAGGACAGACCCTTCGTCGATGTGCTGTAGAGTGTGGAACCAATCTGCATTAGGACACATGTGGAAGCTGCATCCCGAGTCCATAATCCATGCGTTTTCAATCGATCCCTCCACAACATTCATGAGTTCTCCCAACTCACATTCACCATCAACCTCTCCAAGGCCTTGCTTCTCATTCCCCTCGGATTGCCTCCTCTTCCAAGAATAACAATCCTTCTTGAGATGTCCCGGTTTCTTGCAATAATGGCACTTCCTTATTTCTATATTCGTCTCAGCCTCTTTTCCCTTGTTATGGCTGAATTTCTTAGTTTCATTGCCATGTTTCTTGCTCTTCTTCCCCTTGAACCTTTTGATGTTCAAGCTTTCCGCGGTTGTTCATTGTTTCACCTCATTTTGCTTTTGTAATTCCTTCGACTTCAGAGCATGGAACACCTCTTCCAAAGTAATTGAATTCTCCCTCCCATACAACATAGCATCCTTCAGATGTTCGAAGGACATCGGCAGGGCATTAAGCAACAAGATAGCTTTGTCCTCATCTTCAAGCTTAACATCAATATCTTCTAAATCATCTAGAGCTTTGTTGAAGTCATCTAGCTAATCGGAAAGGCATTTTTCCTCCACGATCTTGTAGGAATACAGTTTCTGCTTCATGTAAAGTCTATTCGCCAAAGACTTTGTCATGTAAAGAGATTCTAACCTCGCCCAAACACCCGCAGCCGTGCTTTCCCTTTGCACTTCACGAAGAACTTTATCCCCAAGGCATAGGATAATGGCACTATGAGCCTTCTCTTTGATTCTTTCTTTCTCCTCCTTCTCCGCAGCAATCTTGGCAAGATCTTTCTCATCCTTCGCGCTGGATTCATCGATCGCGTCCGGCTTCAACGCATCGATCAAACCTTGTTGAATGAGTAGCGCTCGCATCTTCAACCGCCACAATCCAAAATCGTTCTTCCCCGTGAACTTCTCCGCATCAAACCTTGCTGCCATCGTGTTCTTCAACCTTAATTTCCCGCAGACGGTGCCAATTTGTTGAAATGAACAAATACCAAGAACACAAGAGAACACAGCCCAGATGTTTGATGAAATGCGCCAGCAACACAACGCACATAAAAGAGAGATAACACGAACGATTACGTGGTTCAGATCAATATGATCCTACATCCACGGAGGCAAAGAGGAAATAGTATTATTGCTGTGAAGAAGGTTACAAGAATCACAAGAATGTATGGTGTATCACTCCCAAGAAAGAAAAACTCAATCTTCCTATTGTAACTACCCACACTCTTTCTTGCTTCTCACTAGATTAGTTGTTTTCCCAACTCTCTCTTCACAGTTTCTCACTCACGCTAATGCTTCTGAAATACAACAATGGAAATGGATACATATACAAAACAGAATAACTCCTTCACAGCAGTTACATGAGCTGCTAACAAACTTATAACCGCTAGTGTTCTGCCAACATCGAGACAACACCGTGTATATGCATCGTGTATCCATCCTTATATCTCAACATTTTTAAATATAAATTGGATGACAAAAGAAATTTGAATATTTAAGATAACGATAATATATTTTACAAGCATTTTATAACGGCAAACAACTGTTATCTATATGATTAAGAAGCGCTTTCTAAACTAACAATACAAAACGTACAAAATACATTACATAACGCCTACAACCGATATATATACCTTTAAATAGATTACGCTAACAAATCGTTATGTACGTGGAACAAAAATGTAATCTAAGTGTACAATAGATTACATAAAAGTATGAATGGATAGCGGTTTGTACTGTTATGTAAAGTGTATATAGATAACGGGTATATTGCGTTATGTTTACATTCTAAACCGTTATCTATTTAAAGAATAGATAACGGTGCCGAACGTTATCTATGAGCGTGTGCACATAGATTACAGCAGTATATATAACACATTTGTGCACGTATAGATAACGGTATTTCGCCGTTATCTATGAGCGAATTTCTTATAGTGGCAGTGTATATTGTAAATATATGAATTTTTTTTTTTACCATTTTCTCTTTTATTCTTACACTTTGTATAGCTATTTAGGTGGTAAGTGAACCAAATCATTTGTTAATTATTTAGAGTTCGATTCGATAAAAATTTGTTTGATACTCGTTCATTTAATAAATGAACTGAACTCGATTCTAATACAATTTGGTTTGTGAAATGTTCGAATCTAATATTAATGGGTCGAGTTTTGAATAGTTCACAAACTTTTTTAGCAAGTTTGTTCACGAATTAAAAAATAATCAAGTTTTCAATAGTTAATAAACTAGTTTACAAACTTATCTGATTAATTAACGGACTTTTAACGAGATCAAATAGAATACTTAAGTAACTCGAGCCGAGTTTGAGATCAGACTCAAATTCACCATTAAAATGAATAATAAATGAAACCGAATTTGAGCTTGTTCTTCATTTTCAAGCCGAACTTAAACATGGTATACAAAGCTAAAACCAAGATCAAGCCCAACTCGAATTTACAAATTTTGAAAGGAGATAAATAAATGTAGTAGTCTGATTTTCGCTTCCCAATATCGGCCCAGTTCTTGTTTGGGCTGTTTGACGTTGCTGTATTATTAACCTTGGACTATTTTCCTTATTATGGTTAATGGATTTTTCTTTAAGTTGAAAGTGATTATTTGTATTGGTTTTTCCAAATAATTAACATTAATTGATCATAATAATAATGAATGCTATAATAGTGAGATACGAAAATATAGGATTTAATGTTGGATCTTAATTAATTAACTAGTTCATTCTTGTCTACTGATTTGACTTCATTCATTTATTGTCTCATATCATGTCCCACTTTCGTAGTTCTTTCTTAATTATATTCCAAACTTTTGTGTTAAATATATAATTAAATGCGAGTGGGACTAACTACAATGTGCATCCTATATTGGGATTTGCTCAACAATATAATTATAATTAGACTCAAGTACTAAGAAATCATACAAAGAACAATGAGAGAAATATTATATATATATATATATCCAAATTAAATATATATACTTAATTCTTTTGCTGGTGAATGGAGTTATATCAAGCACACATATATATAAATAAATTAAGACTATATAGTGTGAATCACTAATCCTCCATAGATATGATTACGAGGTTTTAATTAAATTAAAGAAAGTAAAGTAGCAATACACTCTTATGGTAGAAATCTTCTATGACGGTAATATTTTGCTCAATTCACTGTTTACGTTTGTGTTATGTTAAAATTCACTTCGAATTTATAAGTTGCTGCAGATTAGTTATTATTCTAAGAATTGATTTGAAGCAATTTATATACTGTGGTGATTAATTTGCATCGATTTAATTATAGAAATTAAGGTTAAATTTGAACAAAATATAAAAATAATAAGAGATAATTTGAACAAGGCCTTAACATAGAAGATAATCCACCATAAGAATCTACTACAAGATTATATATTTACAAGTTTTCACTTAAATTAAATATTTTTGATTGTAAAGGCAGTTCACAAGAAGAAAGCCTTGTTTTTTCAGATGATATAACAACAAAAAACTACTTCTATAAAAGAACAACACCCTCTCTTCCCTATTTAATTTGCTCTCTTCCTCTCTCATTCTCTCTATTTATTTCTCAATATATATATATATAATTCAATGCATTTAAACAACCCTTTTCCAATGTTGGGCTTTCAAGTTCTAGGCACTTCATCATCAAGAACTCATGTTCCTACAACACAGTTTAGTGCAGCCTATTACAACCTAAGACACTATGCCACCTACCTCGTAGGAACTCACTTGAACAACAACAACATGCTCTCCTTGTACAAATGCACTGCCCTAATACTCCCTCTCCTCACCACCTTGCTTCAGCTCAAGTACCAAGGCGCCGATCCGAGCAGCTCCCCTTTCACCACACACCCACGAGTAATGCTTGTGGTCGTGTCGAGCTCCGCCATCAACTACGTGGCATGCATCGCTCTCGTGCCCTTTGGTGCGGCTGCTCATCTCTGCTCGGCCTGCTCTGGCCACGCCTCAGTGGCGTCGCTTGCGGCCCTTCTGCCCGCCGCCGGATTAGGCCTTGTGTGTGTACCATCTTTGTGGTGATATCAGCTGCTGAAGTCTTGTGTTGCTGCAATCTAGTGATGGGGGAAGATGAGGATGAATATGGGTGTAGAATTTTTTGTAACTTTGTTTTGCACGAAATTGATAAAATTGGGTTAAAAAACAACATTCTTTAAACATCATATATAATTTTTTATAAAGAGAACCCTTTCTCACAACTTATCTGATATACCAAAAGTATAGAATTCGGTTCAGAATCAAGAAGCACCAAATCGAAACATAATTAAAATTGTATATATGTTTCAATATGGAAATGAAACAAAAGTAGAAAACAATTCGATTTCGATTCCTATTTGGTGGAACCTAGAACTAATGTTCTGTTCGGATTCTGGAATCGAATTAAATTGGGATCATCTCTAGATTCAAAGGTGAAAATGACTAGAGTTTTAGAGTCTTGAGTCAAATATTTTAAATAGTAGCTTAGTATTAACATTGTTGAAACCTTTCTTGTTTCATTCCTTTGTTAATTGAATTATTAATCATTTTTTTTCTTGATTTATACATAAGGTGTATTCCATATTTATTACCGTATTTCATACGCGTATAAAACTTAATTTGTCATATGTGTTTGTCCTAACTCCTTTCTTAATTAGTTTAATTAACTATTGCTTATCAATTTTTATCACAATATATAATTATAATACAAAATGACATCGTTTAAGTGTTACAATGCCACCTAACTTACTACAATGAATTTCAAAACGCACTTAAACTTATGCATCTATCTCTACTCTACTTTTAAATGTTATAAAAGAAAATAAAAAGAAAAACAAAACTAAACTCGATATAATATAGGGATTTATAGTTCAATTAACCCAAGTTCTTTTTTTAACTACAACCCCGGAGTTGTAATCGAATCGAACCGAAACGAATTCAGTTTTAAGTTTGCCTTGAGCTTTGTTAACTAAGCTCGAGTTCGGCTAATTTAATATTCGATTTAATAGTGAATTCAAACTCGAGCTTGAACTTACCTTGAGTTCGTTAAGTATTCAAATTTAAACTCGTTTATAAAATGATTTAAGTTAATATTGATTAGACAAATTCGTGAACTAGTCCGATATAAAGTTCAAGAATTAGCCGAGACTCAAATTCATTTTTTAAGTTCATGAACAAGTACTTTAACAAAGTTTCAAACTATTCAAAACTCGACTCACTAAGATTAAATTCGAACATGTTTGCAAGCTTTTCAAACAAAATAATAATTAACTCGAGTTCAACTCGATAAATAATGAGATATACATAGTTGGAGGGGACCCAACTAACCGTCTTGTGATATAGAAAACAAGTTTTTTATGCCCAAACTTGGTTGATCCGGAATTTTTTAGTTTGATTTTTTGGGTTTCAATTTTTGGATCTCAATGTTTGAAGTCTAATTCGACTCAAACCCCAACTATATGGGCAGACATGTCCGGGTTGGATTGTTTTGACAACTGCATCTGCAATGCACATGTTAATAAATAAATTCTTACTAAAATTGTAGTTGATAGAAAATAATCACTTCATCCACAAAATAACTTTTCACTTTGTCATATCCGTCCATTTACAAAGTAATTTTCCACTTTAAGTTTTTCTTTGGAGGAACTATTTTCCAACCAACCATTCAAATTAATTCAAACAATATAATTAGTTTGGTTGGATTAAACCCTAGTTAAATAAATGTACTAGGTTAATTTTAGCTTCCCAATATCGGCCCAGTTCTTGTTTGGGCGGTTTGAAGTTACTATATTATTAACCTTGGAATATTTAATTTTCTCTTACCAACATCGGCACAGTTCTTGTTTGGGATGTTTTAACGTAGCTATATTTCTCAGCCTTGGATTAGATTCTTAATGATCATTGGATTTGTCTAGAGGTATTAAAAATAATCATAACTCACGATTTCTTAATATTTATTTAATATATTTTTAATTAAATTTTATATTTTAAAATTTTGTGGTGCAAATATCAAGATTTGGAGGCCATTGGACACCATATTGACCCCTATTTCACGAAAAGTCCTGCTTTTTGCACCTTTTTTTCCTCTCTCTCTATAGTGACTCGATATCACGTGTGTTTTGAGATTCTTCAACTTTACTTTTGAATAAGAAATTAATTATAAGCATCATTTCAACAAAAAGAAATTAGGCATGCCAAGTCCTGCTGTTCTCATCACTCATGAAAGGTAACTGAAATTTGAACCGCTCATTCTTTATTAAAAATTTATTATTGCTTTGGTGATAATTGGTAATAGGGTTTCTACTCGAGTCGGGTACTTTATACGAAATTTACAAGTTTTTGAATTTAAAAACTCTAAACTTGACCAATTTGTAATCTGATGAGCTTTAATTTGAATTAAATTTTGGAAATTCGAACCTCCGACTTGAATATTTCGGATAGAGTATACAAGCACCTGAAACTATCCAAATTGATTTAACTAAAATTATTCATATTTTCGGGAACTTTTTTAAAAATTGGTTATTTCAAATATTGAAATATTTTAAATTATAAAATTAAAACAATCTCTTAATAATTAATAAATATAAATAAAAAGTTTGGATTTCGAATAATACCCAAGGTATTTCTATGAAAACTCGAACCCGTCCCGAAAACTCCTAAAATCGGTTATTTGGGCACTCGAACCCGACCTGAAAATTGAATATTCAGGTACCTAAACCCCATGGATATAAGATATTACTCGAAATATCCCATTTTTAAATAAACACTCCCTAATTTGTAGTATCATAAATGAATACAACCCAATACAGAGAAAACTATCAACGACAAGGATAGAAGTCTAAAAACAAACTAAAAAGATAAAGAAAAATCATGGAGGCTTATGTCGATAAACCTAAATTGGCAATTTTAATTAATCCATTTTAATTTAGTGAATGATGAAGCTAACAATCCCAAGCTGGGCCATGTTTCTGCTTTGTTAAATATGATCACCAAATCTTTCATAGTGCAAAAGGCTTGGAAAAGAAAAGAGAGAATTTAAAAAACAAAATCTTCTTCCAGGAAAAGGTGGTCAAACTTGGGTTCATATATGCACATGTGGTTATCACTTTATTTGAGGGGATATGAGGGCTTTCTTATCATTCAATGAACCTATATATATCAGTACAAAATCAAACAACAATTAACAAATTTTTGTTTACATTCAAACATAAGTTAAGTAATTTCATGGTTATTAAATAATTTAATTGAATCTGTTGTTATCCTTTTTGCTTGTCGCGTGTGTTTCCTTAATTAATTTGTAATTTATTTAATAAAATAAATAAGAATGATATATATGTATAATTCATGCGAGTGTATTATATAGTGTTGCCCTAGCTTTAATGCAATATTTAAACAATTCATGATATATAATTCATAATTATTAATTTTTATAGAACCCTTAATTTCTCATGTGTATATATTAATTTAAGGCTGTGCCATTGAACAAAATAAATTTTGCATGCATGCTAAGAAAGAAATATAAACAACACTAATAATATTCTTCCGTGATTCACAATTTGGTAATGTATGCTTTTGACCCTTTTGTTGGGAGAATAATTAGTGGAAAGTGGGAGAATATTAAATTTCCACTATATATATAAAACTCTTGACAAAAATATTCACCAAATCTACTTTCTCTTTTTAGATAATTTGGTCGTCTTCGATTTAAAATTAGGAGAAGATAAAAGGTGGTCCGGTTCTGGGGTCATTTTATATTAGGGTAAATACGGCTGAGATGCTGAATAACGTCACACCCTAGCTAGTTGCTAGTAGATTTGGGTTGCAAATGACACTCACTTGTAGTTAAGGATGACAATGGGCCGAGTTGGGTCAGGCATCCCCAAACTCAGGTCCCGTCCGTGATTATATTTACAGACCCGAGTCCGGCCCATGGCCTAGTCGGATCTGGGAATTAGGTCCAAGTCCAAGTCCATATGAATCGAGCAGGCTCGGGCTGGGCCTGCAATTTTTTAAATTATTATTTTTCTATATATACATATATATTTTATTTTTTGTGCATTAAAAAAATGTAATTATTTTTTTAATTGTATTTTATGTATTTTAACACTTATTATACTCTTAAATGCAAATAAATACTAAATCCAAATTTATTTAGTTATATATCTTATTTAATATGTATATTAATTTATATTTATTATATATTAATTACAATAATAATATTTATACTATTTTATATTTATAATTTATATATTAAATATAATAATATCAAGCAGGCTTGGGCGGGCCTGGGTATGTCGGGCCTAAAAATTGGCTCAAGCCCGCCCATAGGACTTATGATTTTGGCCTAAGTCCAGCCCATGACGTCATCGGGTCGGGCTTGGGCGGTCCATTATCGTCGGGCTTGGTCGGGCCGGGCTAAATTGTCATATCTAGTTGTACTACTGCTTCCAAATAATTTTAAACGAATCGACCTAGCTCATCGTAAAAAGTTGATTAATATATTAAAATGTAGCTTTAATAGTCACTCCTTCCATTTTACGAAAATAGTCTTTATTTTTTACACGCAAACTAATATTTTATTTTATTCTTTTTCCTTTATTAGTTTTACCTCAATACTTTTAACTTTTTAATTATAAAATTTACCAAAAAAGAAAATGAGACTACTCTGTGGAACGTCACAATCAGAAAAGAGCAAAATGAGCAAAACGGAAAATAAAATTCAAATTTGTTGTTATACCTATTTAATTGAAAGCTAGTGCGCGCAGTTTAAATTTAAAACTGCACAATTATATTACTATTATATTTGGTGACCTAAAAAAGTCCTGAAATAGGATTAACAGTTTTAGGTGGCTTCGTGAACAATAATACAATGGTGCAGTCGAGCCTATCCTCAAAATTAACCAATTACAAAAAAAATATAAAATAATATGGATAATGATATAATTAGTAAAACTTATCAAAATTTAAAATGAAATGTTGTGGGAGTTTTAGATAGTAGAAATCAAAGCATCTTGCATTGGTGGTAGAATCAAATATATTTACATGCAAGAAATTAAACAGAAGCGCGCACGCGCACACACCAAGTTCCTAAAACAAAAGACGAAAAGAAAGAAAAAAGAACACATTTGTTTATTTGCTACACTCGCACGTAGGCGCGTTCAATTCACATCCGACGGGATCGATCGGAGATACCGAGAATTAGTGTCGCCGGCCGGACTCAAATCGGCAGAATCGGCGGGGACGGCGCGTGCTCGAAGAAGCTCGCCGCGACATGGTATATCTTCACCACGTAGAGACGCACGCGCCTTCTATGGAAATGAAGTCTCCACCAATATTCCTGGTGGTGGTCGTCGTCGTCGTCGTCGTCCCGGTCCTGCAATGCGAGCCTTTTGCATAGCATATAAAGCAGCTGACCTGCAGATAGGAGGCCGAAGGTGGAGTAAATGAAAGGAGTGGCCGGAGAGGGGAGGAGGGAGGCGCTAAGGGCGGAAATGGACACGTAAGCGGAGCAGACCAAGAGGTAGGTGGCGGCGGTGGCGATGGGGCTCTCCGGGTTTAGGATGATTGTGAGGCGGAGCAGGTAGTAGACCAAGATGCTGAAGGCGGCGAAGGTGGGGAATGGCGCCGGAGCCGCCGTTGCCATCTGATGTTTGACCTGTAGTAGGGATACGAATTGTGTGATTATGATGCAACTATTCTTATTAAACAACGCCAAAGAATGAGGCATCTCACTACTTAATCACTCTAATTAAGCAGCTTGAGTCTGTTTTACTCTAATCTATTATGTATGCACTCGATCATATAAAGACTATGTAGATCTACTTGTAACTAATTAATTAATGGGTTTTTCCTCTCTATATTATATATATATGTATATTTTCATAGGTCGGTATATAAAAAATTAGAAGAATTCTTTCCTGGACCGTTTCAAAACCCTTAATCAAGAATTCTAATATCCATCTTTACAGCTTTCTGTCACGTACTCACATTCTCAAGGTGGCGCCATGTTTTGTCATTTGGTAATAATTTATTTATTAGTAATGTTATAATTAATACACAACCCTCGTGGCCGACCCCTTCTTTAGAATAGAATCATAGGAATAGAATCATAGTTTCGGGATTCGGGCAGTTTACCATTGTCAGAAAAACTTAAAAGGGGTAGGTTGTGAAGAATCAAGTATTAGGTTGGAATTAAAATATTAACATTTTACTTATTTATTTTATGAATTATTATGGTTTTTAATTTTAATGCGATACGATAATATATTCTTATTGAGTTGATTTAATAAGAACATGAAATTAATGTATTCATTTAGATTATTGGTAATAAAAATATATTATATACTCCCTCCGTTTTTTAATAAGTGTCATATTTCACTTTTTTTCTTGTTTCTAAATAAGTGTATTATTTCAAAATTCTAGAGTATATTTATCACAATTTTTCAATTTTGCCCTTATTTAATACTTATTGGAGTTTGATATTATTGGTATGAATGTATTTATTATGCTATTCAATAAAGGATATATAAATAAAATTTTCATTTTATTGGTATGTGTGATTTAGTAAAATTAGACATTTATTAAAAAACGGAGGGAGTATTAGTAATTGATATTTTGAAGTAATGTACTCCCTTCGTCTCACTAAGCATGACATTTTTTTTTTCTGAGACAGTTATTAATAGTGATAAAGGTGGTAGGATCCACATTTTTTTAAAGGATAACTTTTACTATTTTTAGAGTGTGTCAAACTTAGTAGGACGAATGTATCAAGCTTAGTGGGATGTATAGAGTAATTTTTTAAATATTTTTACAATAATATTTTATGTCTTATTTAAATACAAATATATTGTGAAATTTAAAAATCATGCATTATTATTATTTTTATATCTTTTTCGTATAAATTTAGTTTTAAACGTGTCGTGTCATTATTTATCAATACAAAATTTTTTACATCCGTGTCGGCTTTGAGCCTGTTTGAAGTTCGGAGTCCGGTTCTTATTCAAAGTGAGCATAATCTTAACCAATCGAGTTTAAATTTCACCTTAACATATCGAGTTATTATCAGATCAACACGATAATAATAGTGCACATATATATAATTCGAGATTTTGTTCATTCACGTCCACCCATAGTTCAATTTCAGTTATTTAGGTGGATAACACACACCTCCCACTAACATAAAAGTAGTTTAATTAAACCACCTGCTTGCTGATCAAGACAAGTTTAATTATTAACTATATATGTCAACTTTATTGGATTTTGTAGTGGCCGTTCAAAATGGAAAATAGCACATGCCAACATTTTTGGAAGATTATTATGAATGTGTCGCTACAAAAAAAAATAATAATTTAGCAACAAAACTTTTATTTACTAACATAAAAAAGTTTTATACTAAAAATATTAATAACAAATTTATTCGTAGTAATATTGCTAATTGCTAAGAAAATTTAACAACGTAATATATTTCGTTAGTATATAACAACAAAATTATAACAGAATTTTTGTTTCTAAAATGATTTCCTAAATTTTAATAACGGAATTGCGATGAAAAAATTCGTTATTAAAAATTAAACAACAATTTCATAAGAATTCCGTTGTTAATCTATTAACATTTAGAAACAAAATTTTTTTTTCGTGACTATTTGCAAGGTAGAATCAAATATTTACATGCAAGAAAACAGAAGCACACGCACGAAGTTCCTAAAAAAAAGACGAAAAGAAAGAAAAAGGAACACATTTGTTTATTTGCTACACTCGCGCGCAGGCGCGTTCAATTCACGTCCGATGGGATCGATCGGAGATACAGAGAATTAATGTCGGCGGCCGGACTCAAATCGGCAGAATCGGTCATTTTTTAAAAACTATACACCCAAATTTTAAAATTATATGAATTTTAAAAATTAATTAATTAAATATGATATTATATATTAAAAATTAATCATACATTCAATTTGAATAATTAGATGAAAACTAAAATTTAGTTGTGGAATGTGAGACAAATTAAATATAAAACATATAATTAATATAATCTCTATCTTAAAAAGTTTAATTAACCACGTATTCTAATGTCATCTTTACTTTCACTGACATCCTCACATTCAAAAGGTGGCGGTGTTTTGTCATTTGGTAAGAATTATTAATAATGATATTGTAGTTTCTATAACAACCCTCGTACTCAAGCATAGACTCGGAAGATTCGCATTGTAATGAAACAATACTTTAAAAGGGATAGGTTTGACCGATTGAGTGAGAATGAAGTATTAGGTAGGGATTAAAATATTGACATATTACTATTTTTATTATTATTATTATTATTTTTTGTGTATTATTAGGGTTTTCTATTTCAACACAATATAATAGGAGTTGATAACAACGTAAAATTATCGTGTCATGTTTGGATTATCCAATAACAAAAATATAGTATTATACTATATATTATAAATAATAATTAACATGTTTTTTTGTTAGTTTAAGAATACAAATTTTACAATATATATGCGCGAATTAAACACAAGCTATAAATTAATCTAGTTCTTAATATGTTCTCATTTTCCTTTCCCTTCAACTAAATAATTGAAAAATAAGAATGTCGCTACAATGGTTTTTCGGATCAATTTTCGGTACGTAAGCACTTTCTAAAAACATTTTTACTCGATTTCGTGTCAATTCACTATCAAATATGACATATATACATATATCTACGCCATAGACCAATCAATAATTCAAGTCTACACAACATCCATCTTATCATAAAATTATCGTGTAAAACTAATTGAAGGCGAAGAATATAATTCAATCAAATATAATTTTACATTTTTCATGAACTTTCTATAAGTAGTATGATAAAAAAAATGAGATTATCGAGGTCATTATTTAACTTAATTATTGTTAAATAAAGATTGGTACGGTCTTTGAAAGAAACCTTGTAGAGATAATATTAATTATTTCTCCGACAGGTGAGCAAATATTAGTATCTTTTAGCTAGAGATCCAATACACGGTCATTTTAATTATTTATTCTTGTTTTATCGTAGCTCAGTAGTAGACAATTAAACTAATCTAAGGGAATGCACAATGGTACTAGAACCTTAAAATTAGAATCAATGATGGGTGTTAATAATCACTCCTATCGGTCTACGGGTGTGAATTGAGACGGGATCGAGACTATCCGTTTTGAAGTACTGAAGTTCTAATATCAAAATTCTTCGATTTTATGATTTTGGTTTCAGTTACGATCTCAATGAGTCACTATTCCCAAAATTAAAAAATTGAAGTCTCATTTACGGTCTCGAATAAAATGTCTCGAAAAGTCCCGAATAGTTTTCAACAGGATCAAAAATTTTCGAACGGGACCAACATTTCCCGAATTTATATAATTATTTTGGGAAATCAGGAGTCCCGAGTCCCAAACAATTATGAAATTTTGATAACGGTCCCAACCCTGAAAAATTCGGGACTCGGAGTCCTGAATCCCACCGGAACTCAGGTTGAGATCGAAAAAGTCTGAAGCCCTAGTGGTGTGCAAAAAACGAACCGAATTAAAAAATGGACCGAATCAATATATTTTGGTCGGTTTTGCTTCGATTTTTATTTGAAACGATTTGCTGTTTGGTTTCTAAATTTTAAAATGATAGGTTTTGGTTAGGTTCACGGTTTATAGTTTTTCGTTCGGTCGATAATTAAAGCGATCAAAATATAGTAATATAAATATTAAATATATATATAATTAAGATAAATATTAAATAATTATATATAAAAACATATATAATCTTATAGTATATATATTTAATTTATAATAGAAAAATAAAAATATACATTTTTTTAAAGATGAATTCTATTAAAATTATTTATAAAAAAAATAATTTTTTCTGTTTTGGTTCATGATCAAACAGACTGAAATCGATCGATTTTGATCGATCAATTTTTAATTCGGTTTATATTATTTAAACGATCGGTTCAGTTTAAATTTTTTATGTTCAGTTCGGATTTTGATTTAAGAAAATTTGATTGGTCGGTCGATGCACACTCCTACCAAGCTCTGCTCCCAAATTCTCACTTCTCACTCCCATTATTAACGACTCTATTTGATAAAAAAAATGTGATTATTTTATTAACTTTTTAGCTATAAATAATGAGACATATAAATTACTTTTAATAGACTTAACTTAATTTATTATATATTTTTTATTAATTTACTATTTAGATTGAATATAATGTACACCTTCTATCATACTATTTATATCTTACTTTGATCAAAATATTATTACAATTTTAATCAAAATAGGATATAAATAACGAGTTAGTGTTATTATTTATGACCTAACTTAGAATCCAAGGTGTTCGAAATAGACAATAATACCCCTATTTCTTTAATTTAATGGTGAACCTGGACTAACAACTCCCCATTATACCTGCTTTAAAAGAAAAGACGGTCAATAGTTTACACTTCAAAGGTCAAAAAAGAAAAGGAGATATGTAACTCGGGAATGGCGCCACGTGGAAGTTGGAACCGTTCCAGAATTGCGCCACGTGGAATTGTTGTTATTTTCAAAAAATGAAAAGGCTACGTTTATTAAAATTATTCATTATAATATTTTTAATATTAATTTGACAAGTTCCTAAGCTAGTTTGAGGATAAATTTGCGAGTTATTCAAAATTCGGCTAGATTTTAAGGTTCATGAACAAATTCATTAATAAAATTCATAAACTATTCAAAACTCGACTTGTTAAAATTATATTTGAGACAAGGAATGGAAGTTTAATGGTTATTCTTGATTATTATTGCATATCAACCATGAGATAAAGAATGTAAGCAAGAATAATCATTTCATTTTTGGACGCATACCAAATTTACCATTAAAGTATTATTGTTGTTTCAAGTGATTATATTATTATTATTTTACTTTTATTTCTTTAAAATTTATCTTCACAATAAGATTTCTTATTGATCATGGACCATTTACCAGGAGAATAAGGACAATAGATACACCAATCCCCTCGGAGACTTATGTGCTTCACTCCTTCACTTCGCAGAGCGAGGAGAATTAACTCTATCTCCTTCCGCTTCTAAATATTATATTTCTAAAAGGGATTTCCCTTGAATCGCATTAGATGACCTCTTTGAGGCAAATAATTTTTTTTTAATTTCCGTTTTGAGTTTATTGAGAAATTTGTTTATCCTTAAGGTTGTACTTGATATTTCTTTCAAGTGTTGTATCTCCTTCAGATTGTGGAATTAGAAGTTTCTTTTTAAGCCATGAAAGACAGTTGTGATTCAATAGGTAATTCTTTTGATTAGTCTAATATAAGATTAATCTTATATAATATTGTATATATCTTAGACAAATTTAAAGACCATAAAGATAAATACTGTTTGATATTTTTATATTAGTCTAATTATAATTAATTGATCATGACATTCTAACCTCAAGTAGTATTAAAACATGTGAAGGGTGAATATAAAGATAATGCTTCTTGTAATTGTAATCATCAACATAATGTTTATTGTCTCGAAGACAAACGTAAATGCACTTTAAATCCACTTAAAATTATAGATATGTGTTCATTATTTAAATTTTGTTAATTTGTATGTTTTTAACAATGGAATATATGTTTCTAAATTCTAGCACACAAGATAACATATTATATATTGATTTCTTTGTATAAGTTCTGTTATTGTAATATTTCATACACTAAATTTCTTTAATACTAGTTACCATAATTTCCTAGAACTGTTAGTTTCTAGGATAATAATGTTTTCTTGTATTTTTTTACTTCATTTTTATTACAATGTATTTCTACCATTTTCTCGTATGTGGCATGTCACATCAATCGTGAGGATAGTAACCGTGCACACTCTCTTTCACATTGCGGTAATAAAATTAAGAACGGTAATTGAAAAAAAAAACAAGAAAATTAATTATGGCACATAAAAATGAACAGAGACAAGAGGGAAAGAAAGACATTACTATACATGAAACAAACAAGCTCAAGATATACATGTAAGCAGCAGCTCTCATCACAAATCTAAAGCCCTCTCTTCACACAGAAGGGCTACTAGCTCTCTCTCATCAACTAAATCTGCTTAAATCAATAGTGCACCCAACACAAAAATTGAAAGAATCGAAACTAAGATGTCCGCCCCAACTCCTCGGTAGCCTGTACACGACGACAATGTTATTGAAACGTTTGAAGAAAGAACTGAATTAAGCTATATTCGGCTGTTTATTCGTAGAAATACGTACCAGGATTGCCCAAATTCTGCGATGTAGGTAGTGCGGGTAATGACATCTCTGTGTATTCAAGCATGACTAATCAGAGAATGTTCCGTTTATTCGGCTTAGCAAGGACTTGTTTAGTTTTAGAGATAACTTTCATTTATAAGCTAATCTAATCGAGCAGTTTTGAGCTTGTCGGATTATGTAATCCTTCAAATAATCAATCCAACTCTCATATTAAATTTAAAGGTGCCCTCCCTGCAAGAGGTTAATATGGTGGGAAATGGGTATATAGGCTAATCTAGTCGAACAGTTTTGAAGTTGTTAGATTATGTAATGCTTCAAATGCTCGATCCAATCTTGTTTAAATTTAAAGGCCTCCTACATGAGATTAATATGGTGGAAAGTGGATTACCAGGAGCGCATAGGGAGATTGAAGTGATAGACGATGATGACGGCCATGGTGCTGCAATGTTGTCCCGCAAATCACAAGTGAAGCTGAAGCCCGACGAATTATAATATATCATGTCTGCAGGAAGACTCCCGAGCAAACATCCTGCACATAAGTTGAAGAATTTTTGTGAATTGATGTTTGTATTGGTCACTGCAGCCTTCCCTCAGTAACGCGAGCTAAATATAGTTCGTAGCACGAAACGAGATAAAAGAAAAACATGACAGAAAGCCGGAATAGCTTGAATTTATTTGGTGTGATCGACAAATTGGAAAGGTTCAGTGACAAGAAAAATGACCAAACAATATCAGTAACTCTGCAATGAGTCACTTTTCAAATATCTTGAAACTTTATTGGGAATTTTCCATCCGATTCGACAGGCTCATACATTGGACTATTAAACTATTAATAGAGAAAGAAAATGCGATTAAGTTCCTCAATCAAGTCAATCGACAATTTATTATCTACGAATTTGGTTGACAAAGGGAAAACTAAACACAATAAAAGAGCTTCAGCTATGTTCATGGAATATTCACGTGATCAAATGAAGGAAATTAAAGTAACATAGAAAGGGTGGTAATGAGTACCTTCTTGTCCGTATGCTGCAACAGCAAGGAAGAAAGAGAAACAGATCAGAGAAATTAGCGCAACCAATGACATCAGTATAAGAAACTGGATAGTGGAAAAAATTCGAATCTCACCTTGGAGGCTAAAATCTTTTAAGTCCACATCACAAAGCTCATAAACATTTGTCATCACACCAGCCTTCTTCAGCATAGCGCCAAACACGGTTGCACATATAATCGCTTGCTTGTTCGTGATCAGCATTTGCTTTTGTAAACCCGCTATATAAGTATTTAGTGAACTGCAACAAGATGGGCTGGGTGCAGCAACATTGCGGCATGCAGCGGTTACCTCTGTTGGTGGCTTCATATCCAAAGGACAAGCTGCATACCAGAAGGAAACAATTAATAACCCAATGCTATACGACCAACCATTTCCATATTAAAGTGAATCGAGTCTTTATACAGTCTATACCTGGATATATTAGAAAAGAGAGATCATGATTCATGTGCATATATAAAGGTATAGGATTATAACTTTAAGACCCTTTCCATAGAAGACAAATCATAGATATGATGAGATTCACAAGTTCATAAGCAGCTAGATGATCTGAATATTATCAGGTATATTTATGATAAGATTCCTTTATAAAACTCGAAAATAAAAATATAAATAGCAAAGGGAATGAGTAAGAAGCCTTTCTACCATACAAGGGTCCCAGCAAGTATAGAAGAAATGTACATCAGCAGATACGCACCTTTGTTAACCTTGCAGGCAGACAATATTCTGATAGCTTTGTTTGCAGTTTCATGAGGAAGTTTCCTTGAAAGCCATGAGAAAACCACTCCCTTGCAATCATTAATTAGGTCAACATTATTAGAAAGTCCAACTGCATCTTTATTATCATTCATGTACGACTGAACTCCTGATAGTTTGAGCGCAGCCTCCATAATAACTGGCTGACAAATTGACCGGCAGCATTCTTTAAGAGGATCGATTGTGCTGCACGCTTCTAGTAATTTGCTCGTATTCACTGTTTTCTCAAAAGTGGTTATATCTTTCACAGGACAGGAGCCACCGGTCAGATTCGTAGATTTTGCAGAGCACAAAGTTGGCACTGAATTGTTTGCTCCTCTGCTGGCTAAGATACTGACAATATCTTTAAAACAATCATCGGCAGCTGCATTTTGTAAGACTAGATTATCAGAACTGGTACTATAGAATCCCTGGAATATGTGGAGCAAGCTGTTGAACTGTGGGCAGCATATAACGTTTGCTACTACTCCTGCTAATGGCTGGATACAGTCGGATGCTGTTATCTCCATGATACTGGAAATGGCAGAAAAATTTACAGGGCACCGTCCAGTCAAGACTGGCTCGTAGGTGCTTGGATAGGTAGGATACATTGGTGGCAAAGAACCGCCGGCACCCGGAAGTGAATAATGTGGAATAACAGCAGGTGATATCTCAATGGGTTTAAAAATTCCACTTTTAGGTGGACTAGCTAGCATAGATGATGAAGAGACGTGACTAGGCTCAGTTGGCGTCTTCAGCGCCAGCACATCACTAATGCTACACAGCCAGATAGCAAACTGTAGTGACCAATAACACCAAGAGCCTGCAACCCAATGAAATATGCATTAACAACCACAACATTATAAGTCAACTATTTAGTGTTTTACTATTTAACAATTCACCATTTTTGGGTGCTATATAGAAATAAAAGAAATGCGAGGTGCATGTGGATCTTTAAAAAGGTATGCACAAGAAACAGCCAAAGAAATCATATCATTTGGAAAATCCAATCCCACCAGAGACACTACTAGCACAGTCGTCTGTTCTTTCTCTAGATTCAACAACATATACTTCAAATTATGAAGTCTTTTACCTAATAAGTCATTTATAAGAGAAGCTAGAAGATACAGGGAAATAAGCCCAAATAGTACTCACACACCAGTCGTAAAGGTATGGTTCTTAAAACAAAATTTATGATGAGGAAGATAATATCTCTTACCCTTGAGCCGCGTAGCAGTTTTAATACCATCCATAACACCCCCTAACCGTCAGGCAACATGGAGAATTGTGATATAACCTCCAGGGTAGTAACAGTTATAAGTAAGAGGTGGCCAAATCAGTACATCGACATCTGAAAAACAAATGAAGCCAATAATTGATTTGTATCAGAAATGGACAGAAAAGCTTCAAATAAATAAAGCATGAAACAAGACGCAGTAAACCACTACATCACCAACATAGACCAAAATCTGTAATTGGAAATGAAATTTCATTGTCACTGCTACTCTTCTCCAGCTAATCACCCTTACTCTTAGATTTAAACATACATAATCCTCTATTTCAAGCCTTCAATAAAGTTTAACGATTTACTCCGGCTAATCACATTTACTATTGGGTTTAAGCATACCATAAAATCCTCTATTTTAAGCCTTCCATAAAGTTTAACAATTTACTGAAGTTTTAAACAGCTCACCTATAATTAGAAGTAAAATAAAACATAACTGCCCTTTCTAGCACCAAGATTTGTCCTTTACTAAAATTAGGCTAAAAAAAGAAACAATATTTCTTGAATCTAACATTCTAAAGTAAAAAATAATTTAAAAAAGAAAATCAAGCTGAACCTGAAGAAATTCACAGATCAAACCCGAATTCGGAGAAAAACAGCAAAAACTTCAAAGTCAGCAAATGCAAATGTGTGAAAATTCAAGCTTCACATCAATCTATTCTCTTCCATCACTCATTCAACTTCAAAATCCTTACTTCCCAAACAAAATCAGTAAAACCCACAACCCTAAACCCCAAGAATCAAACACTCCCCCAAAGAAACAACTTCAAATCACGAAACAAGAACTAAAATGCAGCTCAAACACACCACACAAGATCCAACCCCAATCATCCACAACAACAAACACCCCAACCAGCAAATCCCAAATCAAGAACAAACCCAAACTCAAACGTCAAACAACTGCGTGTTCCAGCTAACCGAAGAGTAAAACACAAATGCGCCTCCACCAAAAATACCTGGAGATTCCGAATCGGCAGAAGCTCCCAAGATCACTCGTCATAAATGGAGCAGATTCAAGACCCGTAAACCACCCGCCACAAATCCATGCTCTTCCTGAGAGGAGAAAAGGGAGAGAAACCCTAGAGAAATTTGGGAAAGTTGAGCTGAATGATTATGGGGATAAAGTGTGAAACTACAGCTGAAGCTTTTTTCCTCTTTGCCGATGGCCTCTTTTTTCAATATAATATTATTATTTTTCATGGTTGTATTTATATTCTTTTTGTTGTTTTTTTTTCAATGAATTTTATTTTCTTGTTCTTCGCTGAGATAATGACTATTATGGAAAGTGGTGGGACCCATCTAACCACTACTTTTAGCCACACATGGGCTTTCTGTGGCCCACTTAAGTGGGCCCTTTCTTCTGTATAATGCTTGTGTTGGCCCATTCATTTGGGCTTTTAGCTCAATAATTAAATTAAATTAAATTAACAGATGAAATATATAGTATTATTAATAATTTATGCAAGAAGTTTGTATGATGAATGATTTTCTGGATATTCTTCGATGTCTCGGCTATTTATGAAACGTGTAAAGCAGATGATTAATTATTTATTTTCAGAAGAAACTCAAGAATTTTTTGAGAATTTCACTAGACGATTCGTTTTTTATTTTATTTTTTTGATAAATGATTAGGACTTTGTTTGGGTTCAAATCCTATCGAAAGGTCTTTCATTATCAATGATTTTATAAGCTCTGGTTTATGTTGCTAACTTAAAACACCTCTTTCCATGTCTTTCGTGCTCGTTTTTGGTAAATAAACATTTGTGATGGTTTCACATGGTTTACATGAGTTTATACCTATAGACTGCACTTCCGATTATAAATTTTAGCAATTTCGATACATTTTTGCCTATTCCTATTTAGTACTCGTTCTGTCCTATTAGTCTTGGTTTGTTTTAAACAAAAAAAATCAAAATTTTAGTCAAAATAGACCATAAATAATGGAACTAAGTAAATAATCGTGATGCAAAAACATAAATAACTTAGTGGAAAACTATACCTTATATATTTAGTTAGGTATCCCTTATAACTAGAACCCCAATTTGCCCATAAGTCTTCTATAAGCATGCAATGGTCTTAAAATTTATCAAATAAATTAATCTCTATAAGTTAAGCTCGTGCTTATAATATAAAAATTATCAATTCAGACGGTGGTGTTAATTGGGAGAAACCAAACCACCCAACATAAAATGGAGTAAAAAAGATAATTCTTTTTTTACAAAATAAAATAAAATCAATATTATCCAAAGAAAAAAGTTCCTACATAAAAAAGAATGCATGGAAGGGACCAAAGGCAACACAAAACTGATCAAAATCCTATTCTTTTTCGGGAAAGATAATTGCAAACAAATAAAAAGAGGTTATGATTAATTTGAGAGGTGGAGAAGAAGATCGCAACAAAGACACTGCTTCTTCTTCATCTTCAAATTTTGATTCCTGCAGATTCACCCAAACTCTCACAAACATTCAAAGGTACCCACTTTTACATGTTAATGCATGGCATCCATATTTTCTTGCAAGAACGTTGCTTTATGTGTATAGCTCCGATTGTTCAATCTGGGCTTGTGATTTTGTCTGTTTCTTGCATGATTAGAGCTTCCATTTTGAGATTGTGTGGGAATTTTAAATGGGATTCTTGAATTTGGCATGTCTGATATGGATTTTGGGGAGATGGTTTTGAAATTAATTTTGAATTAGTTTAATTTGTTTGAATGTTTGGTGCTGATGATGACATGTGTTTGGATTTGCCCTTTATTTTGATGTACATCGTATGATCATAGTGATTGGATTTGTATGTTTGAATAGTAGAGCTAAAAGTTTGTGTTTAGGACTTGAAAGATTTGAACTTGTTCTATTTGTCTTGTTCTAATTCGTTGGTTGTTTCTTGGTTTTATTGAAATTTATATTCTTATTGCTTTAGCCTATTAAAAGACAAATGTTATTCCTATCGAATTATAAATAAAACGAAATCTTATTAATCTCAAAATATAAAATTTATCTCTCAATACATGAACTATTTTTTTTTTATTAAATTTTAATTATATAACCGGAAGGAATCAAACTCGATGCACATTATTTTAAACATTAATTTAACTATCACTATGCTAAGTTTGGACAGATCCTAAGCCTACTAGAAATTTAAATAACAAATATTTTTTCGACTAAGAAACAACATCGAAAAAATAAATAAGGTATAAACTACGAAAAAAATAATAGAACTACCAAATGAGTTGAAAAACGACTGATTTTGGATTCGGGAGTCCAAAATAGAAAATTTGAACTGGAATTTAAAAATTACCCTCGTTTCAATTTCCGATCACGATGATTCTTTTATCGATCCTTACCCACTCCAGAATCCCCTAATGTGTATGAATAAATCAAAATCGAGTAATGTACACATTTTAAAGAAGTGATTCTTGAGTTGCAGATTTCTCAAGGGTCGGAGTTTTCCGGGTAAGGTATCGATAACAAGGTGTTCCGATCCTCTCGAGCCGTCGTTTTTACCTTCACCGATACCTGACAGGAGGTTTTCGGACAGTGATGTTGGCCAAAGAGGACGAACAGACCGATTGACTGAGGTGTCCTTCTCTTCCTAACGTTAATATGTTATAGTATATTAATTTCTTGTCTGAATAGAATATGTTGGTGTTGTGTTAGGTTAAGTTCCAAAGTAGGGTTAGTACAGAAGCTGTTTCTTGCGTTGATCTTACAACTTCTTCGAATACGGGTACAGTTGATATTGAGACAACCAGAATGAGTGCAAGAGCTACAGATTCTGCAAGGCTGATGAAGTTCGCCAAGGAATTATCTCAGCCAACTTTAGATATAGGTTTTCCATCTCTCCTCTTTAAAATAAGCTTAGTCAAACACCCCTTAAATCGAGATTTCTCATTTGTATGTATGCTTGCAGAAAAGCTTCGTGAATTAGCATGGAGTGGTGTTCCCCAGTATCTGCGTCCTACTGTATGGAGGCTTCTCTTGGTATGCTCACTTCCCTAAGTACTGTTATAGTTCATGCAGATTTATGAACAGATTGTTTTACCTTCATTATCACTACGTTGTAAACAAGCATAGCGACTCGTAAGCTATTTGAATCTCGGCTTTAGGAAAACTTGTTCGGTTGAGAACGTGCTTCGATACTCTTATCGAGCGGAGATCGAATAAATGTTCAGCTTATTGAGTTCTTGAATATATTCGAATTCATATGTTTACAATCATGTTACGCGAACCTTTTAATAGCTCGTGGGTAACTGTTCGTTTACAACACTACGAAAAAATAAATCAAACCTTTAAAGAGCTCGATCTCGAACTCGAAAAAACTCAAACAAGTTGGAGCTCGAGCTCAAGCTCAAGAACAATAGTTACGGACAAGCCGAGTAATGTATGAGCGAGTTTGAACTCTATAATTAGTTGACGAACCGACCTGGATCAACATGTCTAAAACTCGAATCGAGGTCGAGCCAAACTAGAACAGTGAGAACCCTAATTATGATCTAGCGTTAAGATATGGTGTTATGAACATAAAGTAGTAACCGACAACAGGGATATGCGCCTACTAATTCAGATAGAAGGGAATCTCTACTGAGAAGAAAGCGATTGGAGTATCTTGACTGTGTTGCCCTACACTACGATATTCCTGACACAGATCGCACCGAAGAAGAGATCACCATGCTTCGTCAGGTAATTCTTCAATTCCATCTCACCCTCCATGCATTAATTCTGTGTTTTAATTACTTTCTACTTTTGAATTTTGATGTCATTTTTTCACTTTTCTTGATCATGGATATTCTAGATTGCTCTGGATTGTCCGAGAACTGTTCCTGATGTCTCTTTCTTTCAACAAGAACAAGTCCAGAAGTCTTTGGAGCGAATACTTTACACATGGTTAGTTCGATCTTTGCCTTTTGATCTGCTTAATTCTTTTAGACCTTGAATTTTCTTTTGTTTTTGTTTTTGTTATAGGGCTATACGACATCCAGCTAGCGGCTATGTGCAGGGAATAAACGATCTTGCCACACCCTTTTTAGTTGTTTTCTTGTCCGAATACTTAAAGGGAAATGTTGAGACATGGTCCATGGCCGATCTACCTCCGGAGAAGATGTTGGACGTCGAAGCCGACTGCTACTGGTGTCTAACCAAGCTGCTCGACGGTATGCAAGATCATTACACGTTCGCCCAGCCCGGCATTCAACGACTCGTCTTTAAGCTCAAGGAGTTGGTCGGAAGAATCGACGGTACGCCGGCCCTTAAACTTCCTTCTTCATGAACTGCTATATATGTCTTTCTTCATGTACTTTTGAATTTATAGAACCTTGTTCGAGACACATGGAGGATCAGGGGCTCGAATTTCTCCAGTTTGCTTTCCGATGGTTCAATTGCCTTCTTATACGTGAGGTAGAAGGCTCTCTCTCTCTGCACTCAAGAACATCGAATTCACTGAAAGTGACAACTGATGAATCTCTATGTCGTTTGCAGATTCCGTTCGATCTCGTTACTCGTCTGTGGGACACTTATCTCGCCGAAGGGGATGCCTTGCCGGATTTTCTCGTATACATTTATGCCAGCTTTCTTTTAACAGTAAGAAACCTCTTCATGTCTTAAATTAGGGTTAATGGCTAGCTAAAGAAAATCTAAACTGAACTATCAAAATTCAGAACCAACGCAATCGAAACACTTGAATTCAACATCGATCATACTGCAGTTATATGTTTAGTTTCTTGCAAAGTTAGGTGTTTCATTGTTATAAAGAGCTGAAGTTGAAGGATGTGCTTTGCAGTGGTCGGAAACTCTGCAGAAGCTCGATTTTCAAGAGATGGTGATGTTTCTGCAGCACCTTCCGACGCACAACTGGATCCATCTGCAGCTGGAGACGGTGCTTTCGCAGGCGTATATGTGGCACACCATGTTCAACGACTCTCCCAGGCACTTAGCTTGCTGATCTTATATCATCCAAAACCTATATATATATATGCTTTTATGAGATTCCATTGAATTAATTTCGTTTATAGTTCTTAGTTTCTCCTGCATTTCTCTTTTTCTTGTTGTATTAATGGTAAACTTGTGCTGTTTTACTGTTGTACTTGAGTTGTGATGTTATTCTATTCTATTCTATTCGTCCACAAAAAGATGTATATTTTTCGTGAACGGAGAAAGCATTACTTAAATAAGTTGCGGATGCATATCCCACGTTTATATATATATATATATATGAGATCTTGAATCTATAATTATATAATTGTCGCTCTTATGTTAATGCAGCAAGATGTCATTCGCTTAGAATCGATTATTTCATTATAGATCTTTATACCCTTTAAAATCATCTGTATCAGGCATTTCATCGAACATGTTACCGACATCTGTTCAATAAATTTTATTTATGATTTATTACACAATATTTATTTTATTATAACAAATTTCATCAAGAAAAAGTGGGAACGGTTGATACCATGTGATAATAAAACACACAATAAGGAATTAATCACGTATGTATTAATATAAACATTTGCCTAATACACTTTCCGAGCAACATGTGAAAACATGATCATATTATTTTATATACCAATTTATCTTTTATTTACTTATTACAATACATGTAATTAATTTAATTGCTGCCAGAAATCCATATTCCCCATCTCCATAATCTCTTCACTTCACCCTGTGAACCAAAATTCATGACATCAGCATAGCCCAATACCGAAACATATAACAAATTAAAAAAAAAAATCTAACTTAAAAAGTAATTAATCAACTTATTAGGGTTAATTACTTACCCTTTCTATCAAAATATTAGACCTTTAAATTTGTTTTATGGTTAATTATAGTGTGTATTTATCGAGCCAAACCCGACGTCGGACAATTTTAGAGCACGGTCTAGCTCAAGACGGGCTTGTTCGACCAGACCTAATTTGTCAGTTCTAACTCGAAAAAAATTAATATATATTACTCCCTCCGTCTCATTCAAGATAATCCAATTTGATCAAAACTGTGAGTTTTTATTGACTTTTGAGGCCATTTTAGATGAGACAGAGGGACTATATTTTTAAAAAAGTTGGAATATTTATTTTAGAAAACATTATATATCAACATAAAATATATAATTACATGAAATTCAGTGTCCAACTTTTGAATCTCATGTTTTATATCTTAATAAATTTATTTTTTTACTTTAGTTCAATTTTATACTTTATATTAAGAGTATATAATTATTTATTAATATGATACGTACTTTGAACAATCAATGTCCGGGCTAATGGTGTAAGGAACGTCGACGCCGCATTTCTTAGGTAGGCCGGCGGCCTTGCCGTAGTTGATGCCGGTGTAGGCCTTCGCCATAGTTTTCAAGCATTCGCAGGTTTTCTGGCGGTCCTTCGTCGTTGTGGCGGATTCGTTGAGGGCTTTGATTCCGTCACAACATTTTCCGATGGGACCCCTGTCGGTGACGTAGGGCACGCATGAGCTGACTTGCGACACCACCTTTCCGCAAGTGATCTCTGCCGCTCCCCTCGCCGCTGCCATAACAATCAGCATGGCAGCAGCAAGGATTGCGGGGAGTGGCTTGATCTTGATTCCGGCCATATTTAGGGTTGAGAAGTTTTGAGAATATATGTAATAGAAGGTGTAGCTATGTTAGAATTTATTTAATATTGTATATATGGTTGTGTTTGTGCAAGAATATGCATTTGTGGTATGTTTATATAGAGAAGGCTTTGATGGAAAGTTGTGTTATGATAATTTGTTGTGTGGTTTTGAATAATTGATGTGTGATTATATTGGTTAACGACGTTTGTATGTGTTATAAAGTGCATGAGATTGCATAGCCATTTGTGTAATATTAATGTGTAGGTATAGTTTTCTTTTAACACATGTGATTATATATAATCATGTTGCAACTAGAATAAGGAAAAAAGAGGGATAGAAGATAAATAAATGTTTAAAGTTTATTCTTTTCATTTTCATCATTTAATTTTTCCTTATTTTCTAAATGGTAAAAAGCAGGGTCGGCTAACCTGGGCCAAGCCCACTAGATTTTTCGTGAAAATTGGATCATGTCAGACCGATTTAAAAATCAATTGGATCGAAAAATATACAACTCAACCAAATTCAAAATGTTATTTGTAGCATAAATTTTTATGGCTTCACGCTGGCCCAAGCCCGCTAGGTATTTGATCAGTTTGGATGGGTCGAGCTGGTTCGAAATTCAGTCAGGCCTCTATTATCCAAATCCAAATCCATCCAAAATCAGGCGGTCGGATAGGATTGGGTTGATTCAGGCTCGTTTTTAATGACGATAACCTTAATTTTCTTGTATGTATTAATAAATAATATTTCAAAATTTTGGGCTCCTATTTGGCCCGAACCCTAGACGGTTGCATAATGCATGCTTAGGCCTAAAACCTGCCGTGACCGCCGACTCACCTCGTGACGGCAATGAAGATTCCGGCAATATTAATAATGCTAATTAAAATTTTGACAATATTGTTATAGAAATTAGAAGTTGAATTAATTTATTAGAGGCTTTTGAGATCGTGCAAGAAATTGAAATGCATGTGTATTTGTATGCTTATATAGAAAAGGTTTTGATGAAATTATATAAAGTTGGGCAGAGTTTGGTTCATGTTTTGTTTAAATAAATATGTCTATTCATATAGTTGATTTCATGACGTACGTTAACGTTAGTATACGTTCCGTGCATGCATGTGTTAAATGTGTAGTTTCCAACACGTGAGTAGTTAATTAGTGGAGAAATAGTTTATATAAATAGTGAAAAAAATAGAAAAATAATAGTAAAAAATATATTTTAATGGTAATTGTTAAGAAAGTAACATTAATGAAATCTTTATTCCACCTACCACAATTAATTAGGGCGGTAACTGAACCAAATATTTGTGAATTATTTGAATTTGAAGTCTGACAGTCGTTCAATAAACTAATCGAATTCGAGTTTTGAATGAACATGACTTTTTTTCGAGTCGAACTCGAACCTAAGGTTTGAGAACATATTCTTAATAATCCGAGTTTTGAATAATTCAAGATATATTATTAAATCGATTCATGAACGAAAAAAATCCAAACAATGAGCTCAGTTTTTATTTATCGGGTTGAATTAAACTCTAACCTAATACAAAATTCTAACCGAACTTGAACTTGACACTCAGTCGATTTAGTGCAATTTGATTACAACTCTATCTCTAACGGCAAGAACACAACCCAATAAATCAAATCTTTGGTGGATGGATAGAAGTATTAACTACTTCCTTTGTCCCACTAAGTTTGACACAATTATCTTATTTGAACGTCCACTAAGCTTCACACATTCCTAAAATAGTAAAAGTTATCCCTTTAAAAAAGTGTGGACCATACCACCTTTATCACTCTTACACTACTTTATACAATCTCCTTAATAATCGTGCCCAAAAGTTTTGTGTCATGCTTATTGGGACGGAGAGAATATTATATATTCCATCAACTTTGCCTATATGCATGAACTAGAACACTGTGGGCCACCATTAATATAGCTTTAGATAAATTATTTGTGCAACTTGTAATTCTCAATAGTTAATATCACGTCGACTGTCGACACTATAATTTGATTTGAGTGTAAAGTTTATTGTCGTACATAATAAAGTATATATGCAACTTGTTAGGACACTATATTTCACTTTTATTTCCAACCCCACAACATCTCACTAGGATACTTTGAGACATGGATAAGTGCAACTGCATGCACCTTCAAGATAAAAAAGAAAATGAAGGAAGAAATGGATAAGTGCATGAATATTAATTACAAGAAAATAAAGCAACAAGAATCTAACAAACTGTGTGACATCTTTTACTCCATTAATATAAAATAATGCATGATATATTACAGATTAAAATTTATTGTATATATATAAGAAACTTATAAATTAAAATTTAAATATATTATTAATTATGATATATACACTCTTGTATTAATGGAAGATGAAATTTATTGTATATATATAAGAAACTTATAAATTAAAATTTAAATATATTATTAATTATGATATATACACTCTTGTATTAATGGAAGATGTCACATAATTAAATAATAGATGATCATCGAAAAGAACCACCATATATACGTAGACCCCAAAATTCCATCTCAAATTTTATTACTTTAGTCCCCTCTTTTATGGTATTATTATTATGACAATAAATAGTTATATTAAATTATTGATATTATAATCAAGTGATTAGTGTTATCACGAAATTTAGGGTTATTATATTATATATTTCCAAGTGCTTGATCAATCTGTCATTAAAGTGCTTTTATAAATATTAATTATGTATTAAATTGATTTGGATCAAGTGTATAGGAAATTAAAATATTTGGATTTGGAATTTAGGGTGTATATATTTTCTTTATATTTATTTTTGAATAATTTAGGTCATGCTAAATAAGATGTAATTAGTAAATTAGTCATGATTAATTACTTCAAATTCTTGTCAATTATCTCTAATTAAATTAAACATGTGTGTCCTTTTTTGTCCACTTGCACTTTAAAGGTACAACACTATGCCACCAACCATTCTTTATCAATTCATCTCTATTTTCAAATTAATCATGCTCGAGTCATCTCGAATTAATATACTTTGCACTTTAACTTTAAGAGTAGCGCTCCACCGCCCGCGGTGGGCACATCTTAATGCGCCCGCGGTTGATGTGGCAATGCCACATCATTGACACATCATCATACGAGTCACTATATTTTTCGTTTTTTTATTAATTTTATTTTTATTATTATTATTTATTAAATAATATTAAACTATACCCTAACCAATAAACCCTAGTCGGAAAGTGATAATTAATAAAAAATATTTAAGTTTTAATATTTATCTACGTGGCATGCCACATCAACCGCGGGCGCATTAAGAAATGCCCACCGCGGGCGGGTGAGCATTTTCGTTAACTTTAAATAGTCATTACTTATCACTCTCATATTAATGTAATACTAGATGTCAGTATTTCCCTTATATACAAATATACAATAATCTTGAACTCTAACTGGTTAGTCATTATCACTCTCGTGTTAGTGTAATACAAAAAATCACTCATTGGACAATAGAAAATCTAGTTAGCAGGATTCTATCAAACAAGAATTAATTATGTACTCCATCCGTCCAATAAAGTTGACTATGTTTGATCAAAACTGTGAATATTTTATTAATTATCGGGATGGATTCTAATGGGACGTAGGAGGGAGTATATTGTGACTAAAGTGTCCTACTTCACCATCAACTTCACTTATAAATTCACTGCAATACATGCATAACAATTACACACACCACTCAACTCCAAGTAACAATGGCAAACCTCTTCATTCCCTCCTATCTTCTCCCACTTATCTTCTTCTTCACCTTCCATTTGAGCTCCTCATATTCAAACAAACTCCCACCAACATATGCTGCCACACAACTCAAGTTTTGGTCTCAAAATGTCAAGAACCAAATGCCTTCATCCATCCAAACCAAACTATCCCCTCTCACAACCTTAGCTTACACCCATTACACCCAACAAAACCTCATCAATGCTGATGCCAAATTCTGCTCCCTTGCTAAACTAGCTTGCTCCACCTCTCTCCAAACCAAATACTCCCATCTTGGAATCAAAATCTATAATAGCCAAAGCACCCCTTCACTAGCAAAAACCCATCCAAATACCCTCACTTCCCCTCTTGGCATCAACATCAACTATAATGGGCAAAGCAAATCACCACAAGAAACCAACCCTAACTCTCTCATTCCCAAACTCGGTATCAATATCAACTACAATGGGCAAAGAACCTCTCTAGAAAACATAGATCCAAACTCTTTCTTTAGGTCATCAAGCCTCAAAGAAGGGCACACAGTCACTCTCCCAAACCTCAAACTACTCCTCCCCCACCGCTCCTTCCTCCCTCCTCTCATCGCCTCGAAGATCTCCCTAACACCAAAAGGGATCACTACTTTCTTCCCTCAATCACCCAAAGCCACCGTAGAAGCAATGCTCTCCTACTGCAGCTCTGCAGCAGAAGAAGGAGAGCTCAAGTCCTGCCCTAGATCCCTCGAGGAGATGATCGCCTTCTCCAAGGCCACGTTGGGGGCGACCGAGCTCGTCTCGTTGACGTCGAGGAGCACCGCCGGTTCGGGCAAAGCGGCGGTGATCGGAGCGGTGAAGAGGTTCAAAGGCGAGAAGTTCGTCGCTTGCCATGAGATTTTGCTGCCCTTTGCAGCATACTACTGTCATACACTCACCTCATCCCGGATTTATGCGGTGGACTTGGTGGCGCCCGGGACGCGGGCTCAGGTGAACACGGCGGTGGCGATCTGCCACATGGACACATCGAAGTGGTCCCCGGAGCACGTGGCGTTTGAGGTGTTGAAGAGTGGGCCCGGAAAGGTTGAGGCGTGCCACTGGATGAATGAGATTGATCTTGCATGGACTAGTGCTGACGTGTAATTCCATGCTGGCTAATATTTCATAAGCTTTTCCGTTTAATTATCTTATGACGTGGCAGCTTGCAGTCGCTACGTATTTGTGCACGTGTGTAGTATAATATGTACTGCAACTTTGTTATATTTTTAATATATGCATGTATGTATGTGTTATTAATCATCTTAATAAAAAAACATTTAATAAATACTGCATATCTGTCAAATTCGGTAGTCATGATTTTATGATAGTAACGAATTGAGTCGAATCGAATACTAGTTAGTTTGAGTTTGACTTGAATTTTTGACATGTTTATCCAATTTAATTCATTATCTAATTATTGAGTTTCAACTTATTTTAATCTTGACTCTGTGTTATTAAATAATATTATTTTTAAGTTTAATTTTGAACTCATTAAAAACATGTTTATATCATTGTGCGCATTTAAACTCATATTCTTACTAAAATGAAATTAAACAAACTCATAGCAAAAGAACTCAAATAACATGCTCGTTTAAGAGTCGAATTATTTGGTGGACGATTACTATTAAATAACAAGTGTCTATTGTTGCAGGTCCATTCGTTTCACTAAAAGAAGTTTGTTTTTCTTTTAAGATTGTTTTACTAATATTAATTTTTTTTTGAATAGCAAAAAATTAGTAAAATGTAATTCCAAAGTGTGTTCGCTCGATGACTTTTTCATGTTTTGCATTACTAATTATTTTATATGTAAAAAAGAAATAAAGTCATTTTTGAGGGGATACTTTATTATTATTTTATTTACATTTTAGAACTGATTAATTAAAATAAAATAATTTGGGCATTATCCATTACGGTATCAGTCGCAGTCAGTCATAAATTAACTGGGCCTATCGAATATGTTTATCACAGAAATTAAACCTAAAGGCCCAATAAATTAATTTGTATTGAGGCCCTAATAATAATTTCCCAAATCTCCGACTCTTCCTCTCTCTCTCCGATCGCAGAATTTCCCCAACAAGCCCTAACTCTGTTCTTCTGGCCTACACAACTCGGCCAACTCACACGACTCGGTAGGCTCTTAACACCCCACACATGAGATTTTCTCTTAATTTCTCTAATGTGGTTTCAATTTGAAATACAAGGAGTGTTTTCTTGAAATTTATCACTCTATGTGTAATATGTGGCTGCTAAATGTTGAGCTTCTTTATAAATTTCAATTCAAGTGTTGGAAAATTTTAGCTCAAAAATCGTAGCTGTGTTAGGTGATGTGGCTGTGCTTAATGTTTTGTAAAATAAAGAGCAGCTTTATAGAGTGAAATGGTTGAGATTGTGTTCGTAGGTGCGAGTTGAAGCTTGCAGTTTGGTTATAAGTAAAACAACAGAATGAAATATTTGCAAAAATATTTAGAACACTTGAAGTTCTTTCGTGGGTGCTGTTAATTCAAAATTTTCTTCAACCTTTGGGTGGTGGTATCCAGCTAAACTTGATTGGTTTGGTAGAATAGACCGTTTCTGAAGAATAAATGCAACTCCTTTTTGGGATGTTCTTGATAAATTTTTATTTTCTTATTCATTTAAATATTTGGAAGTGCTATTTGTTGCTATAGTACTCGATAGCAGCTAGCCTATAACTAACAACTGACACTTGAGTAGCATATGCGTGGTGTATTTCTTTGGGCTGAGGTTAATTTTGATTCACCTTGTAGGTGCAGCTTCTTCTTGGGTGTTGTAGAGATGGTGGAGACACTTTTCGAAGATATATTTCGAATTGATGCGGTAGACCCCGATGGGAAAAAGTTCGATAGGGGTATGATTGTTTTGAGCTCATATTTTTCATGGCCTTGTTGACGTTTCTTCTTGTTTTCAGTCCATTTTCGTTTTTTGATTCGATGAATTCATTTAAGATTTTCATCTAATGTGAAATTGATGGTTGAGTACAATCTACTCATTTCCTTGTTCTCATCCTTGAACTTGATTGTTATTTTCAGTCCTTTATTTGTTTTCTATTTGCATACGTCCTGAAATGTGGCCCGTTCTTGATTTTCTCGACCTTGGACACATTGTGACTCTTATTGGTTGGTGGTTTTTTCTTAGTCTCTCGCATTTCTGCTAGGAGTGAGCAGTTTGACATGATGATGCACCTTGATATCAACTCTGAGATTTATCCTATGCGTGCTGGGGAGAAGTTCATGATGGTATTAGCATCCACTCTGAACTTGGATGGAACACCCGATAGTGGTTACTACACTCCGGTAAATTCATGAACCAATCTGTTTTGACGAGCTTCTGAAATTCATGGCAACTTAGATTCTTCCTAACTAGCTAATTGGCCATCGAAAAACCAACTCCTTGAGGAAACAAATGTGTAGAAATTAGATTCACACTCATACATTTATGTCAAAATATCATTAGGGGACATTTCAATTGAGCATTATGCAAAACTGGTGTGAATATTATAGTGATATCGATAAATTAGCTTTCACTTCAATTTTTTAAAATTAGCTCGGTATATATTGTTGTGGTAAAGTATTTACGGCCGTACAGAATTGCAGATAAATTCATTCAATGGTCCGGATTTTGGAACTTACTACTTATGAATAACTATCAACTCTTATCTGCTATTTGATTTCAGAGTAACAAGAAATCACTTGCAGACAAGTTCGACTATGTCATGCAAGGGAAACTCTACCGAATCTCTGAGGAATCTAGAGAGAAGCAAGTTAAAGCGTATGTTTCCAATTCCCTACATTGTCCTGCATTCATCTTGAAATTTAGTGCACAATATTAGAAGAATCACTATTCATTTTACTTGCATCTTAAGTTGGTTTATGCAACCTTTTCTCGTTCTTTGGCCTATCGTATCTGTTTTCGTTTGGGTCCAGGGATATATATGTCTCATTCGGTGGACTTCTGATGATGCTCAAGGGGGACCCTTCCATTGCTGCTAGATTTGAGCTTGACCAGAGGCTGTTTATTCTGATTAGGAAGGTCTGAGTTACAGAAAGCTGATATATGCTCATGGCTAACTGCATTTGATGGTGTTTCTATGAACAGCTTAGGAAAGAAATAATTATATGTGAACATAACTCATTGACTACTATGTGAATTGTGGTTGTGGGTATTTTAGTTTATTATTATGAATTTAAAAAGGTTGGAAATTTATACACGTCATCAAAAAATATTCAATGTTGTGGTGGGGTCCATATTTGGATAATCTTAAACAAATTATGTAGTATGTAATTGGTTATATAATTTAATCTTTTAATCAAGTGGCTTATGTATAACTTGCATTGACTATATATATGAGGATAAAAGACAATTGTTTAAATTGTAATGAAGAATCTCATATATGCAGTTGTATATGTACAAGAATATAAGTCGTACTTCAACTTACAAATATTTTTAAGATTGAATTAATTCAGAATACATGAATTATCCACAAAATTTTGAATTGCACATAAATTATAACATAGTAGGTTTTATACAATATACAAATTACTTTTTTTTTCTTCTGAAAATGTAAATAAAAATCAAATTCTATATGAATGATTAATCGTCATATATAGTGGCAAAGAGAAGTAGTTGTTCTCGAAAGTCCTCTTATTGTTCTCAAATAAGCTATTAGGGGCAAGAACCCCAATAAGGACACTAGTACACTAGTCTTGGGGGCATTGCCCAAAAGAGGTTATTTACGTAGGAGCCCCTTCTGATATGATCTTAAGAGTGTGAGAGTTAGAAAACTGCTAACATCATGCGTAAGCAGTGCTCTCTTTTCTTTTTTTGCAAGAACCGGTCTTTTTGGTGTGATCTTATCCGTTGTTAGCGTTTTCGACTTTTCATCTCAGATGTTGCCTTGAGAGTTATATCCTCACTCTTTCTTTCCTAAGGTAATTCATAATTCATAGTAGTAAAGACGTGATTTTAGCTCTCGAGATGTAGCTCTTTATCTAAGATAAGTAAATAGAAGATCGAAAGGGCATTCTTTCTGTTCTGTGTTAGTCTTTTGATGCTGATGATGCTACTTAAGCGATCTTATTAGAGGTAAGTTGTAATTTAATTTCTAACGTCAATGCCAATTAAAACATCGTTTATTATAAAATGAGAACAATGTCTAGGACACCCAATTCATATATTTTGTGATAGTTAAGTATAACAATCAAAGATAAATGAAACTTTGTATGTAACATTAATTGCCAATGTGGCTTGACCCTAGTTACAGCTACATAAAAATGAATAAATAAATAATCCTTCCCGCCAATTTCCCACATTCCAATCCTACACAAAACCAATTCTTTAAAAAAATTAACCTAATTATCCAATCAAATATAATCTAAACTAAAATTAATGAAAAACCCCATTGCAACCTCCACCATCCACAACACTCAACACCACAAGAGCAAACTCCCTCTCAATCCAGCCACCCTCCTCCTCCGCCTCCAACAGCCGGAACTCCGCCACCACCCCCTCCGGCACCACCTCTGCCCGACACATCGGGCACGTCTGCACGTATCCCATCAGCCACCGCTCCACGCACCGGCCGTGGAACACGTGGCCGCACGCTCCCAGCCGGCAGCACTCCTCCCCCTCCTCGTACTCCGATAAGCACACACTACACTCCTCCTCCACCTCCTCCTTCGGCCGCCGGTAGTAGAACTTCGAGGTGCTGTTCTTGATCGCCGCCGCGTAGCTCCGCCTCTTCGCGAAGCTCCGGTAGCGGAGGAAGAGAATGCACGCACCTAGTATTGCCACGTGGAGCATCTCCGGTAGGATCGTGAGGAAGATGGTGAAGAGGATTTTGTTGTAGTGAGAAACTAGTTTTGCTATGGCTCCCATAATTAGGGTTTCTTTAGGACAAAGTGTCTTTGTAATATTATTAGTGTGCTTTTGTCTTTGTGTTTGCTTTTGTGTTTGTTTTTGTGCTTTTGTTTGTCTGTTGATATATGTATATATACTGTGTGTTAACGTGTGATTTTATATTATAAAATTAGATCAAAAAGTTTGTCTTTGTTGAAACTTAATATTAAAATATAAGATGAAAAGTTTGTCTTTGTTGAAACTTTACAACATGGTTTGATTTTTCTAATGTGACTAGGAATAGGTTTGGGAAAGCATATATTTGTTTAGGAGGAGACTTGTGTTGGTTATTAATTAATTGTGAGGATTTATATTTTATAAATATATTGACTTGGAATTTATATGGATGCAAGTATATATATATATATATAAATATATATGTAATACATGTGTTTATTTGAAACATCAATTATTATCATCATCATTGTATTGAATCACGTTTGTAAAAGACAGCAAGTTTGAATTTTGTAACAATAAATGACGAGGATATATATGCAACTTAAATACTCATTAATTATGATGATTCAGATAAGGGTTAATCCTACCAAATTTACATACAATTAAATTTCAAATTTTCAAATTATTAAGGGTACTTATTCAGATCGGGTATATCGCAAAATTCAGTATATTCATTTCGAACTCGGTCAAATTAAAATTTAGGATATCCAAATTACCTGATTCAATTAAAATTATGCACATTTTCAAGTAAATTTGGGTATTTATCAGGCATTCTCACAAATTTTTTGGATACTAACATTTTTTTTCAGTAATTTGGGTATTTGCAAATTTTTAAATTATCAAATTAAAATACATTATTATATGAATAAATAAAAAATAAAAAGGTTAGTTTTGGGTTATACCCGATCAAATATTGGCTATTATCCGAATTTGAATTGAAAAACATGGAACATGAATTCCAGAAATTCGACTATTCAAGAAATTGAACTCTATCAGGTATCGGATATTATCAGAAATACTCAAAATCTAAGAACCAAAAAATGCCCCTACATTATAATCATGAATTTATTAGTGGTATAGATACAAATTATAATCATGAAATGGACATTACTTAAAAATAATGGCTTATTGCTCCCAATAATATTATTGTAGTATTAGTATGAAATTTCATATACGTCACGATAGCTTATTTTATGTTCAAATAATTATAACATGCATGAGTTAAAAAAATGAACAAAAAAAGTATTGACCAGCATGAGTTAAAAAACTGAAAAAACAAAATAATTGATCACCCATAAAATAATAGTGCAGTATGAACATATTACATATTCATTGTTTACACTACTATATTCTCATCTCTATCATTATCCCTTATCCATATTGTTAGATCAATATAGTAACATTATTAATCAAATAAAGATCAAAACATGTAATTAAAATTTTGAATTTTTGTGTAAAAAACAAGAAAAAAAAAGTAAATTTCATAATTTTTGATGCAATTAATCCTTAAAAAATGATGGGTCAATCTTTTTTCCTTAGGAATATTCTCCAGTTCGGATAGGGTTACCGTTTGAAGTCGAAATTTTAGTCAATACAATAAATTAACTTCGAAGCAGCTTTTACCTTCGATCTCTACCATTGATGCTAAAGAAAAATGAGAAGAAGTCCGAAAAAAGAGTAAAAAATAACATAACTTCCGATAATATAAAAAACCATATCAAGGTCCTAATCGCGAACTTCTACTACTGTTTCAGAGAAACGGAAGCTCAATGGCATTGATAACACCTTTTTCACTATTATATGACATCATTAAAAAAAAATTAACATTGTATACATAAAAGCAAAGAATATATATACACAGACTTGTAACAGATGTATAACAACGCTTAATTATATGCAGCAAAATAGATCAAGA
This sequence comes from Leonotis leonurus, assembly GCA_026898415.1. Taxonomy (NCBI): domain Eukaryota; kingdom Viridiplantae; phylum Streptophyta; class Magnoliopsida; order Lamiales; family Lamiaceae; genus Leonotis; species Leonotis leonurus. The sequence continues at coordinate 509,360 of JAPKLX010000115.1, forward strand.
GAAAGGGGTTGAGAAACAAGGAAGAAAAAAACACACTGTTACTGTGTGTTCTTGGGGTTAATTTTCTGGGCAAATTCTTGCTTATTATTGTAATCTTTTTCTGTTTCTGAAGAAGTTTAACACACGTAAATCTTTGTTTCTTACATTAATCTGCATGAAACATAGTTGCAAATCTTAGATGGATTAACAAAATAAATTTTACAAAGTAATGTCACAAATATCTTAATTTGTTGTAATAAAATGAAAAGGAGAGAAAGAGATAGATAGTTAATCATGCTTAGATCTTGAACATGATGTCAACACCAAAACCCTCAAAACTACTATAATACCCTCTCGAGGAGTGTCTTTAAGGGTTTTTTTTTATGTAAATCACCCAAAATCATAAAATAGCGAAACTAATCTTTGCTTCTTTTTTATCATCACAACTAATAAGAGATTTGAAAGAAACAAGTAAAAAGAGATTAAAGATTGAATTTTTACTGCATTTCGAATGCATAAAACATTTCAAGATTCAATTTTTGTACAAAGATTCCATTTTCTTTTCTTCTTTATCAAGTTTGCCTTTTGGGTTCCCTCTTTAAATCTCTTAAGATAGAAATAATGAATCGTAAAAGATCATAAACTAGCAATTATGCTTACAATTAGCGTTTTGTAATGATTCCTGAATGGGTCGAAGATTAGAATTTCTGCTACTTATTAGATTGTAGAGACAAAGAGTAAACAAATTTTCATTATACATACACAATACATCTTCAAGATTCACAATGCAATTCAACCAAAAACAAAGACTTCCTTTTGCAGTGAGTTTCATACATTCTTTGCTCCTATCTTAATTCACATTACCAGAGAGGACTTCTCTTGTTCTCCGAGAACTCAACTGCACTCTCTTGTATCGTCTATTTACGATCTTTCTTCATTTCATCGAGCACAAGAATAAAGAAGTGAGACCAACAAACAATTCATGGCAATCCCATGATGTCATGATATATTTTTTTTCCACTATAAACATGTGTAATGTTGTAAATTTGCAATCAAGAACCTGTAATACAAACATACGAGACGAGGCACTGTGAAGCAGCTCGATCCGTTACAATATGGTGCAGAGGCACCCTCCTTTCTTCTGTGAATTTTCTTGCAATTTATCTGTAACGATAGCATGTTCGGAATAGGTAACGAGCTTCAACAGACAAATTAACTATTGCTATTCCAAGAATCGGAATTAGTACGTTTAAAATCACTGCAATATCAGCCTCAATTAAAATGACAGCAGATCACACTGAAGTACGAAGAACGTTTACCACTATTTTTGTCGGGAAGGGGAGGCCGAACAACGACGTGCATGGTGATTACACCTCCAGGAACTTCGCTGAGAGGAAGCCGTGATTCAGCAAGTGTTCGGTTATTTTCAAGAATCCTCCCAGCGTTGATGAGCTTTATGTCATTGATGGATTTAGGCCCGTTTTCTTTGTCTGCAGAATAGAGAGGTCTTGATGAGGATATTACAAATCTAGAGCCTTTTCAAGATCCAATTAAGCAGATAAGCATAGTCATTCATGCATACTAAAACCAGTCCACAAGAATATGGACTATCGTGCAACGTTCTCTTTCTGTAAAGATATTAGCCAACATCTGCTCTAATCCTCTAAATATTCAAATGTGAGAGTTGAAATTGCAGGAAAATCTAGAGCAGTCAATGCAAAACTTATCTTCTAAGCATTCATTCTATAAAGGGTAAATGACATAGTGATATAATGTTGTTAAGTTTGAAATTTATGCAACAAAATAGCCCTCGAGACGTTCGATCATAACTCTTCCCTTCGTATTAGAGCTAATCCAAGATCAACTGAAAGAGCAATCCTAGTATGTCGAGTGAAAGCTTGCTTACTAAATGGACTCTACTTTTCAAACCTTTAGATCCCATTTGAGATGTCGGTGTAAATTTAGAACTAATAAACATAAGAGGAAACAGGAAAAAATGTTCCAACTACAAGCTTGAACACACTACAACAATCAATCCACATAATCTCTGCCCATATTACTCTAATCAACATGCCAAAAACTATTGAAAACAGCAAAAGTATCTCATCAACATATCAAGACATTACAATAATGGACAAGAGTACTTATATGATTCAAGGAGAAGCAAAACAGAACATCAGAACTATGGTATATAATATGATTTGATAACCTTTAGGCCATTGAGCAATAATCTTTTCCTTGAGAGAGGTGACAGTTGCACTAGAATTATACTTGCTTGGCCCAATGTCACTGCCATCAGCAAGCCTAAATTTCAGCTCCACCAATTCATCAGCAGCCATTAAAGCAACTACAAAACCTCAAATTCTCACAACCCACAAAATCAAGTCAAACCCACACCCCAAAACCGCAAGAAACCTCCAAAGACTCCAACTTTAATACAGCCCAACAAAGCAAAACTCCTCAAATTTCAAGAAAACGAGACTAACACAAAGATCCCAGATCAGAGCTCCAAATCAAGAAACACCAGAACCCAGATCGAAATTGGGAAAGACTTCTGCTGTAAAGAAACTATTTTTGTCTCTGGGAATCTAGCACAACAGATTTGTTGATGACAGAAGAAAGGTGGGTTCTTTCGAGTTGGAGATTCGAAAGAAAAGATTGGTGATTTATGGGTATCAATAATTGATTTTTGGATGAAAGGAGGAGAAACTTCTTTCCTTTGATAATAAAAGAAATGGATTGCTTTACAAAATGGTGCAGAGGCAATAGAAGAGGTCCAAGTTTAGATTCTTTTTACCTGACTGAATCTATCTGCAAAAAATTAGTAATCATTTTGATCGAGACATGTTTACTGAGGTAGGATAATGGAGGTGAAGATTGACTAGATTACTTGCGATGGGCCCCCTTGCTTTTTTGAGTAATTTTCTGGAGCCCTTCATTTTGGGAAATTTCATTTCTTTTAGTTGTTCATTTTGGGTTTTAAAAGAGAAAAATCAACAATCTTCTTTTAGGAATGTTGGGGTTTGTCTTTTATTGTCGCTTTAGAAAAGGAAATGGATCACATGTTTAGGTTTAACATATCAAAACATTTATGTTGAATTGAAAATATAGTTTTATTATAGGGGCAAACGCTAAAATACCCTTTTTGATAAGTAAAAAATAAAAAATACTCACTTAAAAATAAAAGATAAAAAATACCCACTTTTTACAATAGTATGATAAAATTGATCATGTGTTCATGTTATTCAAATTATTTTTAAATTTGAATAACATGAGCACATGATGAAATTCATCATGTTATTGTAAAATAACATGAGCACATGATAAAATTCATCATGTTATTGTAAAAAATGAGTATTTTTTATCTTTTATTTTTAAGTGGGTATTTTTTATTTTTATTTTTATTTTATGAAAGTGGGTAATTTTACCTATTAACCCTTTATTATAACTAAAAGATTGTGATTACATCAACATTAAATTAGAAGAATTTAGTACAAGAAAGAAGATAGTAACTTTTAAAATAAAACTGATTTATATGAATCTCATTCCTCATGATAAGTAAAGAAAGAAAAGTCCGATTCACCAACACAATGATCAACAGAATCTTAACTAACACAAATTTTCTACGACGTGCAAAATTTCAAAAATTAAGCATCCTTGCAGGCTTGCAGCAAACAAACGAGAGAAACATAGTTCCGGTGGAGGGAGATGTGTCGTCTTTAATGATCTCCGGGTAGAGATTTGATTATATCGGAATCACCTGAACATACAAAAGCCAGAGATGTGTTCATAAGTTTGCGTTTTGTACTAAGAAGTTCGATTCTGCTAGGAACTAGTTGAAGAGTTATAGAACGAGCAGTGGTTTTGTACCTGGGTCGACTATGCTGAGGCACGAGACACGGAAGTACCTCCCACAAGCCGTCCCAAGATCAACATTGTCTATGCAAAAAAAGCAGGACATAGATAACATATTAGGTACGCAAAGAATGGGAATCACTGAATGGAACAGTGCGACGACTATTGTGAAAAGGCTAAGCTTAGGAGCAACCCACATCTTAGCAATCAATCAAGAAAACCATACTGATACCAGAAATAAGTAACATGTAAATCTACTGAGTTTCAGATAATGCTGGATAAATGTGATCACAAACTTTTGCGTATATCGGATACATCCTTCTTTCAGATGCATGAGCGAGATGTAACACACAATTAGTTATCTTTTTGGGGACTTTGCTTGGGTATCAGAAACTTACAGAATCAAATAAAGTAACACGCAGTAACTTCACGCACTAGAAGCTAAGTTGTTTGATAGCATGAATGGTAACAAAAGCTCAAGCAAAAGTGGTACGCATAATAAAGATATGATCATCTCATATACTAGCATTTTAGTTGCTAATCACATGAAAAAAGGATTCAACCATTAGAAAACAGCGACAATGAGCACAAATTGCTCGAATAACTATATGATTGACTAGAACTGAAATGACCAGCTAATCTATAAGTAGAAGCTACAATCAAGAAGATCTCACAATGCAGGTACTAAAAACTTGAGAGCTAGTCACATACATTAAAATTCAACAGATCACTACTTCTTCAATAAAAGTACATTAAAGTAACAAATAAGCACACATGAGGGTGAAAATAGAAAAAAGGGGAAAGAAACTCACTCCCATTGTAATGATGAACACCAACTTTAGCAAGCATAGCATAGTACTCAATCTCAGACTTCCTCAACGGAGGGCAATTGTTCGATATCAATATCAATTTACCTGTAGTCAATTCAATCCTAATTAATCAGAATCAAACAGCAACACGAAACAAACAATAACTAAGGCCTAAAACACCAAAAAAAAAAAATCAAACCTTTGGAATTCCTGAGAGTCTTGAGCACAGTCTTATATCCAAGAGTAAACTTTCCACTCTTCATCACAAGAGCCAGCCTGTTGTTGATGCTCTCATGAGTCTTCTTCTGCAATTTTCCCCAATTTCAAAATCGAATCATATTGATTCAGATAAGATTCCAACATAGTCAATGCCTACATTTGCAAATATATAAGGTAGAGATGTAAAGTGCAGGGTTTACCGTCTTTTTTCCAGCGGCGGCCATGTCGGTGGATGCGGCGGCGATGGGATGAGACAGAGAAGGGAGTAATTTGGGGGAGTTGGTTTTTATGATTAGGGTTTATGAGAGTTGATATTTGGACTTTTAAATTATATCTTATTGGGCTTTCTTTTATTTCATGGGCCCAAATTAAGGCCCTTTGGGCCTCTTGAGTATGGATTTGGAATAAAAATTGCTATTCACATATAAATTTGAAAATAAAATATGTAAAATGCAATTGCAAACGAAAAGAGTTACGAAATATTCGAAGTCTGACTCGAAGAAAGTTCGCTCGAAGCTTCTATCAGTAGTAAACAAGATAAGCACAAAACTGATTTTGAAGTCGATATTTTTATTAAACTGAGCTCAAATCAGAGGATGCTCGACTCGTTGAATTTGCGAACATGTTCAAGTTTGCTTATTCACGAACATAAACTTGAGATATTTAACGTCACATCAACCTATTATTAATATTGTTAGACCATCACACATGCATTATATATTCATAATTATTAACTTATCATACCATCGCAAACCCTAATATAACAACATGATTTATTTTTATCGACATAAGTTCCTTTATTCATTGAATTAGGGGTGTCAAACGGTAACCGGTTCTCGGGAAGAACCGGTACCGAACCGGTACCGGACCGGGAACCGGGAACCGGTTTTTCGGGAAATAAGCCGGTTCCCGGTTCTAAGTTTTAAAACATTTCCGGTACCCGGGTAACCGGTACCGAACCGGGTACCGGTTTATAAAATTAAATATTAAAAATATATATTTTATATATTTATTTTATGTTTTATATTTTTTATAAAATTATTTTATATATTATAAAATATTTATAAAATTAAATTAAATTATATTTATATTTAATTATTATTTTTTAAATTAATATAATTTAAAAATAATTAAAAAAATATTTTAAAATAATAAAATTATAAAAACCGGTACCTTAACCGGTTCTACCGGTTAACCGGTAACGAACCGGTCGGTAACCGGTTAAATAACCGGTTCCGGTACCAGTTCCTCAAATTAGGACTTTTCCGGTACCGGTTAACCGGCCGGACCGGTTGACACCCCTACATTGAATCATGTACATGTGACATGTACTCTTGAAATACACAACAAAGAATAACATTTTAACTAAAGACATCTCAAACTCAACCCGAGTTCAACTCAAGCTTTTAACTTATTGATTGAGCTCAACTTGTCCATCTTATTATCGAGTTCGAGATCGGTTAGTAATCTTTACTCAATAATATCATTCTCTAATTTGAATTCGAGCTCGAATTCATCTCGTTTAATACTTATACTAATAATTATTTAAACTCGAACTCAACTCAAACTCAAACTCAAACTTGAGTTTGACTCAATAAACTCATCTTATTTACTATCGAGACTCGAGGTTGGAACAAAATTATATTACAATCATGTCTATTTTATTTCCTTTTTGTATATCCTCTTTTCTTTTGCAAAATTCCACCGCCCTATCGGAAACAGACAATCGCGACTAAGCAGTCCAAATTCTACATAGATAATATAATGCTAGTTTTGATCACCACCGTTCGATCATCATTGATCTCCACGTGGCACTTGGATCCAACACCCACGTGGCAGCAGATATGATCGAATCTATGATCAAAGAATATTCTACTTTTTTATTTTGTTTTATTTCCTTTTATGATGGTGAAGCAAAATCAAATTAAATATTCTATCGACCCCAATACTTCGTGGCTAAGGGAGTCAAAGTTATCATATTTTTTTCTTCTCTAATGAGCATGTAATATTATCTACTATTAATTTTGTTTCTTTCCATTAATCTTTACCTCATTTGATCAAAATTAAAAGTGTGTTTATTAATTCTTGAGATTAAAAATAGTATGACAGGTTTAGTATATAATATGAACAAAAGCTTTTTCATTCTTAATTTGAACACTTATTTTCTGTGATTCAACTATTATCAATATTATTTGTTAACTTCCACTTGTAATTCAACAATCAAAATTTTATTCGCAATGAATATGAAAAAATGTTTACTATTCATGATTCAATTGTACTCTCTTTGTTTAGATAAAAGCGTATTATTATTTTTTTGGCGCGTAAAATAAGAAATATTGTTAAAATAAAAAGATAATAAAATCTTTGACTACAAAAATTTTTTATTTAGCAAAGAAAATTTTTCGGTTACTAAAACAAGAAATTCAGTTACTAAAAATGTTAGTAACATATTTGTTACGAATTTATCCGTAATAATATCGATGGTTGCTAAAATAATATTAACAACGAAATATATTCCGTTACTATATAACAACGGAATTGTAACGGAATTTCCGTTTCTAAAATGGTTTCTTCAATTTTACTAACTGAATTGTAACGGAAAATTTCGTTACTAAATTTTAATAACGGAGTATTCCTTCACTAATTCTGTTACTAAAAATTGATCAACAATTTCATAACAATTCCGTTGTTAATTCATTAAAATTTAGAAATGAAAAATTTTTCGATCACTATTCAGTTAATATACATGTTTGTCACTATTCCGTTACTATACATGTTTGTTATTTTAAAAAACAAATCATTAGTGCATGAGACAACCAAAACGAAATTAAAGCTACTTTTAGAGAGATGGATGTACTAGCTTTTAATATATATATTGTAGTTTATAATATAAAATGAAATACTCATATTAATAAAACTTCATTCTCCATCTAAATAATAGGAAAATACTTAGTTATTATAAGTTTATGTAGATCTACATATACTTAATCCTAGATTAGAGTGCTAATATTGCCTTATTACAATGCATGCATGCATATTTACAACGTACGTAATACAATTAATCATTGATACAAACAATGCAATATTCCTAATTAAAATCAAGTACAAGAGATGAGAAGTTCCATCAAACATGCATGTACAGAATCTCATCCCTCAACTTGGAATAAAAGCCAAATATCTTATATGGGCTCTATAAAAAGACATGCACACACAACTCCATTTTCATCAACAGAAAAGAGAAAACTCTGCACTACTATTTTCTTTCGTCCAAAACTAGCTAGGTAAAGATAATTTTGTTCTCTATTTCTGTAAGAGAATTCGAAGAAGGCAAAAAGAAGAAAAATGGGAGTCGAAGGAACGATAGATTACATAGCAGATTTGATAAGCAGCACGAAGAGGAAGAAGAAGAAGCAATTAAACACAGTTGATCTCAAAGTTCGAATGGATTGTGAAGGTTGTGGCCATAGAATCAAGAGTGTGCTCTCTGGCATGAAAGGTATATATTCATTTACAAAAAATATATATATACATCTTATTTCATGAGTTTTAATTAGGGTTGTTAATTATTTGGCTTCCCTCGAGTTTTGACGTGCTGTTCGAGTTTGACTCACCGTTTAATCATATATAGTATCAGAGCTCGGCTCGTGCTTTAGTCGATAATATTATTTTATTATTTGAGCTTGAGGTCCAGGTGAGTTCTTATAAATATTTTATTTTAGTAAATTAACTATTTTAACTTTAGACTCGATTTGAAGACTTGTAAATAGGTTAATATCGAGCCCAAATTCAAATTTGAGTTTGACTTCTTTAGCATGGAGTCGAGATCTGAATGAATTTTTTATGTAGGAGCAAAAGCAGTGGATGTTGATTGGAAACAACAAAAGGCAACGGTTTACGGATTTGTGGATGCTAAAAAGGTGCTAAAGAAGGCCAAGTCGACTGGGAAGAAGGCCGAGCCATGGCCCTACGTGCCATACGGGCTCGTGGCTCATCCCTATGCCAGCGGAGTCTACGACAAGAAGGCTCCCCCGAACTACGTTCGTGGGACGGACGAGCCCGGTGTCGCCACCCTTAACCCCGTGGAGGAGCAGTATGCACTCATGTTTAGTGATGACAACCCCCACGCTTGCTCCATCATGTAGACTTTTGTCCCAATACGAAGTTGATTGTATTTGAATCCGAATATAAATATATATAAATCTATAAAAATGTTATATTATATGCAAATCTTGTACTAAGATTTTGTGTTGTTAATTTGAAGTATAATTAATGGGGTTTTTTTGAGAGAGACATATAAGAGATGGTATATATAATTAATATATCAATTTTTCTTACCCTTAATAAGAAAAATCACATCACATTAAATATGACATAATAAGAAAAATGAGATTCAAGCAAAACAATTTTATTATGGTAAATGATGTTTAGATACATAAATTTTGCATTTTTTTTAAAAAAAAATTAACATTAACTTTGTAAGTAACTTTGGAATATATTAAATTAATTCAGTTTTAAAAATAGGTTAAAGATTCAGAAAAAAAAATTAATTTATGTAAAAAATCAAATTACTAATAAAATTCATATATTTTAAAAATCATTTGAAAGTTTTAGTTAAATTTAAAAAATAGTGTAGAGTTAATGGATAGAAAGTGCATATATAAGCTAGTACTCCATTGTAGTAGAAGTCAATTTCAAATAATAAATTATACTCTCTTATTTAGGTCGCATTTTGATTAAAAAATTCTCAAATAATCATCAAGATTAGTAAATATTTACTGTTTTAATCAAAATAATTAACCTCAAACTTGGTCACTAAACTTGGAAGAACAAGATTGAACTGCATCAGCCACAGTCAAAAATATCTTATCTTCACCTATCAAATTTGCCACCTTTGATGCATGCAACTTGTCCATCACCACTGGCCCAGGGTTAGCAAGAACAACCTATATATTCACACATTCATAATTATTATAAAAAATCAAATCAAATCCAAAGTAATTAATTTTCAAAGTCATGTATAGTTCATTGACTACCTGAACTGATCTCTTCTGCAGGCATCTGTGGAGATCTTCGAGCGCGTGGATGCCACTCGTGTCGATATCGGTGACGGCTGCAGCAGCGACAAAACGTAACTTAAACAAACTCAACACGAGAAAATTTTCGAGAAAGAAGGGGAATATTTTGCTTACGCGACATCTCTACGATCAAGAACTCGATCTTGGGAAGGTTGCTTGCTTTGAGGAGCTCGTCCTCGTCCGTTAGCCACCTAAGTAGCCTGAAAAATACGCGACCGAATATTGAAAACAGTTTGCTTTTTAAGTGATGTACTGAATATGTGCTTCCTACCTTTCTCTAATGTAGTTAGAATTTGAGAAGTAAATAGCAGAATCAACCCTAATAATGAGAACACCAGCAACCTTAGTTGCCTCTGGGTATTGTTGAATATTCCTATACACATTTGTGCCTGGGATTTTCCCAAGTAGGGCTGTTCTTGGCCTAGTCACTTGCAGAAGCAGCTTCGCAAACGATATCGAAACCTACAACACGAGCCCGACCGCTTGTATCAGATGCTCAAACTCGAGACCTTTTGTCTGAATAAGTTAAAAAGAGACTAGATTACCGCGATTAAGAGGCCGATCTCGACAGAGAAGAACACGACTCCAAGGAAGGCTCCCATGCACGCAAAGAAGTCGAACATATCGATCTTCCATATCAAGATCGCGGCCTCATAGTCGACTAGGCCAATGACTGCCGAGATGATGATGGAGGAGAGGATGGCGTTGGGCGTGTACTCGAAGAGGGGAGTGAGGAAGAGGAGTGTGAGGAGCACGACGACGGACATCACTATGTTTGACACCGTGGTTTGGCACCCGGCCATGAAGTTCACCGCGGATCGGGAGAAGGAGCCTGCAGAGCAGGTGAGGTGGTTTAGGGGAAATTGGTTTAAATATTCAATTCTAACAAAAAATTTCGTATTTTATTACGGATCACGAGCTACTGTGAGTTATTCAAGCCTTGGCTAGAAGAAAGATCGTTCGGAGCTCGACCTGATAATAAAGCTCGAGCCCGATTTCAAGATTGATAATTTTATCGAGCTGAGTTACTAGCGAACATCGAGTTTGTTTATTCATGAGCATATTACTGAGCTTGTTCATGAGCCTTCAATCGAGCATTTAATCGAATCTCAAGCTAAAATAACTAATTTTCTAAAATTAAAAATTTTAACGAGCACGAATTCAACTTCAAGCTCAAAACTAATCTTATCGAGCATACCAAGAACCAAGCTCGAACACATTTTCTAAACAAGCCGAGCCGAATACAGCCCTAATAAAGAATCGGGACACATACCGGTAGCAACATAGCAAGATGTCATTGAGCCAGCTATGTTCATTGTTCCAAGAGCAACCATTTCTTTGTTCCCATCTATTTGGTAGTCTTTAATTGCAGCAAAGGTTCTTCCAATGGCAACAGCTTCCTATAAACAACACAAAACATCAAGAAATCAAAAGGGTCTGCATTTCTTGCTATTCAATCTTCAAAAAAAGATCCAAAAAATTGCTAAAAAGAAAAGAAAAGAACATACTGTCAAAGCAACCATGCCAGCCACAATCCCAATCCTAACACCTTTCAAGAGGTAATCCTTAGTGAAGTATATTTCATCCACAGATGGCCTATTTATGCCCTTCTCAATATGTTTCAGCTTTCCCACACAACACGAAAAACACACGACGATTTTTCGTTTTAGAAGGTCGTCAGAACATGTACATAAACGTAATCAAAGTGAATAGGCTTACGATCTGCACGCCTTTCTCCTCTGCGTGGCTAACGTAGACGATCAAGGTGGAGAGGACGACGGAGACGAGGGGAGCAATCGCGGCTATCCAGAAGAGTCTCTTGTGCTTCTTTCCCTATCAGAATCAGTACCAGAACTATTTCTTCTTTAGGGAGATCAGATCATGAGAGGTGAGATAGAGAGAGTGTGTGTGTTTTTGTCTTACAATATACTTTGCTAATAGAAGAAACACTAGAAAACTTGCTCCAATGAGAATTGTAGGAATGTTCCACTGCATACACAAACACAACTCACATCAACTCTTCTACTTTAGCAACAGAGGAAGAGAGGGAGAGAGATTACTCACTCCATCATGGACTGAGCTCAAGATAGATTGCATCACACAAATAATATCTGTGTTCTTAGTAAACTTTTTAATACCCAAAAAGCCCTTTAACTGTTGCAATGCAATTGTTATAGCAGCACCACCCATGAATCCAACTATAGCAGCATGTGACAGAAAGTCTATCAAGAATCCTAATCTGCCCACAAATTTATGCACCAAAGGTTCAAAACACACTACATTAAGGCTAAATATGTCCTAAAGAAACACCAAAATCTTGAGCTCATGACTCATGATCACATTATTTTGTTACCTAAGAATGCCAAGAGTGGCTTGTGTTACCCCCGCGAAGAAAGTGGCAGTGAAAGCCAGCCTACGGTACTCAACGGGGTTGGTGACGGGATCAACCTCATCCTGCAGTAGAGTCCCCAGCAGCAACGACACAACAGCAACGGGCCCGATTGCTATATCCCTCGAGCTCCCCATCAAAGCATAAACCAAAGGCGGGACGAAGCTTGAATCTGCTTAGGAAACAAGTTATATATTCGTCTTGAAGTAAAAACATTACTAAAACACGCGAAAAAATCGGCTCACATAAGCCGTACTGGGGATCCAAATTTGCAAGCTTGGCATAGCCAATGTCCTGTTGCATACATCTCTAACAAGTTAGACATGAATAGAATGACAAGAAATAAGGTTTTCTATTAGTTAAAGTGATTATTAGCTGTTATGACATACTTGAGGGATGCAGAGAGTGGCAATGGTGAGCCCTGCAACTAAGTCCCCTTTGAATTTGGAGAGATCATAGCTTCTACCCCATGATAAAATGGGGAACACGGCCTCGATTCCTAGGAGGACTTTGCGTGATCTCGACTGATCCTTGAACGAACGGAGGGGATCGTCAGCAAAGAATGTCTCCTTCAACGTTGCTGAGAATTCCTTCCATAGCTTCTGCTTTGGAGGTATCCCAACCTTGTATGGCAAGGTAGGATGGTGCGGAGACGTTAGACTCGTCAACTCCATCGCCTCGTTTCGTTCTTGATCTTCGCTAGGATTCCCCATCAAGATTTACAGACTACAGAAATAGGATTGAAGCAGTTAGAACAACAATGCAGCACAGTAATAACTCATGGCCTAATGCAATGCTGCAACAAACAGAAAATCAAGAAAATGTTGCCTTGTTTATTTTGTTTTGTTCTTAACTTCTGTTTCTACATGCAATAATCTCATAACATCACATTGTCTTTTAAAATTCTTTGCAACACTTTCATATAGCAGAACCTTCCTTTAGCTTCCACACCAATACACTATAGCATAATTTTCCCACTAAAATCAGCATGTAAGAATGGGATAAATAAGAATCAACATTGGTACAAAAAATTAAAAGAAACCTATAGAAATTAAATAAACACACTATCAATATAGAATGACAACAATCAGCTAGTAATCCCATCTTTTCACTATACATTTGACACCTTAATCTTAATATAAACCAAAAAAGAAGAAAAAGTCTCACCTAGAAAGAAAACCTTCAAACACCATACAAAGTGGAATGACACTTAGAATAGTAACCCACAATTGTCAAGCTAGAACACACAGCAGAAGGGCAAAGGGCCACTAAATAAATACCCCATCTTTAAAGGGCCATTCTGCAGCTTGAAAATTTCCAATAAACTCTCACCCACAACCACAGTAGTGCTTTTAGAGTATACACTGAAAAAATCAAGCCCCTTAAAAAGCAATCAAGATTCAACCCACTTGAAAATTAATCAAGAAAAAGATCATGGGTCACGTGATTTGGAAAGATGAGTTGAAAATTGCCTTAAAGATCAAATATTTTCGGTTGAAAGGATGAAAAGTCCATGCAATGCAGTAATCCTCTTGGTTTCTTTATCTGATTTCTCCAGAGATTTCACCTTTTGCATGAAACTGGACGAAAATTCAAGATTTTCGGGGGAAATAGTTTTGGCAAAGAAGCAACAATCAAACATTGAAAGGAGTGAGGAAATTGTTCAAAGGCTACTTATTATGGTGTCCGAGGATTAAGGAATGGCTGTCGTAGACATGCAATGATGCAACGTATTTAGGGATCAAAGAAGAACTTTGTAATTAATTAAAAAGAGAGAGAGCTTAGGTTTGCATGTAGATGGAAAGTAGTATAGAATTATGATTTGAAAATAAATGGTCTTCTTCTTGATTTTGTATATCTTTGAATGTATGAGGATTGGAAGTTGTATAAAATACGTAAATTTATACGGTATTTACATATTTAATACATTCTATTTTGGTTAAATCCATAAAATAACTTATCTCTAAATAAAAATAATAATAATTACATACAAAGAAAACAAAAAAAATATATATTAAATTCTTTAAATAACTTTATTATTAATTCTCACTAGACTAGAATTTATTTATTATGATATAATTTAAAATTATTCAATATAAAATAATTTTAGAAAGAAAAAAATTATATTGAATCGTATTATGATGTAACATGCCACATCAGCTGTAAACACGTTAAGTTAAGCCTATCGTGACCTATCGTGAACGAAAATTATTCAATATAAAATACTCCCTCCGTTCACTTAAATGTGGCTCATTCATTTTTGGCACGGAAAATAAGAAAATGGTAGTTGAGTGTTTAAAAATGGTAGTTGAGTGCACGAAAGTGGTAGTTGAAGAATAATATTTTTACCAAAATAGGAAAATGATCACTTGTGAATAAACAAAAAAGAAAATGTAGCCACATTTAAGTGAACTGAGAGAGTAATGTTTAAAAATACAAAAATTTTAATGAATTGTATATTAAATGTAACGATGGGTGGAGGATCGTAGAATTTAACCTAAGATATAACTCAAACAAGTCCAAAATTACCAACAATATAAGTACTTAATAAATAAAACAAGAAACCTAATTAAGCAAATGAATGAATACATACTTAATTTTCTTGTTTTTTTTTTTTGGTATAAGGCAAATCATAGCCATCGACTACAAAAGGCTGAACAATTTATGCACAAATGTGAGAACACAACAATTTGTTAATTAATTCCTCAACCCTAATAATAATAACAAAAGAGAAGAAGAATGAAGAAAAAGAGTAACATCTTCAAAATTCAAAGCCCTAATAATTCCTTCTCATTAGGTCACCTGGGACCGGACAGCTCGACGGCATGTAAATTCTCCGTCGAGTCCACGATCCAGTCGGAAGTCGGGTGCGGAGCAAGCTCAACTTCTTGCCGGTGAACTTCCACCTTCTGCCACTCATCCCATTTCTCGGCCAAGCCATCGCCCTCGAGCATCCGCACCACTTCCGACATCTTGGGCCGGTCCATCGGTGAGCTCTGCGTACAGAGGAGAGCGACTTGGATCAGCTGCTCAACTTCCGCCTCGATGTAGTTTCTCTGCAGATCGGGATCAACCAGCATTTCCAGCTTCTTCTCTTTTAGAAGTCCTTTCACCTGAAAAACGAACACACGGTGTAAAATAACGATGGAATTGGAACTTAGAGTTTGTATATGTTTCCGTTGCACCTCGTTCATCTGTTACGTACCCAATCGAGCAGCATGACATCGTCGTCATTTGCGAGTCGAGCTAGATCGAACGCCCTCTGCCCTGTGATCAGCTCGAGAAGCATAATCCCATATCCGAAAACGTCGGTTTTCTCCGATGATTTTCCTGTCGATAAGTACTCCGGAGCTATGTGTCCGATTGTGCCACGTACGGCTGTAGTCACATGAGTATCCTTATAGTCCATGAGTTTCGCCAAACCAAAATCTCCGACGACGGCCTCAAACTCTTCATCGAGCAATATGTTTGCAGCTTTCACGTCACGGTGGATGATCTTTGGGTCGCAGTGATCGTGCAAGTACGATAACCCCCTTGCAGAACCGAGAGCGATCCGTTTTCTAGTTGGCCAATCGAGTGGAGGCTCGTTCGGTGGACGTTCTGCAATTAAGTTTGATTTTTTTAGCTAATGACGATGCTGTAAATTGAAGAAATAATCGTAGAAAAATTATCACCTCTCAAGCAAGATGCGACGCTCCCATTAGCCATGTATGGATACACGAGCAACCGCTCAGTCGGAGTCATGCAAAAGCCACGAAGTCGAAGAAGATTACGGTGCACAGCCATGCTTATCATCTCAACCTCCGTTTGAAACTGAAGCTCTCCGCCAGGTGTCCTCTCCTCTTTAAGCCGTTTAACGGCAACAAGTGTGCCATCCGCAAGGCGTCCTTTGTATACCTTGCCGAAGCCACCTCTGCCCAGAATGTTTTTGTTGCTAAAGGTATCGGTCGCGACTTGCAACTCTCGTAGAGAGAATCGTTTGAGCTGCCCGAGGTGTACTTCAGGATCCTCCTCGGCTGCAACATAATAACAATATAAGATAATTTATAGCGACGCAACGGAAGATCATTACCATATCAAACTGTACCTGGTACGTCAAAGAAATACTCTTGAGGTTTCCTCCGACGCCACCATGCAAAGGCGATTGCCGGTGCAGCAAAGAGCAAAGCGGCACCAGCAGCAACGCCACCCGCAATCGCTCCCGTAACGCTATTTCCTCCTGGCGTTTACATGAAGTGAGTACAGATACAAAGTGATTCAAGTGATGATTGACGAATATGAATTTTCGCCAAAGACGAAATTATATGCAATTGCAACTTTCGAATGGCAAGAAACTTCACTGATGAACAGGAAGAAGAGAGACTATAAAAACTAGTCATGTGTGAAAGAATGATAGCAGAACTGATTCTCAAAGGAACGAAAATATGACCAGCACATTGCTTGCATCGATATAAAAGGGATTAATTATCAAACATCAACATGGAAGAAAGATTCGGGTAATTATCATTAAGTTAACAGGTAATTAATAAAGCTAAGAAACCTGGTAAGGAAATAGGGGGTGGCGGAATGAAAGGAGGGGGAGGAGAAAACGGAGGTGATCCAGGGCACGGTCGTCCAGTGACGGGGCCACATAGGTTCAAGTTATTTGCAAAACTGCCAACATAAATCATCTATGTCAGTTACACAAATAAATAAGACACGCGCAGAGAACATGATTGAAGTACCTGATAGGCGTGAACAAAGAAAAGGAGCCATTATCTGGAACCGGACCCGAAAGCTGGTTGTTCGATAGATCCCTGCAGTACTATCCCATATCAAGCTTGTCTCTCAGATCAAATACAACCGTTTCTGACTAATTAAGGATACTTACAGCACTTGTAAGGATGAAACGTTGGTCAATGACATAGGGATGGGACCAGTCAAGGTGTTGTTGTTAAGCCGGCTATCCTTACAAAAACATAACAGCACACAATCAGATTCATGATACCGGAAGAGGCTAGTGAATCGAAATATTTAGACAATTATAAAGCACTTTCAACATCTACTGCATTTCATGAATTTTTTGGTGTTTTAGAAAAAGCAGGCATCAGCTTGCAAGAAATAGCACCCCGCCTATCAGTAGAAACTAAGCGAGACATGCAAAGATGTCAATGACTCAATAAGCACAATAACCACATGAAAAAAACGTGTGCAAGCCCTATTAGCTAGAAGCCTAGACTATGAGAATTTTTACTCACAGGAATCGTAGTTTCGTCAGCTTCCCCAAGGATTCAGGAATGGGACCAATGAAATTGTTCAAGTACAGGTCCAAGCTCACCAAATTAGTCAGGTTTCCAAGATCACCAGGAATCGGCCCACTTATGTTGTTACTGTACAGCTCCCTGCCACATCATATAAATTAACAGAAACAGCATAAGAGTAAATTGGATAAAATCTTGCATGCTGTGATTAGAGAAACTAGAAGGTCATGTAATTTTGTGTATACACATTAAACAATTGTGAGACCCTTTTACCATAAAACAGAGGGCTTTTTAGCCATTTACAGTAGAGCAAGGGGACTTTTACCCGTTTACCATTATCCCAAATAAGATACAAACTCAAGCCAATTTGCTTATTGGTATCGAGAAAATTATGGTTTTGCCAAACTCCTATCATAATATTTCTGCATGTCTCTAATGCGTTCTCTAAAATCAATCTAAGACAACAAATGTTCCAAATCGATAATTGAAATATACCAATAAAAAAGAAATATGTGGAGACGGAAGCAAAGTATAAACATAAGTAGGAAAAGAACACAAACAAGACAGTAACTTACAGGTACTGTAGATTCTTCAATAAACCGAGTTGTGGGACCAATTGACCCGACAAAGCAGCGTTTCCCAGATCACTGAAAACAAAGTCGACACAAATGGACTAAGCCAAAACTCCAACAAGCAAGTTACTAGAGAGTGAATATATCAAAAGTGGCATAGAACAGATAGACTCTTACACTCTGATCACACTGTTATCATTGTTGCATGTGACATGGAACCATGTGCAAGGGTTGACAAGGGTCGGGTCCCAGCTTTGTAGCACGTTGTTCGGATCTTGTAGGTTTGCTCTGAGGGTGTGTAAAGCATCACCTATTAACCACACATAATTAGATGCTATTCCGAGCTCTTGTGCGCGTTACACTATGCAGAAAGGTGTGATCGAACATATATGTAACAAATAAATCAATAAGAACCTAAAAGTATGAATTCCTAATTCAGACTCCAAGGCCTCTTTTCCTTAAAAACAACTTCTTTTTCAGTAGATTTCCAACTAATTTTCTTCATAAGAGTAAATTTTCATGACAAGAATCAACTGGTAAATGACAAAAAATCCGACCAAGTTGCGTATTAGCAATGATAATCTGGAATTTCTTGTTTAGCTCACATCAATAAAGGAACTAATTACAGCCAACTAATTGTTTCATAAAAAGTGAATCTTTTCAACAAGAATCAACTTGTAAAAGACAAAAATCTCCAATTACTCGCTGACCATACATCTATAAAGGAACAAAATTTCACAAAACCATGGAAGGAAATGGCATTATAATGTTCTTATCCATAACCCCATAACGAAATTCGCCATTAACATTTCGCATATTATACATCTACACCTTTCAAATTCAAAGTTTAAGCCAAAAATATGCAGTGTCAAACTAAAAAACAGGGCTTTCTAAACCATAAATAGGAAAGCACAGTCAAAGAAACAAATCAGAATTCATCCAATAATGGAAGACAAAACCAAAAAATAAGGTAATAAAGAATCTTAATGAAGAAGAAAGAAACAAAAAGCATTAGGTAAATATCTACATCAAAGAATACTAACCTTCCATATTAGCAAGAATACACCTAAGGTGAATCACCACCAACATCAACCACAACCGCACCATCAGCACCATGCTCTGCCTCTCCATCAACTTCATCATCTCCGCGTATACATACAAAAAAGTGTCTCTATAACTACCAGAAAGCGCACAAATTCACATCAGATCCACATGGAGAGCAGAAGACCCACGAGAGCCCAGATGCCATTACCCTCCCTAAACCCAAAAAAGCTCCGATTTTTATCTTCAAGAAACCGATCCCATCACTTGAAACCCCAGGAATTCGAAATGGAGCGGTGCTAGTTTCTTGAATGTGTGTAAAAATGTGTACTTTGGGGGGCTGCTGCAAGTAGTCTTATACTTACCCAACACTTTTAATAGCTCTCTGCGAACTTTTTACCTCTGTACTTTGCTTTTCCCCCCTCTCTCTAGAGAATAGAAATCATCTCTCTCCTCTCTCTCTCTCTGTGCAGTGATAAGAAGAGTGGAGCCGTGGAGGTGAGAGAGTGTGGGATAATTATCGATTTTTTTTGGGCAGTGTGTGTGTGTGTGAGCTGTGTGAACTGTGCAGTGTTCGAGAACTGCCCGAACAGTATGTGGGAGGTGGAATGAGGGTGGGGTTTGGGGTAAGAGAGCTGCCCCACCTGCCCGTTTCCATAGCCTTCAACGGCTTCGAGCTCACAACTGTGACTGTCAGCCTACGCTTTCTTTTTCTTTTCTAGTTTTTTCCTTTTCCTTAAATAATTACACAAATTAATACTACTATTTCATAAAAGAATTGAGAAAATATTAAATCATTATTTCATTCCTCACACTTTTTTTTAGACACGATTATTAAATATAATATATAAAGTGAGTGATTTGAAAAAATAAATTTTATTATTTTTAAAATGTGTTAAGTTTAGTAAATGTCTTAATAAAAAAAATATGTCAAATTTAGTAGAATGATGATGAAAATATAATAAACTATATATATATTTTATATTTTCATTTTCGTTCTACTAAACTTGATATATTTTTTTTAAATAGTTGTTTGATTAATTGTTTCCATAATAATAATAAACTTATTTTTATTACTACTTTTTTAATTTTAATTTGTATAAATATATTTAATAATATAATTTTTAACATTGATTTATATGAAATTAATAATTTGGTAGTGAAAAAATACTACTAGAAGGCTTGGAAAGTGATGGGACACTAGAATCATAACTACGTTCAAAGACCAACAACACCTTTCAGTATTCCTTTCCCCAGATATTAATTGTGGGCCACTTTATTAATTTTATTTATTATAAGAAAACAAAAGATCATTATCAATATAAATTATATATCCACTACTAAAAATATCACATTAACTTGAGCATTTTATTTAGATTATTGATACATATTTGATTTGTTGTTAGTAAATAAATTTACATAGTACAAAAATAAAAATTAATGTTACCTAACAAAATTGTTTTGTGGACAATGTTTAAGGGAAATGAAAATGTATTTGTTGGTTTATTATTATGCTAATAATTTTTGTTTGGTAAACATAAATTTGCATGAATAGTGACTACAACATTATATGTTGACTCACAACTGTTTTTGTGAAGCATATTATTGAGTTTATTAGGTGTAATAATCAAAGAGGAACTAACTAGCTAGTGTTGACTGCTTTTTAAAGTTTTTCAATCTTAATGATAGAAAACAAGTCTTTTTTAATAAAAAAAAATCAATGATTGGATAGTAGTACATATGTTGATTATAACAACTTTCTTTTCTTCATCAAAATAATTATGAATCTATGAGAAATGACTAGGCATGTTCAAGATGATGATAAATATGGTTGACTCATCCACTCTTTTAATTTTATCTTTTTTGCTTTCTCATTTAAATTTGGATATTTATTTTGAAGATGATAAAAGAACTCTAGGTTGGAATATTCACTTTAAAATTTCACATTGTTTTATTTATAAAAATTAACTACAAACAATTATTGGATTTGATATATTACAATCTTCTTCTAATTATCCAAAAGAAACTCCTTAAATAACATGAATAATGTACAAGTTATTGGGCCTGTAATGTAACTATGCAAGGCCCAATAACACTTAAACTAATGGGCCTAGTGTTAGGGTAGGAAAAAAAATGTATTTAAGCTTTTATTAATTAGATATTTAATAGTATATGTGAATCAATTATTTAAAATTTAATAGTTGAAGGATTTAATTTGTAATAATAGTAACAGATAGGCAACCTCTAATTGAGATATCACATCCATACAACAAGATGTGTGTGTGTATATATATATGTATATAATGTAGAAATGGTTAAGTTTAATTTTTTTACTAGCTTGATTTAGTTTAATTTTTCTATAACTTTGTGTAATTATTGCTATATACCAAATATTAATTTGCGACCATAATTATTAATGGGTGTGAGTCATCATATTTAATAATTTCCAAAAATGAATAAATAAATTATTAAAGAAAGGAGTGAGAATCTTAGTAGGATAATTTATTGTACTTACAAGAGTAGGTAAATATGTGTAATGACTAATGAGGACAAGAAAGTCAGAACAAAGGAGTTGATATATCGCACATCCATCCATTCAATGAGACTATTTTACCCCCATCATATTATTTTAGTGTTTTTTTAATATGTTAATAGTATAGGAATAGTTTAATTAGTAATGTATAAGTGACACAATTAATCCAATAGGAAATATTTATATATATATGCACACATGTGTATATATAACAATAATAATATATAAACTATAGAAGTTCACGATCCATGTAAAATATAAATTAGAAAGTTTATAATTTTGTAGAGTAAGTTTTTAGTGTTGAAATTAGTACTTCATAAAATAATCTCAAGAAACTAATTAAATTCTTGATATTGAGGAAAAGGGTATTATGGTCACTGCAAGTAAACTGGTCGCCACTGTGCATGTGCCACCGTCAACTCTCAGGCACAAAAACACAGTGCAGAACATTAATCAAACATACAGATAAACTTCCAACAATATTTATATATATATATATATATATATATACTTGTGCGTGTGTGAGAGAGTGCGTGTTTGTGTATATAAATGATGAGACACACACAAAGCTGCATTAAATTTCACACCAACTACCTCTCACTGCACAGAGACAAAGAGGAAGAAGAAGAAGCAAAAATGGAGGAGGCGAAATCGGAGAAGAAAGCATCACCATGTAATGGAGAGGGAGATTCTCTTTATCTTCACTATCCATGCAATTATTTTCAAGAATTCATCAAGGCTATGCTCAACTGTCTAGGTTTCACTTCTTCAGCCGCCGCCGCCGGTGGAAGCAGCCAAGCCCAGCTCGATCCTCCGCCTTCCTCCACCTCCGACACTCCTCCGCCGGCGGCGGAGCTGTCTAGGATAGCGCCGCCTCGGGCGCCGCCGCGTCCCCCCATAAGCGGCGGCGGCCCCCCTCAGACCAACGCCAACCCTAATTAGTAATTAGGTCTTTTTGTTTATTTTTACTTTGTAATTTCTTCTGCTTTAATTTTAATTTCTTTGTAATTGCTCATGTTTAGCCTCTTTTGTAAGAGTGGGGTTTTGGGAGTTGCATGGTTTGTTTTCTGGTGTTTGTTGTTTATTTAATCCATGTCTACACACATACACACATGGGTGTGTGTGTGTGTGAATATGCGAGAATAACCTTTTGAGATATTAATGTATGTAATTAATTTGATCATTTGAGGTTTATGCATGTTATATTATATATCATGAAACATAAATTTGTAATTTTCTTGCATAATGTGAATGTGGTTAGTATATATGTCTCTGTCACTGTGTGTTTATAAATGATTTATGAACATTGAATTTGAAAGTTCTTATGTAGATTAATTGAAATAATATATTTCGTTTGTTAAATTTGATTTGAGGAATAAATATGTGTTTAGTTTATGTTATAATGAAGCTACTTGTTGATGATATCATGAACTGCATTTTCTTGCATATTGTGATTGTGATGTGATGAATGTATGTATGTCCATAAATGATTTATGATCATTGAATTTGAATGTTCATATGTAGATTGAAAATTGAAATAATAGCGCACACACACACATATATGTTCTTTTATTTTGTGATTAAATTAAATTTGTTCAATTAATAATTGCAGCAATATTCATTACCAGCTTACATGTAATAGTTGTCATGACTTGAATGAACTTATTCATCAATGAAGAATACACACACACACACAAATGACAGCTGCAATATATTCACAATTTGTATACAACTTAATGTCATATTTGTGTATTCTTAAAAAAAAAAATTCGAGTATATATTATAAAGACAATAATGTAATTATTTATGAATAGATTTGATAACATTATATGCATGATCGTGTACTTTATAGATATAAATAGTGTGTGCACAAAAGAGATCAATGGTCAATTTCAAACCATTATACTAATTTGGATTGATCTGCTTTGTCATGTGGAATCAGCTTATTATTTATATTTCCCAATTCCCATATGATCAAAATGCATAAAAAATAAAATAATCACGACATATATGTGTTATTGTTATATATCTCAGTCTTGTGTTGTTGAATTGTTGTCAAGAAAAAGACCTTAGAATATTTTGCTTCCAAAGACAAACATGCAGTCATTTTCCTAAATTCATGCCATACTTAATTAATCATGACAAAAACAATAAGCATAACTTTTAGAAACATGAAAGTTGATTTGTAAATAGAAAGTTAAATATATTATACAAATAATATTGGTTCAACTATTCTAACATTATCTGTAGCTACATAAAATACACACACACATAATTATTTATATATAGAGAGAGAGAGAGAGAAATTAATTAATAGATAAACTCATATAAAATGAAGGTTGAATAAATGATTTTTAATAAAAAAAAAGAGTGATAATTTGAACTAGGTGAGTTTCCTCCATAGTCCACCTCTGGATACTGAGAGAGCCTTCAGCTTAGGGAAGACGAAGCCCGCCTTCGGGGGATTGCCATCGACGAGAGACTTGTCGTAGATTTCTCTGCACTCTTGCACAACCTATTCCATAGGATAAGAAACGTCAGCCTCCCGATTGCTCATCGTGAAACGATCGAGGAAAGAAAGCTCTTATGAGATCTTACCTCCTTTGCGTCTTTCCTCGGTATGCCTTCTCGTAAGCTCACCAACTTGTCAACAACTTCCGGCTGCAGTGGGAAATTGTGAATGGAAGAATGATTGAACGAGTGTACGCTGCAGGAGTAGTATAGTTAGCAGAACTTACAGGACAGTCGGGTTGGTGGTCGAGAATGTTCGTGTATACGAGTGTGAAGGAATCCGGGCTCTCTGCTGAAGCGAGTTCTCTCAAGTCACCCAGTACCCTTACTCTATTTTCGACTTTCTGCAACATGTTATAAACTTATAATACGTTACAGAGATGCAATAATCGAATAAGATACGTAGCACTGATAATGTAAACGAGATAATGAGGTGAATATCATAGGACTGGTGTATAGTGTTATTGAAGCTCGCTTAATGCATAGCTCGGAGACAGGTTCGATTTTTGTTCGGATATTGAAATAATGTGTCGTCCGCATGGGTAAAAATCGTTTTCGTGTAAATGAAGAATCGAAAAAGGAGCGTAAGAGTGGCGTAAAATGTGCTAATTTTATGCATTTAGCCATTATACGCTTTCAGGTTCGATCGAAGTGGAGTAAAACTTACCGAAATGCTTATGTACTCGCGGAAGAAGTCCATGAGAACCTCTTCGTCTAGCTTCATCCTTTCAATTGTCTCTTCTTTAATGTAATTTTTCTGCGGAGCAGACATAAACGGGGTCAAATCTACGCAGCGATAAAATCAAATCCCGAAAGTATTCTCTATATGAAAAGTTTCCGTTATAGTAACCTGTACGAGCATATGGTCGACGTAGACAACAATAGTTTCTTCCAGACATGCCTCAACAAATCTCCTAAACGATCTTTCTTCGATGTACCTGCATATACGACGATATTGAGACAGAAGATGATTCCTCGTTAGAATATAAGAAGTGAGCTACTGGATTTGTAGGAGTCCATGGCTCGTTTAGTTAGCAGTCAAGTAGCTTACATTTTAACGTCTGTAAAGTAATCGCCAAATGTTGCAACTAGGTATTCGGTTACCTGTCCTTCCAGCCAATCTGAAATAAAAACGATAAGTGAACAGAGACATATCGTATTTCAAAAGCAACATCGCACTATTCGACTAATATGAAATGAAAACGATAAGTGAAGCAGTAAAACTGATTACCTTTTTGATACAGCTTTATAAGCAACTCCTGAACTCCGGGATCTTCAAAAATGACACTGACAGTTTGATGTACTGCTTCCTAATGACGAGTACGAATGACCATAATTGTGACATCGTGACTAGAAAAGTGTATATACATCACATGCAGTCTATATACTGGGACCGAAACAAATGACTGTAATATAAGATGAGATCGCTATATACCAACGTAAATGATAAAATTGCCAATGCTAGTCATTAGGAATTATATTTCATTATCCAACGGATGGAGCATAATAATGGTTTCATCGAGCAAAAAAGGAATTGTCAGCTTACCTTTGCAACCTCCAGAAAGCCTTTGCAAGTGTCCTCAAAATTAACCTGTGAAGTGATCCAGGCACAATATTTTAAAGATCAATAAGTCCAGGTACGAACATCGAGTGGAATGATTGTTTTAAGAACAGATTATCGACAATTTAATGGCTACACTGCAATTATCATATCCAATGGACCGATGAATACAGCACTGATCAATTCTTAAACATATGAATTGAATCCACACATGAGAGTTCTACCTTTGTCCATTTATTTTTTAATCATATCGTTTTCTGAATAAACGAATTATGCAGATACACATCAGTGCGGACGACATAATTAAAATGCTTGAAATTACTCCTCCAAAATGAACATTAGATCTATACAAGTTTTAAAGGCATTCTGAAGCAGACAAGTGGAAGGAATAGAAGTTCTAAAAATGAACACCTGCTCTGCGTAATTCTGAGGGAGAGCCTCAAGGGTGCTTGAGCTCAGCTCCATGGCAAGATCGTAGCAGCGAAGATTGTTATTAATCTGTCATAAAATAATTCATTACAGAATATTAGTATGACTAAGATAATCATTTGGGCATATATTCATATGCTATGAACTGGCATTGTTCACGTACCATTGCACATAAAGCTTCTAGACCAAGTTCAGAAGCAGGTTCATCCAATCTTTGCCTTTCAGCTCCTTGAAAATCGATCATAACCTGAAATTGGGTTAGGGGAGGGAGGGTATCAACAGCTTTTTTCATTTAATTTGTTCTTTTTTGAATGCCTTTATCATTGTTTTTCCTTTCTTTTCTTTGTCGTCCTATTTTTTAATAGCTGGGAGACAAACAGTGTGGCATCAGGAAAGTGGTATAATAGTTTCATGAGAAAATGGAGATCTTTACTAAATGGATGAAATTCATCACTTTATTATATTCAAGGTCCCTTATGGCACTACATCTTTACCATTAAGATGAAAGATATCGAGAAATCATGTTTTATTTTACTACATTTTCAGTTTTATTAAATTTGCTGAAATAAAAAAGGTATGAACTAGCTAACATGCTTCTACGAAAAATCTCAAGGACTACGACTTTGAATTTCATATTTAGATTACCTGAATGATGGCCAAAGCAATTCTGTATAACATAACATCTGTACTATTATCTCGTACAATTTGTACTTGCTCTCCGAGAATGCGAAAGAAATCAACGGCAGCTGGTGTGTAAAGCTTCCCGTCGTCTGTTTTCTTTGGTGGCTGGACCTTGTCAGCATCAAGTATATTCAAGTACCATTTCTACAGAATATGACGGCTTCAGTTGATTATATGATCAGATAGGTGAATCGGCATCTATGAAAGCAATCGAAACGCTATAGTTACCCTTGTTGTGGCTTGCATACGTTCAACATAAGCATTCATAAGGGGATCCATTGCACCACTTTCAGAACAAACTTGAGCTAGAGAATCATCAACACCAAGTCCAATTAGATTATCTTGGTACTCCACTACCCATCCAGTTACCTGGTATTAGAAGAAGACATTCACAATCTAATAAAAGACCAAGAAAAAAATAACGAATTAAAAGCAGAAAGTTCAGTCTACAACCAGCAAGAAGTAACAAAGATTTGGGTGAATGGTGAATAATATGTAACTGGTAGAACCGAAAATCATGAACAAAAAATATTCAGTAAATCAACTCAGAGAAAAAGTCATGAACGCCAAAGCAGTAAACTCCAGAGATTGATTAGAAGAAAAAAAGCTGACAACTTCGCCAATAATTAGCATGTAATAGTAAATTACGCACGAGTCAAGCTAAACTTTAGCAGACAGCTTAATGAATTACTTAAGAAGCAAAGATATTGTATTTGATTCGGAATACGTGCCTTTAGAATATCCATCGTCGACAGATCATTAGCTCTGTCACTCAGTAATCGCAGCCAGTGAATAAACCGCTCTGTGTATAGATTCACCATGAGTTGGAATATTTCATATCTGAAAGCAAGAAAAGTTTAAAAAGCAGAATGATCACAGAATGTCAGAAAGCAAAGAAAATATAGCAAGCAACCCTTCAGGACTACAGATATCATCTCTACCCAATGATGGTGCCATGCGTACAGACATATATCACAAACCTTGGGGGAAAGCAGGGAGCGACATAGTCATATATATCTCCTAGCTCTTCACCAATCTGACATTAATAGGAATGACCAGCAAATTATCAGATAAATAAGTAAGTTTCCAGAATTTCAGTAAAATAATGCTGGCAAAGTAAAAGCAAGAAGTGGTGAAGACGTATACTAAGCAAAAGATTGCATAATTCAAATCTTTTAGAAGATTTATTAGTTTCTTAAGTTAGCTATAACATGTACATTTTGAATTTGTAGGTAATCAATCAGCCTGTATGAAGGCTATGGAGCTTTGCTTATTTTGATCCAATAAAGAACATATATGCTATTCTAGAAATAAGTAACATGATATCATATGGGCTTTACAGAAGATTGAAATATCAATTACTTTAAAATTTTCACTCCTGGCTTGAGAAAAGCAATAATATTGCTTATATATATCAAATGTCTCCCAGACACAATAGGAAACAAAATAGATGAATACCTTTTTAGCTTCCTCCAAAGCTCCTTTTAGGTCCTGAATTTCAAACTGAAAGAAATATCATGGTTAGTAAATGAGTACTGATATGGAACATAAAAAAAATTCAGGAATGGGTTTAGTAACGGATGCAGAAAATGTCAACCTCAGAGAGTAATTGGCTAAAGCGTGATTCAACAGACTTTCTTATTTCCTCATAACAGATATCCTTGTAGCCCTTGCCTTGAACCTTCAATTTCTTCTGTGCAAGATTCCTAGAAGACGACATTGTAGGATTTTGTAACACAAAATTGAAACATAATATCATCAATAAAATTATGTAAATTTCTCCCATCGTAATAATTCCGAAAGTTGAAATGGGAACTATATAACGAGGCAAAGAGCAGATGCATAAGTTTGACCAGGTAAATACTTGGCATTTCTGCGAGGATTAGCTATAGAATCCAAGGCACCATCTCCTTCAGCCTCAGCTGCTTCTGTTGCTAGTTGTTGGTCTAGGGTTTCTTGCATCTCAACAACCCTTTTCATATGAATAATGAAAAAAAGAGTGCATCAGTACCTATATTAACCTAGTAAACAAATCTCTTATCGCAAGTTTGTAACATGTTCCAATCAGGCATACCTCAATGCACGAACTAGTGTTTGTGGGCTGCAAAGGAAAATAATTGCAACAAATGAGTAGCACAAAAACACACAAGATAACTTTAGAATTATAACAGAAGAGTGTAAGCTTCACTGCCCGACGGTGTGGAGTACTGACCACACCGAGGGACAGACCCTGAAGCAAAGGAGAAGAGATTTGAATGCACACTGTTTAAGTTGTTTGAACTTTTTTATTATAATATGGATAATAATGATTAATGGGTTTGATCAAGCAATAAAATTTATAAACATTCGACACTTGTCTCTGTGGGCAAAATCTCAATATTTGTTTATGCAAAAAGAAGTTCTTTTCATATAAAAATGAAAAGAGAACTTTTGGTCCTTGTAATTTCAAAATTTTCTAATTCGATTGGCATACAGACCAAGTTCCTATACGTGAAATGTTCGATTAGAGGAAAATAAAAGTATTAGCACAATTATATGTAGAAGGAAAAAACGAAGAAAAAAAAAGAAGAAGAGGTAAGAGTCCAATCTTATTTTTTAAGCAAATATAAGCTCAAAATGTTCAGAATTCACAGCTAAATGTACAAGGACCTAATGTTTAAAAAAAAGGAAAAAAAGTGCAAGTCCATGAACCCAAATATATGCTTTCTTTTCCTTTTAAAAGGAAATATTATGTGCTAACGAAACCTGTACGAGGAAATTACTTGTAAATGCACAAGAACGACTTTGCAGCATAAAGAACTGTCTTTTATGATTTGCACCCGTTAATGTGGACACCAAATTAAGAACCATAAAATCAGATTACCTGTCCTTAGCAAGCTGGAAAAAGTTGCTAATGTGACCCCATAAAGTCTTTTCAAATGTCTCCCATGTACGATCTATATCTTCAAAGTATTCCCTGAGAATTGTTATAACTTTTTCATGACAAGAAAGTAAATCACTCACATTCAAAATTATAGCAAAAAAGAATATGAGATAACTGCTTCTTATAATCAAACATTTCTTTGGTCGAGGCATTATATAACTTAAAAGTCTCTGCTCTATTCTAGTTGAAAGGTTTACCATCCAAGAACAATAAGGTGCTGAATAAGGTTTAGAAATAAAATACAAATGAAATGTACCAGACAACTGGTTTTTAATTAAAAGGAGTAAATTGCTTTAAAATTCTGGCTAAAGTGCATATCATATCAACTAAAAATACAGTTCAATTCTTGGAACAATGTCAGCTAAAACAGGAATTATCTGTACGATAAATACAGGTGAGCTGACCTTAGCCGACCAACCTCCTCCTCATGAGTTGATGCAGCAGCTAATGCAAACCTTCGTTTCCCATCCAGTGCAGTTAACCTCTAAATTCCATATATCACAACCAGATAAGTATCCTTTGATATTTACAATAAGAAATAAACCAAGAAAAAGTCACAACCTCATAAGAGCTAATGATTTCTTTGTCATTACTTAAGGAGTCACGTGCCTCAACAGCCTCAACAGAGATTGACATCATACCCTCCACATCCTTCAAAACAGCAATTAGGTTATATTGCATAAGATTGACATAAATGTAATCAAAATGATAATCATAAACATAAAAACTGAAAGTACTAAGAGAGCATAAGCCTTCTTCAGACCAGCTTGTTATGTGGGTAGTAGTACAGGGACTGAGAATAATGTCCATATTCATAAATCATATCAGTCGTGTACTCACCTTCAGAGTTGTGTTTAGGTTATTCCTTGCATTACTGAGGAGCTTTATCTGGTCATGATTTTCTATCAATGATTGGCATTCTCGACATAATCTATAACACAGGAAAATTGAAGACCATCTTAATGTGTGACAAGCCATGTACGGCATTCATTATTCAATCACCAAGAAATGGTGAGCATTCATAAAGCATGAAACATCATACTCTTACTTTTCAATCTCAACAAAATTTTCTCTGAGATGGCTTATTGTTGTCTCAGACAGGGACAGTGATTCAAGACCTGCTTGAGCCTGCTCGACCTGAATTTAAAATTCAGAGAGGGATGTTAGACAATTGGAAATAGACCAAGGAAAATGAGATTGTGCAAGCCCCACATTCATAAATCTCAAATAGCTAGAGTAGAAGATATTAAATTTCCACTGTAATAATTTAATGCTCAGGCTCAGTTTATACCTGTTCGATAACCATTGTACTGAGTTGTGCATCATTTGCCTGACAGAAATGAGAAAACCATTAAGAAAATGTCCATCACCAGAAACTCTTCAACAAAGCAGAGGCAATCTACAGAAGTAAAGCTCCAAATGTCTATGATGCTTCATTTCCAATAGCATGACTCAAGAATAGAGTGATACATGGTATAAATTTCCAACATGATTGATGTCCTACACAAGATATTGCTGCCCGTTGGAGCAATTAAAGCCATCCAAAGTGAAAGCAACGCTGGATATATCATGCAAAGTGACCAAAATCTTAAAAAAAGTTCATTTATCCAATAAGCTATTACTTCTAACCAGAAAAGGTATTAACAATGATAACAAATAAAATACTGTATTGAACACTCAATATCTCCCGCGCATTTTCCTTCAAGAAAATAGCTAACAAATCATCCCCATACCATAGAAAGAAGATATGAATACGAGCCACCACCACCACGTGTGCTAAACAACCCAAACGGCATGATCATATTCATCGGAAACTGCCATGGAATCTTTCTAATCCATAAAATTCGAAGCTTTACACTCGCAATAAACACAAAACAACAAACCCATTTCCTTTCCACAACTTCAATTCAAAGTTCCACGGCCTAAACTAGTCATAAATCTCAACTCCACGAACTTAGACACAAGCGAGGATAAGCAGATGCAGCTGCAGAGCAAAAACTGAACTAGAATTCATTCAAATATGGCGTAATTGAGCAGGCTAAACCTCCGAAACCAACCTGTTGGCGGCCGATGTAATCAGTCTTGATCGAAGCGATTGATAGCAAATGCTCCGGCAGCGACAGCAGTTTCGCCACCTCCCGCACCGCCGCCTCCTTCGCCGCCACGCCTAGATCCTCCGCCATCATCTTCCTCCACCTCTCCGCCAAGCTCAGATCCCTCCGGTTAATCGGAGTTTTGTACTTTTTTCTTTTCTTTTTGTTTTTTTCAGTTGGAAATTTCAGATAAAAATTAGTGTAATAATAGTCAATAATGGTCTTAACTAAGACAAAGAAGAAACAAGAAAGAACTGCAACGACTTTATTTGGGCCGAATCGGGTAGAAGCCCGATAGCCTTATCAGGTTTGGGTCTTTGATTTGGGCTTTATTTCTACCTTTTGTTTTTAACGAACTGCAGCGATTTTATTTGGACCGAATCGGGTAGAAGCCTGATAGTCTTATTGGGTTTGGGTCTTCAATTTGGGCTTCTAGCAATTCCAATAATTCCTGCCTAGACTCCTTTGATTTGGGCTTTTTTATATCTACCTTTTGCTATTAAAAGGGAAAAGTGCAAAATAAATCATCTAACTACTACTACCACCGTCACGTTAAATACAGTCACAATAGATTTGACACGAACTACGAAATTAAAGTATTATGTTTTGAAAATATGAGTGAGGTATTTTAAAGGTAAAAATTTTTCCTTTCTAGAAAAGTGACCATTTTTAGCGGGAATAAGATAAATTTTTTGATAATTAAATATATGGCTGTAAGCAGGCTGAGCCGAATACTACTTGCCTCGGCTTATTTAAAATAATAAATTGTTCGAGCTTAGAGTGGTTAAATAGTTAGTTTGGTATAGGTAGTTTCTTTAGTAGTTATCTTGTTGTAGGTAGTTTATCTAGCTTTAAGTCCTTATATAAAGGACCTTCCATAGCTTGAGTTCTTTGTATCTTCATAGTTTGTTTCTATCATTCAATAAAGATACCATTTATCTTCTTTAGCTTGTATGCCTTTCAACAGAGCACGTCTCGAGTTTGACTCGAGTTTTTAAAATATTTTTCGAGTTTGAATTGATATTTAATCATGAATATAATATTATTTTTGAAATTGAGTTTGAGCTTGGATCGTTCTATATTCATAATAATGGTTTTCGAACTCGAACTTGAGCTCATATAATTATTTTATAAAGATAGTTATTTTAGTTTAAAATTCGATTGAAAACTCGATGGAAGATTCGATAATAAATTCATGAATAAACAAACTTGAATATGTTCACAATTTCAATGAAGTAAGCATTTTCTGACTCAAACAAGCTTTTTTTTCAAACCAAACCTCCATTCGATTACATCCATAAAGCTAAATTATATGTAACATATGAGTAA
This sequence comes from Leonotis leonurus, assembly GCA_026898415.1. Classification (NCBI taxonomy): domain Eukaryota; kingdom Viridiplantae; phylum Streptophyta; class Magnoliopsida; order Lamiales; family Lamiaceae; genus Leonotis; species Leonotis leonurus. Next base: position 542,599 of record JAPKLX010000115.1, read on the forward strand.
TTCCATGTTGTTTACACGTTGCTCTAAAGCACATCATCATCTGAATTTGGAATATGGAATTTTCACATAATCTTTTAAAATAATATTGCAATTACAACCACTCCCTTATCTTTGGCAAATTATTTAATTGTTTTTAGTGATGAAACAACGTATAGTTTGACCACTTAAAAAATCTTAGGATCTTCTAACTAAAATTTCCAAAAGGTCATGTTCTAATTACAATATCAAAAAAAAAAATCATGTGAATTGAAACTTATAAATTTGAATAAAAATGAGAATCATCTGCAGTAAAAATGTAAAAATAGGAATAGATATAAATATAAAAAATAAGAAACAGAAAAAAACGAACTTTAGTAACATACTGTCACGATTCAATTAGTTATATTTTATACTATTTAAAATTATACTTTTAATAGTACCATGAATTGTCAAAATCAATAATTGGAAGACAAAGGAAGAGGTAGGTGAGAATTGTGGTAATTAAAGAATGTGTCTCGTTGTGGGTTAGGTATACTTACTCACATGTACACCTTCACTTCTTATCTTACACATCCATCTTTAAAGAATAATAATAAAATAAATAAATAAAATAAACAAAATATAGGGTTACGTTTATGATAGAGATATTTAAAGGGACATGTTTGTGAGTTTATTTCGATGGCTAATGAGCTTCAATTATATTAAACAAATCGAGTTCGAATCTCAAAACGAGCTTCATAATTTCATCAATTTATGATGTTCGGTTAGCGAACATTTCGAGTTTGTATATATAATCAGACATGTTTGTGCGAATGAGATCTCATATTGCCTAACTGTGTGACATCTTGTATGACATTAATACAAACTGACATGTGACATGATGAAGGTTCAAGATTTTGGATATATATAATTTGAAAAATATATGTTGAATCTTAAACCATTAATTATGACATGTATGACTCTTGTATTAATGCAACACGAAATGTCATACGATTAGACAATAGAAGATCTTGATTGATGTTTGTGAGTTAATTTGATTAAAAAATATATATATTTTCAATAGTTAACTAGGGTTTGAATAGCTGGAACTCGAATTCGAATACCTATATGAGTTGAGTTTGAGTTCGAGCTCGAATATCATAAATCGTGTATATGAGATATAGGTATAGGTATTAATCATAAGATTTATGAAGAAAGAAGATTACAATAGTAATTTCTCACGAGTTTTAAAAGTATAAATTGAATGATTTATAATTTTGTGTAACAATTATTTGTATAAATTATAATTATATTGGGATAATTTTGACAGCTATTTGGGGAAAACTCTCAATCAAAAGATCCTTTAATAGCTAAAAAATCGTCAATCTCTTACGCAACATAATAGCATTATTATTACCCTAATTATTAATTAATAATTCACCTTTTCTGTCACATAATTAAATAGATATTCATGTCTTTTCATAATATTATTGATCAAACATATATAGTATATTAAGCTACGCATATTAAACAGTTCAATTTAATCATATGGTTGGACTATTTTTTTATTTTTCTTAAAAATATACCCCTCCGTTCCACTAAGCATGACATAATTTATATTTATCTGAGTATATTAAAATAATAAACAGCGTCAAACTTATTGAGAGAGATGTAATATTATTTTAAAAATTGAAGATCATGTCAAACAAAAATGAGATGAAATTAATGATGTTATTTAATTGACTAAACCTTATTATACATGAGATTAATCATAATTATGTCTTTTGAAATTAGAGATTGACTAGTCATGTCCACCATTTTACGTCATAATTATATGTTATCATAATAAGTGACAATGATCATATGTATGAATATGCTATATATAGTAAATCTCATAAAAATTGACTACCCACATTAAAATTAATGATATACTCCGCATAAGTACGAAGTGATTGCTGGTGTAGAAACACGAACAACGAGTGGTTCTTATAAAATTTTAAGGTGGAAAATTTTATAAATAAACTAGAACACACTGGTATGAGAGAGATTCTGAGAGTCATGTACATATATGAAACTGCATATATTCAAAAATAGTTTAAATATTCAATATCAACTACACATACTATCAATATTCAGACCCATTATTAGACCATGCAAACTAGAAATACTTTTTCACGGATAAATGAATAAATTATTCGATCTTTTTTCGTATAGCTAGCTCATGATATATATTATAACTTGAGCACTCATTTCAAGAGCATATTTCATTTTTGCGTGGTAGGGTTATGAAAATCCAAGAGAGCACCTTCTTTTCTGGTGGTTTCTAATGAAAATCATAAATTAATTAAGCGTGTTTAATTGGTTATTTTTTTATGATAACTTTAATATTAAGCGTATTTCACTTGGAGTAAATAGACTGGCAATATTAATTAATTCCAAAGTGTTTTCTATATCCTCTTATAAATCACTTGATTAGTCTAAATTATAAAGCTTCTGGAACATTGGATTTAGCCGCCAACAAAAATTCGTTGAATAAGTCAATGAAAATTATTCTTTCTATGTATAGAGTGACAGGTTTAGGTTTTCAGCAAAACGAATAATATTATACAATATAAGTTGGTATATGCACTTTATAATTATATATTATAGTGTATATATATACTCCCTCCGTCCCATCTATAATGACCCATTTGTAAAGTAGATAGGTGTATTAAAATAATACAAATGAGTCGTTATTAGTGGGACGGAGGTAGTATATCATAATTACTTATATATTAATAGTTAGTTACGTTATTGTTATCTAATTGAATTTGAATTGCCTAAATAGTTTAGTGACACGTTTTAAATAAATCGAATCGGGACCAAAATTCAACCCAAAATTACTTTTTGGTCACAAGATTTATTTATTTACTGAATTATTAATATATTCTATCACATATATATATATAATAGTTTATTAATTAATACGTGGATCGTCTTTTTTTTATTCTTAAAGCTACAATTTACGTTTTCAATAAAAATTAATATAGGAATAAAAATTAAAATCCAGTTTGGAATGGAAGAAGAAGAGGATTCCCACTAAGATTAAATAGGTAACAAGACATAATTACTTTGTCACATATTATAAAAGTTGATTGAAACAGGACATGTATTGTATAAAAATACTAATAAAACAATATCTTAATTTTAATGTATTGTCCAAAAATGGATAATTACCAAACAAAATTAATTGAGTGAAAGCTTTCCTTGAGCACTATGCCAACATTGATAGACACTTCCATTCACTCTTTAAAATAAATTAAAATATGGATTATGCTCATAAATTAATTAATATATAAATATATATTCAACTGCCAAAAACCTAATATTCGAATTTATAGAATAAATGAAGTTGAACAAGGAAAAAAATATATGTTCAATAAATAATAATCATAATTTTGAGAATAAAAACAATTAATTAACTGTCTAAGTCTTTTCCTTTCAACTTTCCTATCAATATATCTTCATAGAATCTACATATATTCGATCAATAAACGACACGATTGAATTGCAAGAACATAAATTTAAAATCAAGAAATATAATAGTGGATTGCCAGATAATGTATATTCTCTTCTTTTTTTTCAACTTAAAAGTCTTATCACAATTAAAGGTGAGACAATAAATTACAATCCTTTATTTAAACAAAGGCTAGGTTCCACCTAATTAAGGTCTAGGTCCCTTTAATTGGCTAGCAAACATAAATAATATATATATATATATATTAAATTGAGCATATATAAATTGTGTTAGTGAAAATATGGAATTTAAATGTGAGGAATAAAGTAAAAAAAACCAATAATTAATTTAAATATTGACATGATGGCTTAACACCTAAATAATGTGATGTGGAAATTTCATAGAAGAGGGAAAGATTTATAGTATTTGACCGAATGAAAAATTTAGCACTTATTTTCTATGGATGGTTGAATACATAAAATTAATATATTTTTCAAGAACGACTATTTAACTATATAAAATAAAATTAAAACAATTAAAAAAAAGTAGGAACCAACTCTTTGGACTTGTTTTGGATATTATTGAAATAAATTAAACGACATGATAGTGAAATATCAACAGATTAAACACGCTCCACACCATTTGTTGAGAAAATAAATAATATTATAAAAATATGAAAATAGAAGGGTAAGAGTACAAGCAACTAGCAAGTGATCAAGATCCACACAATATATATTTAACAAACACAATTTAACGCACACACAACTGATATCGCAATGCTGCATCAATATACGTATCACTATAATTTTTGTTTTTTCTATTATTTTATTTTATTAAATAATTTTAAACTATTCCCGATGGAGAGAAGAACCTATGATTAGCTTTCGGAAAATTTCCAAACGAACAATTTCAACCTAATCAATAAACTCTAGTGATAAAGTGATAATTAATAAAAAAAAATTGCTAAAAAATTAATATTTATCTACTAAGCATATCACATTGTTCGTAGACATATTAACCCCGCCCGCTGATTTTTTGTAACTGTATAAATATTTAATTTGCAAATATATTTAATAAAGAAAAAAGAAATTCGAAATCAAATTCAAATGAAGGAGACTATATATGAAAATAAATTTATTTTTCTTTATTAAATTATAAAATGGTCCACTTATATAATTAATGTCTTTCTAGCTACTTTGATTTATAGCAATTTCAACGCGTTTCCATTATTAAAAAAAAGGATAATATTTATTAGTTTCTCAAAGTAATTAATAAGGTTGTACAAGAGATAGATTTATAATTAATTAGGTGAGAAAGTAGACACCGACCAAAATACATAAAATAAATAAATTAATTATCACTTCTTGAAAATGTTCCAAAAGTGAATTAACAAAATTAACTACATGCTGTTATTAATCACTCGAATGATTTAAAGCTAAATTTTAAATTGTAATAGATAAAATCAAATTGTATGTATTAATGAATGAGATCCAATAAATTACACTTCTAATTATCATAATAATTATTACAAATTAAAGTAAGTGAATTAATTAATAATTCCACACATTACATAGCCCTTGAATTTATTAAATCATGTAGTATATTGTTTAAAGCTAAATGAAATTCTAGAGGCAGGTTTCCTTTTTCTTGGCATCTCCATCAAGCACTTTAAAATCAAGAAGCAAAATCCATTCATACATTGAAGAGTCAACATTTCTAAATCTTTTGAAAATTAAAATCCAAGCAAAATAATGGCTGTCTCCAACAATTAGATAATGCTTGGTAACATGGAGAAGAAGAAGATTAATGGGTGATCATTATATGTAAGAGACGTGACCAAGTAAGACATATAGCCACCACCTCATATTTTCCACAATCAACACACTCACATACACATGTCTATATTCAAGAACTCTACCACCTATATATATACTTACCACTTAGCTTCATATATTGAAAATAGAAACCTCAAGTGAAAAACCCACAATTTATTTGTCAAGAAGAAGATGGGAACTAGGTATATGGAAATCTTGCAATTTGTGGTAGCTTTACTCTTGGGTGTAGTAGTGATTTGTAGTCATGCCACGACCCATCGTCATACCTTTGTGGTAAGTCCATTTCATATATATATATACTATGCATGTATGTATGTAATTATAATAATAATCTCTTAGTACCTTTTTGAAGAAGAGAAAACCTAGTTGAGTCGAGTATAATTTATCTTTTCAGAGCTAATGTCCTAAAAGAAATTCTTGTACTATACATGTTCCGGCTAGAAATATAGTGAAATCATATTTTCTATTCTTTTTACCGATCTAGCTACTCAAAAAGATGTTCACTTCTTAAAACAAGACTGGAAGAGTAATAATACAGTTTATAATGATACATGAGCGAGAATCGAAAGCAAAATCATCATGTACATGTATGGCTTTGTCTTAGGGGTTTGAGTGGCTATAGTTGATTTGTACCTTATCACATGTAGTGCTTTTTCCCCTTTGATCTCTCTCTCATATAAGAGAAAACCCTAGTTGAGTTAATTATCATGTGTGCATTTACTATGTATATATGTTAATAAAGTTAGATGTATTGGCTTATATGCAGGTGGTTGATGCTCCATATAGTAGGCTATGCAGCAACAAGAGTATATTGACAGTGAATGGGCAATTTCCAGGGCCAACTATATATGTAACTGAAGGTGACACCATTGCAATCACTGTTGCTAATAAGGCCAAAGAAAACATAACCATTCATTGGTACATACACAATAATCTCTCTCCCTCTCTCTCTCTCTTAATTTATTTCTTGTATGTGTTGGAAGTCATTTAATGGTTGTAATTTGGTGTTTAGGCATGGAGTGAAGCAGCCGAGATACCCGTGGTCCGATGGGCCTGAGTACATAACCCAATGCCCGATCCGGCCTGGTACAAACTTCAGCCAGAAGATCGTCCTCTCAGACGAAATCGGAACTTTGTGGTGGCACGCCCATAGCGACTGGTCACGCGCCACCGTACACGGGGCACTCATAGTTTACCCTATTGTTAAAGATGACTATCCTTTCCCCAAGCCTGATGTACAAGTCCCAATCATATTAGGTATTCTTTCAAAATTTAGTCACATCATTGTAGGGTTTCTTTTTGTCTTTGTCTTTGTCTTTTTCTTTTTCATTACTATTATTAATTTTTTTATAAAATTGTAGGAGAGTGGTGGAAAAGTGATATTCAAGCTGTGGTCGATGAGTTTGTTCAAAATGGAGGAGGTCCTAATGATTCTGATGCCTATCTTATAAATGGCCAACCTGGTGATTTGTATAATTGCTCATCTCAAGGTTTGATTCTCTTAATTTTAATTTCAAATTAGTTAATATGGGTTTTGACCTCTTTTTGTCATATTATGGATTAATCAAGATTGTACTTTTAGGGTTTTGTGTTTTGCTAATCCATGTGAAATTAATAGACAGGAATATGAAAGTTTGATTTTCTTTTTTTTCAAACAAAGATTCAATTTGCATTAATTTGGGGTGTTGTTTTTCGATCATAGTGTTGGAAAGGACGATGTTTCTTCAAAAAGTAATCATTCTAAAACTAAAATTCCAACTATACCCTATATTATTTAAATTCTAAATAAAAGTGTGACTTTCTTTTTTCATAAATAATTTGTTTTTTATGTGTGTGGCTGATTAATTAATTTAATCTTTCCTAAATGTTCGGTATTGAAATGTCTATTTCATGAAATTAAATTTGGCGTAGAAGCCACTTCCAAAAGGCACGTAACGAGAACTGAGAAGTTGAAAATTACAATAACTAAATATTATTTTTATACTTTTTGCTTTGAAAAACAGACCATTTTCAATTAAAATATCTATTCGTGGGTCATAGTATTTAATTTGCAAAAATTAATAAACGAAAGAATAATGTTGGTTCACATGTGGACATCTTGAAAATAATGACAAACGACGAAATATCTTTTTCAATTATTTTATATATACGTGCTTTAAGACCGTTAAGACAGAGAGAAAAAAGAAAAGGTAGAAACTAAGCCACGACTCATATAGTACAATTATTATTTGGTACACAAGTCTCTAGACTTTTAATTGCAAATAATTGTTGCACAATATCTTTGAGAGAAATGAGAATATAATATTATTTATATCACAAGATATATATAGTCATGTTCCTTAAATTTAGGCAAGACTTTAAATGTTTGGACACAATACAGATAGTTTCGAGTTGGAGTTTTCTATTAGTTAATGCATGACATGTGAGGTTTGTATACATGAGCTCAAGTTGTCGGTGGAAATGCATGCTTCTAGTCTTTCTTAGAGGGGTAAAATTGACCTTTTACCGATGGCCAGTCCGGTCTAATTTTGGGCCGGCCCGCTTTAAGTTAGTCCGACTTAGGAATAGTAATTTTGTCCGAGAGGCCCATCCAAACACCATAGGTAATAATTACTATAAATTAATAAATATATTAGTAAATAAATTTTTGACCCGTCCCTCGTGGAATTGGGTTTGGGCCTGTTTTTCAAGCTCAACCCGTTTAGTATAATTTTATATTGGATTTTGAGAGTCTTTGAACCAAAAGATTTATGTATGATCATATTTATGGATTGAAGCACTTAACTCCTAAATTTATAAATTTATAAATTTAAGGTGCTAATATAGCATACTTAATATAATATTGCATGCAGATACGTTCAAGGTCGCCGTCAAGTATGGCAAAAGGTACCTATTTCGAATGGTGAACGCCGTGATGAACAACATCATGTTCTTCGGAATCGCCGGCCACAACGTCACCATCGTCGGGTCCGACGGCGCGTACCTCAAACCCTTCACCTCCGATTACATCGCCATCTCCCCCGGTCAAACCATTGACTTCCTCCTCCTCGCCGACCAAAACCCTAGCCACTACTACATGGCCTCCCACGCCTACGCCGTCGCCGGAGGCCTCGACAACACCACCACCACCGCCCGCATCGAGTACGTCGGCAACTACACCCCTCCCTCATCGCCGCCGCTCCCAATCCTCCCCAACTTCACCGACACCGCTGCATCGGTCAACTTCACCGCCCGCTTACGCAGCCTCACCTACAAAAACCACCCGGTCAACGTGCCGTTGACTCCGACGGTGAACCTCTTCTTCACACTCTCTATCAACACCCAGCCCTGCCCCGACTCCGACTGCGCCGGGCCTGGCGGAAACCGACTCCTCGCGAGCGTCAACAACATCTCGTGGCTGGCGCCGCCGGTGTCGATTCTTCATGCGTACTACGCGCGCATCTCCGGCGTCTACGGCGACGATTTCCCGAGCATGCCGCCGCTGGCGTTCAACTACACCGCCGACATCATCCCTCAAGACTTGTGGGTGCCGCGGAACGGGACGAGGGTGCGCGTGCTCGAGTATAACTCGACGGTGGAGCTCGTTTTCCAAGGGACGAGTACGGTGAACTCGCCCCTTGATCACCCCATGCACCTCCACGGCCATAGTTTCTACGTCGTGGGGTGGGGGTATGGGAATTTCAACAGCACCCGGGACCCGCCGAACTATAATCTTGTCGACCCGCCTCATCAGAACACGATCGCAGTTCCCAGAGCCGGCTGGACGGCAATTAGATTCCGAGCAAATAATCCTGGTACGTAAAAATATCTTCTGCTGTACTACATCGGTCTCATTTATTTAGACCCACTTTGACCAAAAAACTCTCATAGTTTTAGTTAAAACGAGTCTAAATAAATAAGACAGAAGCAGTATTTCGTATAAAAAATGTGATATAGTTACGCAATAAATGATCTCTTCTCATTGAGAGTTCAATTTAGCTTTGACCGGTCAACCAAATAAATATATGATATGCCATTGATCCCTTTATATTATATATTTATGTGTTTGTGTGTTTTGTTATTGACATTGTTTTGTGTAATATGTGTAGGTGTTTGGTTCATGCATTGCCATTTCGAGCGACATACAACTTGGGGTATGGAAATGGTATTTATTACTAAAAATGGGACCGGCGCTAATGCCACAATGCTTCCTCCACCCTCGGATTTTCCGATGTGCTGATCAGAAAATCCAATGCTTCATCCACCTTCAGATTGTTCAATGTGCTGTTCGGAAAATTCTAGGGAAATTTTTGTGCCGTGCTTATTCAATTTCTCAATAATACCATCAAGAATGGAGATATAGATATATAGGTGATGTGTGGGAAATAAATGTTTTGAAATTATATTTGTCATAGATTTTTTATGAATGGATTGATGAAACTTATAGGGTAGACAATGGGGTTGAACTGAGAACATACTTAGGCAACAAAAATATTTTATTGAATGGATTTGTTAGTGTTTATTTATATATTGTTAATCTCTCTCTTTTAATCTTCCTATTGCATATGTTGTTAATTTTCATTTTGGGCCTAGAATTTGGGCCTTTGCATTTGGGCCTAAATTTTGGGCCCTTTGAGAGATTCTGTGTGGAAAAAAGTTTAAATTATATAATGAAATATTGAAATGTTTAATCATGCATACAAAATCAATTTAAATAAACAGTAATTTTGAGTAGAATTAATATGATTTTCTTCATACTAATTATGCTATGGACTTGCATCATGTACAGATAAAAAGTAATAAAGAAATTAATTATGATAAAAAGTAGAAGAAATTTATAATGTGGACTATCGCTGCTAATTGGCTAGAAAATGATGATGCAATTCACATTAAATTAGATTGACTTGATAGAGGTTGGTGTAAGTCAATACATATCTATATATGATTGTGTGTTGGAAAAAAAATCTATAATATAAAAAATAAAGACTAGTTCACTCATTCACTCATTCATTAGAGTTTCAAATCAGTTGTCACCTTATTTCGGTCGTACACAACTTAACGTGTTCGTAATTGATGTAATTATGTCACGAATTATTATAATTTTCAAAATTAAATATTAAATTATACCACAATAAATAAACTCTAACTAGTCGGCAAAATGAAAATTAATATTAAAAAAATAATATATATCTATGTGACATGTCAGATCAGTTGTTGATACTACCTTTGCGAGTAAGTATGAGAGGGTTCTATCAAACTACTAACTCCACGTGAAGAAAATTTTTAGGCAAAGAGTGCAAGAAACCAAAGATTGATGTTAATTATTTTATATTTAAAATATGAAAGGATATATGTTTAAATCAATCTTTAACTTCACTATTAAGGAGTTGTTTCTAGTCAGTCTCCATCAATCTATTTTTTCTTGAAATAATGGTTAAAAACAGCTAGTGTACATCCACCATTTGTGAAATTAAGACTCAATATTAAGCATTTGATAAAATAACACAAATGGGTATTTTTAAAATAATTAATTTAAGGTAAAGTTTTGTATTTACATATGAATTAAGAAGACGTGACACATTTTCCTACCTTTAAACCCTACCATGCATGCATGATGACCAAATCAAATGTTCATTTTCTTCACCATCTTCAACCTCTTCAACACACACATATAGAAAATTTTGAAACCTATATATTCCTAAATGGGAATAAGTTATTTTCTAGTTAACTATGCCAAGAATGGAAGGTACAAATATGATAATCTTGCATTTTGTAGCAATTAATTTTCTCTTAGGAGGTGGGGTGCTTCCCATCTATGCTAAGATTCATCACCATAGCTTTGTGGTAATAAGATTCTTCCTCTTTTTTATTAATTTCCAGCTCCATATTAATATCATTGCCATATATTCTTGAAATGTTATGAACATGCATATATGTATATATATAGTTGCATCATCTACAAGAAATCTTGTGTTAATTGGTTCATGTTGATGTTGATGAAATTTAAACCTAAAGGTGCACCCACCAAGAATTGCACGTTTCTCACTTAATTTAAATTTATACTTCATCCGTCTCACTCGACTTGACACGTTACATTATTTTAATAGATTTATTTGAATAAAAAGTGTGTTAAGTTGAGTGGACGTACGGACTACTTTTGTAACATGTTATGTAATTTTGCAATATCGAAATTGTATCTTATTTAATCAGATATTATATTTGATCTTATCCTCAATATCAAATAAATATCAGTATCATTATATATGATTTTTTGGGTTTTGAATACAATTAATAGGAATGGACAAAGTCGAATTTACCCCCACTTTCGAATGCAGGTGGCTGATACTCGATATAGTAGACTTTGCAATAACAAGAGTATATTGACTGTAAATGGGAAATTTCCAGGGCCAACTATATATGCTATTGAAGGAGATACCATTGCCATTGATGTGATTAACAAAGGAAGCCAAAACATAACTATCCATTGGTAAATATATTGATTAATTCTTTTTGTTTGTTCCAATCCCATCAATATTATCTATATTTTCCATGTTATCTGTACCCTTAATTAGGGATTATATATATGTTTGGTCACTTATTGTAGGCATGGAGTGAATCAACTAAGATATCCGTGGTCCGATGGGCCCGAGTACATAACTCAATGCCCGATTCGACCTGGGACCAAATTCACACAGAAGATCGTCCTCTCGACTGAGGTCGGGACTTTATGGTGGCATGCCCATAGCGACTGGTCACGGGCTACTATACATGGAGCGTTGATAGTCTATCCTCGAATAAAAAACGATTATCCGTTTCCCGTGCCACATGCCGAAGTTCCGATCATATTAGGTTATTTAATTATAAATAGGTTAATATTGTCATGAAGAATTATAAATTTGTGTTTTGACTAATTGATTTGATGCAGGGGAGTGGTGGAAAAGTGATATTCAAGTTGTTCTTAATGAGTTTCTTGAAAATGGAGGAGAACCTAATAATTCAGATGCTTTTCTTATAAATGGCCAGCCTGGTGACTTGTACACTTGCTCAAAACAAGGTTATTAATTTACCAGCTTCTTTTAATCAATTACTTTAGATTATTTTCACTATAAAGTGTCCAAATTTGTAACATACACTACAAAAAAACAACGCATTTTATAATAACGGAATAGTGACGAAAAATTTTTTTCGTTTCTAAATTTTAAGGGATTAACAACGAAATTGTTATGGAATTTGTTATTCAATTTTAGTAACATAATTATCCGTTATTAAAATTTAGTAACAAATTTTTTTATTACAATTATGTTACTAAAATTGAAGAAATCATTTTAAAAACAGAAATTTCGTTACAATTCCGTTATTATATAGTAACGTAATATATTCCGTTGTTAAATTTTTTAACAACCATCGATATTATTACGAATAAATTCATTACAAATCTGTTACTAACATTTTTAGTAACAGAATTTCTTATTTTAATAACGGAAAATTCCGTTGTTAAATTAAAAAAAAAAATTGTAGTGATATATATTGGTGGGATTTTAATTAATTTGGTAATCAAATATCATTATTAATTAAAAATTTAACACTGCCCAAAAACTTTATGTCTGATGCTAAAGATTTTGGGTGGTTCGAGTCCGTTGATAGATTGTGACCGAAACGAATTCGTCGTTAAATCCAAACACAATCAAACTTGACTGATCAAGAATCAACAAAATACTTACAATTTTAACTAAAACGCGGTCAAAAATAATGGGAATGATACATCATGTTATAAGTCATCTAAAGTTCACAAGTTTTTTTTTCTAAAACGTTCGAGTTCGAGCTCAAACTCGTGCTTAATACATTTATACTAATCCATGCAGACATGTTCAAGCTCAGAGTCGACTACGGCAAGAGATACCTTATCCGACTGATCAACGCCGCCATGAACAACATCATGTTCCTCAAAATCGCCGGCCATAATTTCACGGTTGTTGGTACTGACGGGGCCTACCTCAAACCCTTCACCACCGACTACATCGCCATTTCCCCGGGCCAAACCCTAGACTTCCTCCTCCTTGCCGACCAAAACCCTAGCCACTACTACATCGCCTCTCGTGCCTACGCCTCAGCCGGATCCTTCGACAATACCACCACCACCGCCATACTCGAGTACGCAGGAAACTACACTCCCCCACCGAACCCGCCCCTCCCACTCCTCCCGGGCTCAAACGAAACCCTCGCTTCGTTCAATTTCATGTCGAAATTCAAAACCCTAGCCTACAAAAACCACCCCTTCGACGTACCCTCGAACCCCAACACTAAATTATTCTTCTCCCTCTCCATGAACACACAACCATGCCCCAACAGCAGCTGCTTGGGCCCCTTTGGCGACAGATTTTCTGCAAGTGTCAATAATTTCACCTTCAAACAACCAACCATCTCCATTCTTGAAGCTTATTACAAAGGGGTCAACGGCGTCTACAGCGGCGATTTTCCTAACAAACCGCCGTTGGCCTTCGACTACACGGAGGCCGTGGTCCCGAGGGAGCTGTGGGCGGCGGCAAACGCCACCAAGGTGAGGTATCTTGATTATAATTCGACGGTGGAGATCGTTTTCCAAGGGACTAACGTGGTACGTGGGGTTGATCACCCCATGCATTTGCATGGGCATAGCTTCTACGTGGTTGGGCGAGGGTTTGGAGACTTTAATGAAAGCAGTGATCCGAGGAATTATAATCTCGTCGACCCTCCATTGCAGAACACCATCTCAGTTCCTGTTAATGGATGGACGACTATTCGATTCACGGCGAATAATCCAGGTATTTTACTCCTTCCGTCCCATTTACTTAGCACCTCAATTAAAGTAGGCAAAAAACATCATATTAATATATATGTGTTTTTTTGTTTTTGGAAGGAGTTTGGTTGTTGCATTGCCATTTTGAGAGACATATAAGTTGGGGAATGATGATGGTGTTCATCACCAATAATGGGAAGACCCCTCTTGCTAAAATGGATCCTCCACCTCCAGATTTCCCTTCATGCTCATGACAAACACACACATCTCTCTCTATCTATATATGTTTATATATATGAATTATATATTTTTTTTCAATTACAAATTACAATGTATGTGTATATATATGTCAACATCTCTCAATTACAATGTGTTTTTTGATCATATATATCCATATGATGCCTTTGACAGATAAATTAAAGAGATCATATGACACCATTTTATGTAATATGTAGGATATATATATATATATATATATATGGTGTAGGGAGACCAATCTCAATTCTTTATTGTCTGACTGTATGACAACTTATATTGCTTTAATATGAGAATTATAGTTGTGATGCGTATATATTCTCGTATTAATATGAGATGTCACGCCATTAGACAAGAGAATCTCGTTGTGGTTCAACTAAAGAAGTCGACAAGCCTAGCTCCATTTGTCTACAATATAAGTACATTTCCAATATATAATATGCATGTAAATGACAGTACAACCATCATTTCATTTTATGACATAGAAACATAATTAAGTAGGAGTCATACATATATAGGACTGTGACTTATCAAGACCTAGGCCTACATACCAACCTTTTATTTTATGATAACATATATTATATTATAATAAGTATCTTATGCTTATGTATATATCCACATTACTTGATTAATCAACCCTTGGAATGGCAATAGCAAAGAGAGGCTTCTTCATCTCACAAGAAAGCTTCAATTCCTCACTCAAATCCACTGCCCTACTCCCATCTTCAACCCATTCAAACTTCTTCACCAACTCCGCCACGCATGCCGACACGCTCGCCAACCCTAGGTTCCTCCCGGGGCATACCCGCCGCCCGGCCCCAAACGGCGCCAGCCTCATATCCCCGCCCCTCACGTCCACGTCAGCGCCGCCGGCCGCCGGAACAAACCTTTCCGGCCTAAACACGAAAGGGTCCTTCCAAACCCTCGAATCGTGAGCTATGGCCCACATGTTCACCATCGCAGTCGTATTGGCCGGTATCACCATGCCGTTGCTGAGGTGGACGTCGGCCGTCGAGAGGCGGGCCCACGACAGGAGGGGGCCCGGAGGGTGGCGCCGCAGCGCCTCCTTCACCACGGCCTCGAGGTAGGGTGACGTGGCGGGTGGGTTTTGGAGCTCTTTGTGGAGATTTGATTGGATTTTAGGGTTTAGGGTTAGCTCTGCCATTATCCATTCTGTTAGAAGGGCTGTTGTGTCGGTGCCTCTGAATATCATTTCCTATTACATAATAATATATTTAGTTTCCGCAAATAAATTTAATTCATTTAGTATATATATATATAGTTATTGTAATCTAACATTAAAATAACCAGCTCTATATAGCTAGGTATCCATGAAATTAAATCATTATAGTACCTTGATAATGAAATAATTGCTCGCATTAACAAAAGTTGAGAATAAAAAATAAAAGGAATTGCTAATTATATCATAACTTTTTATTTTTATTATATATTAATTAAAACATTAAATTTGGTTATGAGACATAATTCAACCGTAGCATGATATAAATCCATTAAAAAAACACTATTCCTAGTTCTCTAATGCATGCATGCAAGCAATTTTATTTGATCAAAAAAGACAATTAAATGAGAGAAAGGTACATAATAGAGAAAACTAACCCACAAAACAGCCACCATATCATCTTCTTCAAGTTTATTTTCACCATAGAGAGAGAGTAAAACGTCGACGAAATCATATTCGTCGCTCGATTTACTATCATCGTGCCTATCACGATGTTCGTTGATAATTTTCTTAACTAGTTTCTTAACCCGTGGCACCAAAACCGCGCAACGCTCTCGTACGCGAAGCGGGTCGTGGAAATACTTGAGCCACGGGAGGTGATCGGACCAATTGAAAGCTCCCAAGAGCTCGAACCCTTCCCTCACTAGCTCGTTGAGCTCTAGGGTTTCATCGTCGTGCTTGGTAGGGTTGTACCTCTTCCCAAACACAATTTCCATTATAATGTTTAATGACATCGCTTGGAGATGCTTCCTAAGTTGTACATACCCCTTAATGGATTGTTCCTCAGCTAGAGCGCTCAGCATTGCTGAGCACTCTAGCTGGCGGGCCCCCTCATGAGCTAACATGCGCTTTGGCGCGAAAAGGTGGGATGATGAGATCTTCCTCAGCATGCGCCAGTGGGGCCCGTCAGGAGCGAATCCGATGGCTCGGCTGAACATGAGCCGCTTAGCCGACTCCTTGATTGGACGGCTGGCAAAGTGCGGGCTGGTGAGGATCTCACGTGCAATGCACGTGTCGGAGGTCACGACAACGGGAGTCGAGCCCAAGCTGAAAGCCATGAGCTCGGTGGCGGCTCGGCTTGAAGCCATGAGTGCTAGCTTGCGGTGAGCCAAGCCGTGGCTCAAACCGAGTAAGCTGCCAAAGATGGGAAGCCCATTGGGCCCGGGGATTGCGATCCGGCCCATTTTGTGGCGGCCGTTTCTCCATGCGGGCCCACCAGATGAAAAGGCCCAATTGATGAGCCCACAAATTAGAAAAACTATTATAATGTAACATAGCACCAAAATTATGTCACAAATTTTCTGGATTTCAAGAATTAAAGGTAGGGAATAAACCAACCAATTTTTGCCATCATAGGTGTTTTCCAATCCCATGATTGTGTGTTTTTTTTATAGAGAAAGAGAGTATATTTAGGAGAGTTGAAGGGGAGTGAGATTGGTGGAAGTGAGATTAGAACAATGGTGTTTAAATAGGAGGGGATTCTTGAAAATGGTGCACAATTTTTTATAGTAAATAAATAATTATGAAGGGTTTTGATTTAGGCACGTAGGAATTGGATTGGATTTCAAGTTGTTTCTTGTTATGCTGCATTGAAAAAAGAAGTTTCTTAGTTTAGTTTAAATTGGGTCGAAAAAAATTGGTTTGGAGCTCGATTTGATAGTAAACGAGTCGAGCTCGAATTTGATTTTGAGGTTGATACTTTATCGAACGAGGCTCGAGCTTGATAATACTCAGCTCACCGAATTTGCAAACATATTTGAATTCGTTAATTTGTTCACGAGCACCTTGTGGAGCCTTCCATCGAGCCTATTTTTAAAAATTAAATATTTATACGAGCTCGAACTTGAATTCGAGCCGAGCCCGAAAACCATTAATATGAAGTATCAAATGAGCTAAGCTTGAGTCCAAACTCGAAAATAGTATCATCAAGCATCCTACTAGCTAAACGGATTCGAACTTGATAATTACAAGACGAAACGAGCTCAGATAATATGTCAAAAAGCTTGAACCAACCTCGAATACCTTACTAACTCAATGTAATATATTTGTGTTGTCATTATATAATTTATATCCACTTTATTACCCACACAATTTATTGGATATATGTGTCATTTGTATGTATTTGCATTAATTAGAGTAATTAAAAACTATTTCTCATAGTGGCTTATTTTAATGACCCAAATACTTTCTTTCTACTTGTTGTATAATAAAATTTAAAGTACGTGTAACGATATATTCGAATATATTTTAGACCTAAAAGTTTCATGTAACACATCATGCAACATGCATAAATAAATGAATAATTACTATAAAAAATAAGATAGAATATTATTAAAGAAGTTGCACCCTCCATTGTAAACCAGTACCCTATAATCGGACACAAAGTGCTACACCACTATAACCTCCTAATTAACTGCAAAAATTATTTTATATTA
Organism: Leonotis leonurus; assembly: GCA_026898415.1. NCBI lineage: Eukaryota > Viridiplantae > Streptophyta > Magnoliopsida > Lamiales > Lamiaceae > Leonotis > Leonotis leonurus. Next base: position 560,573 of record JAPKLX010000115.1, read on the forward strand.
CTTACTAATTAAGTGTTTTTTGTTGACTAAGTTTTACTAAAAGTGCCCAACTTGATCAATTAAACTAGATTCTGGATTAGCTTTACAAAGGAAAAAGATCTTAATTCAAGCCATTATAATAACTAATGTGTATACATGCATGCACCTAAAATTTGGTAACTATATTATTTTTATTTTTTCATACGAGAAAGACACGTGTCATGATTAGAATTATTAATATTAAATCGCAAATTATTAATACAATATGAGATATGGTAAGAAATATTATGTAATAAATGATCCAGATTCTTGCAAATGAACACATGAGATGAAAAGAAGAAATGCAACTTGTATCCATATTAACCTTATAAGCTTGCAAAAATGAATGTTTATAAATAGCAATTACTCTTTCTATTAGTGGAATAGGTAACATTGAAAGCAAAATAAATCACACGAGCAAATGCACAAATCTCAATTATGCAATAATGGGAGATTCCAAGACAATTAATTGTTAATTGCCCACTAATATTATTCACCGTTTAAAAAATTATTGATTGAACATGTCAAATTTCATACATTAATTATTTGTGAGTGATGTACAAATTCTTTCCAATATAACTCAATTTTAAGAAGACAAATATCCTTAATTAGTTAATCATTTATTTAATTAAACAATATAGTTACCAAAATTTAACCTATCTAATAATAAAACATCACAAACTATAAAATAGAACTACTAAAATGTTCACCTGCCCACCAAAGATGTAACAAGCCTCGTAGAATAAATATTAAACTTTTAATAAATTTTTTATTAATTCCCACTTTCCGACAAGAATTTATTGACTAATGTAAAATTTAATATTATTCAATACAAAATAAAACAAAAATTATAATGACTTGTATGTTGATTTAGTATCGTCATATCAGCCGTGGGCACATTAAGTTGTGCCGACCGCATCAAAAACTATTTCAAAAATAAAATAAAAATCGAAGCCTTTAATATCCAAAATGCAAATGTGAATCAAATTTTTGGGTCACATTTGGATTTCTTCCTTTATGGTTCTATATACATGTGCAAGCACGGTTATTTAAGCTAAATCCAAAAGTAAAATATTGTGTAAACTCAATTGTTTAATATCCAAATATGAATGTTTGTTTTCTTGGGATGATTAAAGGTTTGTTTAGGCATATAAACCGTTGACAAATTTTCCAAAGCACACTAACCTAAAAGACTTGGCTACTTACTAAGTATTACAACTAAAAAGGGACTCGAAGTTTAATGGTCCTTTTGCACATGAATGGGTGATTTACCCTAGAAAAAAAGTAGCCTTGAGCTTCACTATTAATTACTTTTTGGTGTTAGATGTTTAGTTCGAGATAAAATTATTTATAAGTGTTCAGTTGGATAAATTAGTCAAGACGTACCAAGATTAATTGGATATATTAAGTTGTATTTAAGATATAATAGGATTAGATTAAATTATCTTACCAAATCATGTAATTAGTAGCAAATGTGATTAATACGTCGGCCCGCTATTAAACACTAGGCACGTGCCAAAATCATCATTTTCCCTTATATTTTAATCATAAGGAAGGGGTGATATTAAAATAATCCTTATACATCATACAAATTTAATCTTATCATGCTATATCTTATTTTGGCTACCAAACATGCTCTAAATATCAGGAGAGTACCATATAGAAATACGATTGGTTTGAAATTATTAGTCTTAACCTATTCTTGATGATATAAATAATCTAGATTTATCTCGAATCGATAAATCTTAAATAATCTCGGACCAATCTGATCTAGAATAACCGAGCATTCTCTTGCGTGCATGTGAAAGTTATTATTGATGTGGATTTTTATTTATATTTTTGCAAAGTTTAATAGAATAGATTTTTTTGAATATTAATTAGTTATTAGATGAAGAAAAGGGAAAACAAAATGACTTTAATAGATTCACAATATTATTATATTTAATTAATTATAATTGTGGCAAGCCCCAAATTTTATGAAATGACTGATATATCTAGAATTGTAAGCGAATAGAATTACTTACAAATTATTTAAAACTCGACTGGCTTACGATCCTAATTATACACAAGTAGACAAGCTTGTAATCATTCTTTACATGATCACGTCCATTTGAAATTTTCCTGTCCCCAACTTTCGGCACCGATAAGTCATTACTCTCTCCGTCCACGAAAGATCTCAGACTAAACTGTTTGCCGTAGCACATAAATGGGTGATATGTTAACATGGACTCTAGCTCACCAGAAGTGTTAATCTGCTTTTCTTTGAATGTGTAACTGCATTTACTTTAGAGAAGCCAAAGCTGCAAGGACAAAGAAAGAGAGTTCCAAATCAACATAGGAAATAGGCAACAACAAGTAGTAGAAATTATGCCTCATCAAGATAGCCATGTTGATCTTACAAGGGGAAATGTTGCAGACACTAGTTTATTAACATGAATGAGCAGCAGTGTTTGCTAAACACAGTGATTGAATATTCAAGTCAAGAACACCAGGCGTTCTGTCTCGTGCAGATATAATGCCGTCTTTCTCTACAGATTGGGTAAAATCTTTGATATCATCACCTGTGGTGTCTTTTTAGCAGGTAGGTGATGGAGTTCTTTAAAAATGATGCAAGAGGTTTATCTTTAGTCGAGCAGGAGCCGGGAATGTCCTCAACCGGAGCGTCATGAGGTGTAGAGACACCATCTCCAAGAACCATAACGAGTTATTCAGTCAATGCCCTAACTGTCAATTGGAAAATGAACAATGGAGTTTCTTCCTTATTAATTCATGATTAAGGTTGATCAACGACAAATATAAAATTCAAACAATCGGTTCGTAGCTTTCTTATAAACTCTAGAATGAAAATACAAGCTATAGATAAACTGATGCATTTGCACCAATCACGGAAAGCATGTTCTGCAATTTTGAGTAAAGATCACTACTCTTACAAAGATAGAAAGTCGAGCAAACAAAAGAATCAAAGTCTCATTTCCATTACAAGACTAGCACGTGGACTTGCATAGATAGCACAGTATAGAAAAGAATAATAAGTCACCTTTGCAGTAGGCACTTGAATTGTTATCAAGGTTTCAACGACAAGCCTTGAACTGTATCGATGACCTCGTGTGACCTCAATATCTGCAGCTTTCAAGTAGACATCTAGTTAGACGTTCTGAAGAAATCCAGACACGTAAACAAAACACAGGCGGTTTAAAATGTCTTTTAATAAAAACTCATCTACAAGGACATATACGTGCCTTGAGCATAAGATAGCCAGTGTCCAATTGCAGCAGAAGCGGGTTGAGACTGAAGATATGCTAATGAACACTTTTAAGACTGAAATGGAACCTGGTTCTAAAGGAAATGGCAACTCCTTTTCATCAAGAAGAATAGGTCTATTGCTTATTTGTTTGCAAGAACATGAATCATCGGAACAAGGATTCACGTTAAGCAACACAGCGCTGAAGCACCTCATTACTCCTTTATCAGTGGAGAAAGCACAGCTCCATCTGTCTATTTCATCAGTAGAACTACTATCTACATAGTACAGAGAACATCCTATAATAACTTGTATGTACAACAACAACCTAATATGTGGCATGAGAACAAAATTTAGACAGGCGTTGAAGAGCATGTCCATTTCCAACCTCTTCAAATGCTACAAGCTTGATTTGACCATAAATTTACAAGGAACCACACCTTCTTCCCCCACTGAGTCACTCACTTTATGCTCCATCCCTAATGAGCAAGGTGCTAAAGGATTTACTTATGCGTGGAACAGGAGCAGCAATGGGAACAAATTAACGCTTCAGCTGACAAAAATCATTGAACACCTGCATGTTAAACATTCAATGAACATAAATAAGAGGTCACATAATCTATTATTAACCTTCCATGATCATTTCCGACATGCTTTAGCAAATTATTGGAACAATTTCAACACAAAAAGTTTCATAAACATGTGCATATTGATTCGGTTACAGTTGCAGCAAGCGAAAGATAAGAACTTTAACTGAAAACGAATAACCTATCATGAAGAAGAAATCGACAAACGAATTTGGAAAGATAATGCATACTCGAATAACGTCTGGATAGAGCGTGGAGGAGACGGGAGAGAAAGGAGTTTCAGCAGCTGCAAACAGTGATGTTTCAGTTCGAGAAAAAGGGCGTTGTTTTCAGTGTTTTCTTCATCGATTACGTCCACAATTGAGCCCAATTCTCCCGAATTTCCATCGTGATTTCGCGTCTCTGCCATTGATGAAGCTTGCGAGAGCAGAAGGAGAGTAATTATGGGGGGAAATTGGAGGCTAATTTGATTAGTGAAGAAGAAGATATGACTCTTTGTTGCAGTATGGACCGGGCCAACCCGAGACACCGGGTCGGGTTATGTTTCTGGTCAGATTTTGAACGTTCAAACTACAAAGTCGATATCTTTGCATTTTCCCCTTCACATAAAAAGCTCCCATTTTTAAGGAACTGCAAAAATAGAAATCGATCCGAAGAAAAGGAAAGAAGCTCGAACGGAAAAATGGAGGCGGCGATGGGATTGATGCGAAGAATTCCCCCGAAGCACTCAGAAGCGGCGCTGTCTGCATTGCTGAGCCTCTTGCCGCACCACTCGGCCGATCTTCTCTCGCAAGTAGACCAACCCCTTCAGGTGAAATCGAGTTTTACTCGTTTTAGAAGATCATTTGGGTGAATTCGATTCAATTACGTGTGTATGTGTATGCATTTGCTTTTAAATTTAGGGAAATTGATGGTAATTTTGGTGGATTAGCTTTTACTGTCATTTCTGGCCTTCTGGGTCAATACATTCTTGATCAGCCATTAAAAAGTCCGATTCTTTTTATGTTTTTCCTTTTCTGCATTATGACTTTCCTATTGTATGTAAAATGATTTTCAATCATGAACCCATATTCGTTTTCCTTTTTCCTTGTAAGATCATGGCTACTTTGTGTTGGTTTTGTCGTGAGTAGCTTAAAATGAATTGTCTTTGAGGCTATATTTTGGTAGTTCATGCTACAAGCAACCTGATGCATCATGCAGTATTGCAGCTTATTCAGTTTAAGTTTCATGAGTGTTGTATAACCTTTTAGTTTATGCGTAGTTGCAAACGAAAGTAGTTCTTTGACGTTCAACTTTTGGTAATTTACTTGGACTGTGAAAAGATACATGATAATTTGTATTCCAGATAAATGGCTAGCTCTTTCAGGTGCATTTACCGGATTTTCCGATTCACTTGTGTGCTAACTTTGGGTTATTGATGTCTGCGGAATACCTTGTATTATTTTGTGTTGATAACTGAAAGAGTTTTGAGTCTAGATGTAGGGAGGAAGAACATTTAGGATATCAGAACCATTTCGAACATGTTATGTCGTCTGCTTATTTTAATATTTTTTCTTAAGATTCTTGCTATTCTAAGCATAAATGGAGTACAAAACTACTTGTATACTAAGCATATTCTATTCCTGATATAGTATATATAACCCTCACTCAAATTTTCTCTCGTCATAAATGTTACCAGTATTTAATGAAGAACCTAGACAGCATCCTCATTTCTGTTGCCTGTATGCGTTACTCACAGCTTTAATAGTCACTAGTCAGCGTAGCTTGAATCTTCTAGACTATATCCAAGTTTTTAAGATATTCTTGTTGTGTTGTTCAAGAGCAGTCTTTAGCTGTTTGGTTCTTTATTGCAAACATAGTGCTCCTAACTTAGTTTATTTAGCTAAGCATAGCGTTGTTCCTCAGGTTTTATGTGATGTGGATAGTGGGAAGGAGTTTATACTATGCGAGTATAACAGAGATGCAGATTCTTATAGGTACATGCCTTACTGTATGCTTCCGTTTAATCTTGTAAACTTGCATCGGCTAAGAACTTATTATGTTTATGATGAACCACGGATGTTTCTAAACGAAATAAATGTGTTTCTTGTTTTTGCTCCTGAAGGTCACCATGGTCAAATAAATACCACCCCCCTCTAGCTGACGGACTCTATCCATCTCGGGAGTTGAGGAAACTTGAGATTGAAGCAAATGATGTCTTCGCTGTCTATTGTGACCAGTGAGGTCTTTTACTTACGCTTATCTCGTACTTTATTCAACTATATAGCCTTTTGCAGATGAATTAATCAATTAAGGCTATTTCTTCCTGCTTAAAGTTTATCTACAGTTTCGTTGTTATCATGATTTTACACTTTCTGTCTTGTGTTTAAGTTGACCAATGAATCAATAGGTACTATGAAGGAGGCACTTCATCCGTGTATATCTGGGAGAATGACTACGAAGGTTTTATCGGTTGCTTCTTGATTAAAAAAGGTGATGATTCTTCTCTCCCTTTTCTGATCATAATTGATTAATCACCTTCCTTCCTCTACTTATGCACCGGTTTTCCCTTCTGTAGATGGCTCGAGGACTGCTCATGGTAGACGAGGCTACTTAGAAGAAGGCTCTTGGGAAGCAATACATGTCATTGAGGTAGGGAAAGGCCATTCTTTCCTCTTACTTTGTAGTTATGCTAATTTCTTTCTGTACATATAGGTGGTTCATATAGACGAAGAAACTGCTCGTTACTGTTTGACCAGCTCCGTGATGCTTTCGTTAACCACGAATGATGAGGACTCGGGCACCTTCAGCTTGTCCGGATCGATTAGAAGACAGGTGTTTCATCTTTCTCGACTATAGATTTCTGGTGTTGTTTATCCACTTTCCTCATCACATTCCGGTCCTTTTCTCGACACAGATGAATATGGATCTTTCAGTTGCACAGGGTCACTTGCCTAATATGGGAAGGATGATTGAGGAAATGGAGAGCAAGCTGAGGTACTCTTTGGATCAGGTGTGTGCTTTTATGTCAATACTGTGTCAACAATGAATTATACTTGCTCCCTACGTCTCGCTATTCATGTCTCGTTGTTCTTTAGCACGGGAATTAAAAACTAATGTTTTTATGTGTAAAGTAGTGGATACCACTAAAGTTGACTAACTTTTTAAGGGAAAAAAGTTTTCTCTATTGGAACGGCCCGTTATTTTGTGGACACTCCAATTTAGTACACGAGCCATAATAGTAGGACGGATGAAGTATTTATTTATCTCTTCCATTCAATTTCATCAAGACCAGAGACTCAGTGACCCAGGTTCCCATTTCTAGGTCTACTTTGGGAAGACGGAAGAGATGGTGTGTACGTTGCGACCACCATCTGAACCTGTTCCGACAAGACTTCCCAGGAGCTGAACGTGACACGTTTCTTGAAGCGTTCGACCGGTTTCTCGTTAATGTTTGTTGGCACCATAAAGGGAGGGTGTTGTCTATACCTTATTGTTACACTCATACTTGGAAGATTCATTTGTTTTGAGGATCTTGTTTGATTTGTTAGAATTGCATTATTGAACCATTGCTAGAAGAATAATGTTACTCTGCAATTTCTTCAATCTCCACATTTTCTTATAACAAATAAAAGTATGGCTTTAACTTTCAATATGAATAGTATCATGTTAATCACTTAGCATTTCTAGCCAATTCATGGGTTTTACTCAAACTCTAAATTCGAATTTTCCGTGATGCGATGCAATTTTTGAAAATTTAACGTATTTATTAGTTAAATAAATGTAGCTCATTGATAGTTTAACCCAATTTATGAGGTAACTTGTACTCCCTCCGTTTCACTAAACATTACACTTTAAATAAAGTATATAAAGTAGTGTATAAAAGTTATAAGTGTATCATGTTTAGTGGGACGGAGGAAGTACAAATTTATTATTTTTGGGGACATTAAATCAAGATTCCAAGACTAATCAACCCAAAATGGAATATCTATCTAATCTAAACTCTGAAGTATAGAATCTTTTCAAATACAATTTAAATTATTAAGAAAATTGAAAGAGCATATTTAGAAACAATGTTTATGATTTTTTATCTAGTTTTATGTGACAATAAATATATACTTACATATGAGTCCTTTACATAAACCCGGCCCGGTATAGGCCCGATCCCCAAATTTTGCAGAGCCCTAATAATCCTACAAAAATCTTGCGCAGAAACCAATTTCCATTAAAAATCATTTGCACAGACAAACACAAGATCGGTAATTTAGTGGGGTTCTGCCTCTCTCCAACCGTTGAACTCTCGTTCCAGGTATTTTTCCTCAATTTATTCTCTAGCGGTGAAAAATGGATTAATTTGTTCTATTTCGTTTTGTTTTTTTCCCGGAAATATTTAAGCTTTATGATATGGGAATTTTGTTCGTGTGCAGAAGTATGATTTTTGTTCAGTGTAGATACTATATATTTCTGAATTCTTGGCTGCTGCAGTTGATTTATTGAAGATTGTTTTTTGAGTTCTACAGTAGGTCATGTGTCCTTAGATGGTGCATTATGATTTCTGGAGCCAGCTTCTGATTTTATTGGTTAATTAGGTTGCTTTTTTGTGTTTTGGCTGTTTTCCTACTTTGGGATTTTCTGCTCTTTCCCCCTCCCCCATGACTGTTGTGGTAGTAGAAAGAATTGTGATTGCTACGGGTAAACTCTTTTCTGTTTAAATGCGTGCAAACTTTTGTGACCTTTTTTCTGAGTGCAATTCTGAGCAAATTGCTTCCTACCTCATGTGATGTACACAAGTGTGTTTTTTACATGAAGATTAACTACTTTATGAGTAATGTCGAGTCTTAACTTTTAACACCATTTTGTGTGTGTTTGTAGTATCTTCTGCGGGCAGCCTACGGAGATAGTTATTGTGATTACCTGATGGATCGACCGCCTCATGACTATGGTGCTCCCATGGCATATGGACAGCAGCAAGGGACTAATGCGCAACAACAGCAGCAGTATGGTTTTCATCCACAGCACCAGCAATTTCCTCCATCTGTTCACGGTCCTCCTTTTATGCCCCCGCATCCTCAACAGTTTCCTTATCCTCATCCAATGCAACAAACTCAACTCTATTCACATATGCCTCCTCACCCTTATCAACAAACGCCACCTTCTTACCCTCCGCACTTGCCTCCACATCTTCTTCCATCACCTTACCCTGGGCCTTATGAGTCTGCACCACCCCCTGCTCCGGCGCCATCTGATCCTGAACTTCAGAAGCGTATTGACAAGTTGGTTGAGTATGCTGTAAAGAACGGCCCAGAATTTGAAGCTGTGGTCCGGGAAAGAGAGCAAGATAATCCTGCTTATAGTTTTCTTTTTGGGGGTGAAGGCCATAATTACTATCGGTATAAGCTTTGGATGGCAACAAGACCGATTATGGGTCCTTTCAACCCTCCATTTCCAGCTTCTATGCCAGTATTACATCCCCCCAATCCCATGATGAGTCCATCGCCTATTAATGCTCCAAATGCTGCTTCTGCGGGGTCTGCTCACCTGCAGCAACCTCCTTTTCCACCGTTCTATGACCAGCAGCATCCTCATCACTCTCAACCGATGGTTGGTCATGGCCGTCCTGAATTTGATCAACCTTTCCGACCTTTTAAAGGTCTATCTCGTCCACTTCCATCTGATGTTGAGATGGAGATGAATGGTGTTCTGAACAGTCTCACTGGTACAAAGGAGTCGATAAAAGGTGCCAAGACATGGTTTATGCAGAGGGCTCCTTTTGCTCCTGGCCTGGCTGAGGCATTTCGAGATAGGGTATTGTCTCTAGATGATTCTGAGAGACAGTTGCATATAGTTTATCTTGCCAATGATATCCTCTTTGACAGGTAGGTTTTGACTACTAAAGATACGTGTTCTCAAGTGATTAAATGTCCTTATTTATTGCTAACTAGTAGCATGCATGGGACAACTATGTAGAATTGGGTACAACATATATATATGTCTTGATTCCTGAAATATACAGCTTGCAGAGACGGGTCAGCCCGCAGGAACTCGACAATGAGGCCCTTGCATTTAAGCCTGTCTTGGGTTCTATGCTTGCAAGGATATACCACAACCCGCATAACAAGGATGAAAACCAGTCGCGTCTTCAGAAAATCCTACAGTTTTGGGCCTCCAAAGAAGTATATGACCAAGATACAATCTATGGCCTTGAATCTGACATGCTGAGTGGGTTGCCACCAAATTCTTTTCCAGTTGCACACCTCGACGCATCAGGAGATCGTTCTGCTGCTACAGGTACTTTTCCTTTATCTGTCGTTTTCTCTTGCGGAAAATAACTATATGAATCTGTTATGATTTGTGGGGCCTATTACATGCCTATATGTGGCATGCTGCATATTTTAACTCATCTCTTTGTTGTAGGAATGAACCGGGCACCAAACCATATGCAGTGGCAGCCGGATAAGCAGGGTTCCGTTGCAAACATATCGAATCAAGATTATGCAGACAAACAAGTTCCTCCCATTTCATCTTTACCTATACAGCAATTCCATCTCCCTTCAGCCCCTTCTGTCGGGTTTGCTGGATCAATGCCCATTCCGTCTGTTCAACCCCCAAATATGCAAGCTGCACCTGCTCCGGGAAAAGTAGCCGAAAAACTGCCTCCTTATCCTTTGTTTCCACCTGGTCTCATCCCAGGTATGGTCAGAAAGATGCAGATAGGTAGTGGGGTACCTTACTCCCCAATGAGCCCTCTGGATATCCCCACCGTGATTCCATCTTCGACTATATCGCAATCAGAAGTTCTCGAGAGAGTCTCAAAGTTCTTCAGAGAGATTGGAGAGGTCAACCCCTCCGAAGGACCCATGAAGTCATCGGAATCAAGAGGGGGAGACGATGACGATGATTATGAATACGACAGAAACTCTCCTGTTCGTAAGGGAGGAGCTTGCATCCCCCCACCCCGCAGCTTAAATGTCGACCCAGATACTGGGACTCTTCCCGATGGAAGTGTAGAAAGAAAACCCGGATCGACCAGTTCCGGAAGGTTGGGCCTCGGGGCAACAGCAGATCCTAACGAGCCTAGCCAATACGACGATGTATACTCTTCTTACAGGAAACAGAGAAGTACCAACTACCATACTTCGATGAGTGCAAGAGCTGCAACAAGGTAGGCTAATGCTGTGGTACCAATTATTATCAGGTAAAATCAAGCGATGTCGCGCTTTTGTTGAAATTTCTCGACCTGGTGTTGTATTGGCCCAGCGGTTTTCTTTGATCGTGTCATGTTGAGGCCCGTCTGGCTCGAGTTTTCGGACTGTGATCTCGTTGGAACCATTTTAGGATTCTATATATGGTTCACTTTGGTTTCATATTAGCTCAATTTGTGCTGTAGTAATTCAACAACATATATTATTAAGTTTCCATTTTTAACAATTTTGACTTGGAAAAATGCTTATTGAGCTCTATGCAATTTTTATTCAATTCCCCCTTTCCTTTTTATTAGATAAAGTTTATAATTGAGTAGTTTGTACTATTTCCGTCCTACTCAAGATGACCCATTTCTTTTGGGCACGCAGACCAATAAAATTTCTTTCTTTTTACTTACTCAATACATATCTCTTCTTAAAAAAATGGAAATTAGCTATCTTGTTAGGACGAACGGAAATGGTAAAATGAGTCATCTTGAATGAGATGGAGGGAGTGCTAATTTTATATAACAAGAATTAAAGTCGATTTAATAATAATTCATTCGGAGCTCAATTCAATAAATTGTACTCGAGGTGAAGTTCATTAGCTAAACAAGTGAAGCTTAAGCACAGTAGTATTTAGTTTGTAAGCAAGTTTGCTAAAGCGATTTATCTTTAATAAGGAATAATAGTTCTATTAAATTTCTATTTTATTTATTACGTATCAATTTATTTCTGAAAAACTCATTGTGAGAAAAGTGTTAATTCATGTAACGGTGATATTAATATCTAATTTCCTCGAGAATTTTTTTTTTAAGATTTGTATTTTATTTTAAATTAATTATTTTAAAATTCATATACTTTCAATTTTTATATTATTTTTTCTTATTATTTCCAACACAACCTTGTCTGATCCAGTTAAATTTTATCTTGAATTAAGACATCAAATAATTTTTTAAGACTTAAATATATATTTTCTTTAAAGTTATATTTGATTTAAAAATAAAAATTTGTTAAAGACAGTAGAAATTTAAAATAAATTGAAAAAACCGACATTAGAAAAACCGGAATGAGTAACAGAAAAATAACTGATTCAACTATTTCGCGCAACAATGCAGTAGCGTGAATCAGCAATTGCAATCTCAAATTCGTGCTTTGATTCATCATCACGATTCAATCACGTTCTGGGCGAGCTCAATTAGGGGTTTCTGTTGATCCCTGCAAGTCTCGTTGCTCGGAAGCTTCAAATTCGTTGATTGATGAGCACCGTGAAATCCAAGTGGCGGTGGATTCAAGAGCAGAGTTGAAGGTGGAGAGCTAGAGAGGGGCAGCATATATTGTAGATGGGGTGGGGAAGGGCGGTGTACGAGGGGGTGGTGGTGGTGGGGTCGCTGCTGCTGCTGGGATGGGCGGATTGTGGTTCTTGAACCGGCGGCTTTACAAGGAGTACGAGGAGAAGCGGGTGTTGGTGCAGATTATTTTTAGCGTTGTTTTTGCCTTCTCTTGCAATCTGTTTGAGCTTGTTCTGTTCGAGATCATTCCCATTCTTTCAAAAGAGTAAGCTGTTTGTTATATTGTACTAACTAACTGTTTTTCTTCTTTCTGTTCCTTCATTAATCTTGCTTCTTGGGTGTTTCAAGTCTTCATTTTATAGCATGTATCATCTCCACCTCTAGTGTATTTGAAGCTCAAAGGGGCAAAATTAGATTTTGGATGTGTGCACATTCCTATCGATTATGGATCTTGGATCACTTAGTTACTGAGGGGTTTCACTTGTAAATAATGAAGAAGTTTGGTTTATTTTAGTTTGTATTAGTATGTTATGCTTGCTGCCCCATGTTCACAAAGGCCTTTGAGGAGTTTGATCTGATCTGGGATTGTCTCGTTCTCGTATGATGTTCTTTGCAGGGCGAGGTGGATGAATTGGAAGGTGGATTTGTTTTGCTTAATAATGTTGCTCGTGTTCATGTTGCCATACTATCATTGCTATCTGACACTTGCTAACACTGGTAAGTTTTTGAATGAACTTGCACTGTGTTCGTCGTACGTACTTATAGAAGCATCAGGCCGGTTACCGTTGTATTATCCACTTCTGTTCCAGGTATTAGAAAGGAACGAGCCTCGCTTGGTGCTGTTATATTCTTGTTGGTTTATCTTTATGGCTTCTGGCGACTGGGCATTCATTTTCCAATGCCTTCTTCAGATAAAGGTTAGGATATGTTTGGTTCAATCACATGTAGCTGCTTCACATCTGCCACTATTTGTGGTTCTTGTTTTCTTATTTATTTCTTGACAGGATTCTTTACCATACCTCAGTTGGTGAGCAGAATTGGGGTCATTGGAGTGACTGTCATGGCTATACTTTCTGGTTTTGGAGCAGCCAATCTACCTTACAGTTACCTTTCCCTCTTTATTCGGTAATAATATCCTTTTGTTATGTATTAGGCTCTCTGAGCTATTGGTTTAATGTTTCTTTTCTTTTCATTTGAAGAGAAATCGAGGAATCGGAGATTAAAGGAATCGAGAGGCAGCTGATGCAGTCAATAGAGACTTGCATCACCAAGAAAAAGAAGATAATTCTTTGTCAAATGGAGATAGAGCGAAAACAAGGATCTGAAGAGGTTCGTTTTGTTCACCTTCCAACATATTGAATATGTATGAAACATGATCTATGAGTATAACTTCTTGTAATCTAAAACATGACAGAAGTTAAGCAATAGGTCCTTCCTAAAGCGAATAGTCGGGACAGTTGTTCGTTCCGTTCAGGATGACCAAAAGGAGCAAGGTGAGTAAATGGTGCTCTTGTATTTTAGTATACTCTTCTTACTGCTGTCTCTTTCTTTGTGTAGATATCAGGACCATGGAAGCAGAGGTACACGTTTTGGAGGAGCTCTCGAAACAACTCTTTCTGGAAATCTATGAGCTTCGCCAAGCTAAGGTACGTTGCAAGTTGAGCATTTTGCAAGAGTTTGATCGAAAGCAATCATATTCGCTACTCGTTTCTTATTCAGGAAGCTGCAGCGTATTCTCGAACCTGGAAAGGACACTTGCAGAACCTTTTAGGCTACATTTGTTCGATATATTGTGTGTATAAGATGTTAAAGGTAACTGCTGCTCATGATGTGATCAAAATCTTCTCAAGTACTGACTGATTGTTTCCTTTTTTATGCAGTCTTTGCAAAGTGTTGTGTTCAAAGAGGTAATAGGCTCATCTATCTCCTAATTCTTCTGTTTAGTCTTACACGGTTACACCCTCCTCGAAAAGATCTGTTTCGAAGTTGGAAGTGTTTCGATGTAATGCAAATGCTTGTATCAGGCTGGTTCCGTTGATCCCGTTACGAGGACAATCAGCATCTTTCTGCAGTTTTTCGATATAGGCATCAACGTAACTTTATTATCACAGGTTAGTCTTTTCTTGATATCTCGAACGTTAAGTGTCGAATCGTGAGTAGTAGGTCGTTTTTCGATCTGCAGCAGAAGAGCATCCTATATTTCGTTTGTGTTTTTGGTGGGGAAGGGGATCGAAAAGAGTTTACACGAACAGTGTTTGCCCCCAATGACATAATAACCTCGATAGCGACCTGATACTATCGTGATAGGGCCACAGGTAACCTTTGGTAAGCTCTATCTTGTACTACCTAATTACGTTTACGATCTTCTGTTGTGCAGTATGTTTCTCTTGTATTTATCGGGATGATGATAGTCGTATCGGTACGGGGATTCTTATCCAATTTGATGAAAGTAAGTGATAATCCTTTGTTATCGAAGCACTCTCCAAATGCAGCTATCTCCTCATGACCTAATTCTATGGCATTTATGCAGTTCTTTTTTGCTGTTTCGAGAGTCGGGAGTGGATCGTCCAGCGACGTCGTCCTTCTCCTCTCGGAAATAATGGGGATGTACTTTGTTTCCTCCATATTATTGATCAGGAAAAGCTTGGCCACTGAATACAGGTACCATCACCTTCCTTTCCTCCCTAAGCCAACAAAGTTGCCATTTCTTCAACATCTGTTTTCTTTTTCGATCGAACACGTTCGTTCTTAGTTTGTCGTCGAGCAATATAGTAGTATGAAACTGCAAACAAGGTTACTCTATTTCAATTTTGTCTGATAAAAGAAAAGCTTGCTAGAACGATCGAGAAGCTACTTAACGTCGTGCTACTTCAACTAGATTATGGGAGCTTCCCGTCGTCACTCGTTTGTGTTATGGTGCGTAAGTGGTGTTTTGCAGGATGATCATAACAGACGTACTGGGCGGGGACATTCAGTTCGATTTCTACCATCGATGGTTCAATGCGATATTTGCAGCGAGCTCATTCCTCTCTCTGGTTCTGCTCTTTGCTCATTACACTTCTCGCCAGGCTGACAAACATCCCATTGATTAAGTCTCTTCTTTTTCTGCTTAATTTTTTCATCTTTTATGTTTCTCAAAGTTTAGGGTTCATGATTTATGGAAGAGTTTATGCTCAAAACAGTGGCTGAATTTGAAATGCAATAAAAACTTTGAAGTCAAGCATTTACATACAAAAAAGAAGAAGGTGCAGTCTCTACACTTGCATGCAGAATTTCTTGAAGCAATAAAGTATTAATTAATGTATTATATATAACAACACACTCTTCAGAAATGGACTAAACAGCGCGCACACAAAAGGATAAGGTCGAAGGAGCCTTGGATCATAGTTAGGTAAACCAAATCATTCTGCAAGAAACTCCACCAACACTCAAAATACAAGATAATAGCAACGGCTGCAGATACATACACGGTGGCGGTGGCGGTGGCGATCTTTTCGTTGGGCGCGGCCTCAGCTTTGCCTCCAGCTGCGTTCTTCTCTCAGGCTTCGCCCTCTCCTGTACTCGATCTCTGCATCAGAATTGGACGAGCCGAACTGGTACTTTCGGCCGTTTCTAGGAGCACCCATCTTTGAGTAGATGTCCTCATCGTCGCTTAGGGTGTGGCTACTTGCCAAGACTCGTATTTTTTGTGGGACTTGATCTGAGAGATAGAAGAACGACTCAGTGTTATCACATAGAGGATGTAATGTGGACAGCAGTTTCTTGATGACAACACTCCATTGAGGGACGTTTACTTTGGATGATCAGATAAGATTGACAATACAATATATTTCTGTATTTGAAGGATTAGGCGATCAAACAAGCTCACAAATTGTTCGATCCATCAACGTATATGGTGGTTTGGTCCCTAGACTCTTAACTAATTTAAGCTATCGCCCGAAGTAAAACACCCCCTAAGCGAAAAGGAAACAAGAGAATTCAGGCAATGATTCTAGCATGCAGAGAGTAAATGATTAGGTTTAATTGGAAATAACAAAACTATCACAAACAATCAGCATTAAATAAGGGGGAACATAGGCATCTTTCTTTAGGCTTTTCTAGAATAAGTCAAGCACTATTGTATCACTTCATAAAGACTCTTGTTAAGTGAAGGGAAAACATGTAAACATAGTTTACCTTTTAGATTATCGTACGAGCCATCAGTCTGATGCAGAGCTGGAAAACCTTCTTTCCTTTGACCTGTCTCTATCCTTGTCTCTATCCTCTCTGTTGATGCTGCATTTACGATATTCTTGTCCTCGGGTGATTTTTCAGGGGTGAGTGATGTCATGCTAAATGAGTCATCCAACACATTTGATATCTCCACATAATGTGCTGTAGTGACGATTTCATCAGCACTGAACCCAAAAGATGCCCTATAAGCTTCAAGTTCCTCGGGATCGGGTTTAGAAACCTTCGTCTGTCTGTTTTGATGCCCGTTTCCACCATTCGAGTAAGCATCCGATTCTCTTGAGATACTCAATCTACCACCAGAATGGGAGAGTGATGATTGGTCCAAATAGAACTGTGCAAAAGTCTCGGGGCAAAAGAAATTGGAATCTTGGCGTGACTTGCTGACACCACCTGCATCGATCCCCATATACCGGCCCGACCCAGATTTCGAGTACACAGGCTCTTTTGAAGGGATAGAAGGGCTCCAATGAGAGGGGTACTCCTCTTCAGGTGTTCTAGGAACAGGTGATCTGAGAGTGCTGGCCGGGCTCCCGGGGTAGAGCGAATAGGTGGCATGAAGATCATTTGCAGTGAAGTAACTGTTCTTCTCAGAGTTTTTCATATTGGCAGAAGACGAAAGGAAATGGGCATAAGGCACGTCAGGGGAAGATGGAGTCGTCAAATGAGCCAACTCAGGTGGAGGTGTTAATGGAGCTGTAGATGGTTCAGTTGTGAAAGTCGAAAACACAGGAGGAGATACCAGTTGCGTCTCATGGGCATATGGACCTGTAACAAACATAGTATTTGAAGGGCCGCCAGGAGAATTGGCGGACAAGAAACAGTTGGGCGACTGAGCTGTAGACGGGAGTGCAGAATTTGAGAATGAGGCAGGTGAAGATGGCGGGGCATAAAGAGATGGATCGATTCCATTTGTCTGATTAGGCAGTCCAACACCTTGAGGTCCGTTTTGCTGATTCAATGCAGGGTTCCCTTCAGGCATTCTTGATGCGGGCACAATTCGTTTACAGCCTTTTTGTTTTCCAAAACAAGAAAGTCCACTCCAACAACCTCCCCACCTCTTGCGCTGCAAATATAGTAAACAATTAGCCATAATGTTCTATCCATCAAGCAAATTATTATAAAAGGTAACCTAGTAAGATTCACAATGCATAGAAATATGATCAAAGCAAAGAATTTCAAAGATAAGTCAAAGAAAAGAGGTGTTTTGTTAAGCATGTGACTTTCTAACCAAAGTTTATCATTCATTCCCAGTAAAATAACAAGTTTTGTAATTTGAAATGATGTCTCCTTCTGTAATAATTATGTGACGACAAAGTAGACCGTGATCAAGCTCCTCTCTAAACCTCCGAAAAAGGAATAAATGTGTGAAGGAAGAATGAATGGAAAGCCAAAGAAACCACAGGGTATGGTCAAATGAAACCAAGTAGATACGAACAGTAAGATTTCATGTATCTTCAGATCCAGTAATTTTGAATCCTACATGTATTTATTGTTTTAATTCGTGGGAAATTATATAAGGAAGGCCGTTTAAATCACAAGAAATTGGATATCAAACAAATTAACACTTGGCACATAAGTAACAAACAGTTGATAAATCTAAATGCTGCAGTCATCCAAACACCACGTACGAAGCCATGTGGCATAAGTCACAAAGGCAATTTTTAAGGCATGTACAACATTAATATTGTTTAATCATTCAATTGGACCAAATCAGGAATTCAGAATCAACTACGTGGAGCCGTGGAGGAAATGTCTTTCTCTTTTTGTCTCTTTATGAATTTAATAACCCTTTCAATGTTTAAGATGTAAGATGAATTATAAATTGTGACATTCCATATAATCGGTCTTTATCACACTCCCTTAAGCACTCTTACTAGGTCAAATAGCAAGCACGTCGAAAATAGAAAGAACCATCCACAAGTACGCTGCTCTACAGCATCCATACGAGTGGCTTGATAAAAACTATAAAGGAAAAAAGTGCATGCCACTCAACAAAGCTTACAAGTTATAGTCTTTCCATGCTCTTGATCGTAAAAACTTCATAGCAAAAGGACATCACGAATTTTACATCTTTTTAGTTAAAGCAAACAATGAACCACAGGGGAAACACATGCAGCTTAGTTTTGTAAAGCAATATACCCGGGATGCTGGTGCTTGCTGTGGCTGCAGAAATCTTATCTGCTCCGACGCCATGGGCAAGTTGGCTTTGAGGGCACAATGCAACCAAAGTACTATACTTGAATTCTTTAGTCTTAACTCCTACTCGCAATAGTATCCACTTACAATCGTTAAGGACACTTTGCAATTCTTTATCTCCTCACTGTCATTGAAATACTTCAACTGTAAGTACTAAGTCAACATACAAGCACCCAAGATGAGTAGTGAAGTACACATCAATAAACAAGTCCTAGAAGAATCTAACAAACATACGAATTTCCCGAAGCCAACGATAGTAAGATAACTTCAATCTTTAATTATGTAAATCACCCAGCAGATTTGGAGGAGCTGGATTTATTTCCACTTCCAGCACCATTTACCTAATTTAAACAACTGGCCACAGAGTAACTTCCAAAGAACCAATTTTTTATTTGACTTCACACCATAATCTCCCACTTTAGAAGCTCAAATACTCCAATTCTAGCCCATCAAAGTCTTGGAGCTTGTCATCATGTATATGTCAGTTCCAAGAGCAAATAATTCCATTCCAATTTTAGACCCCAAATATAAGCACAAATTTGTTTCAAATATACTGAAAGCGACCCCACTATAAAAAATTGAAAAGAATATAATTCTTGTTGCCAACACAAAGCAAGAAATTTTAAGGAAGAAAATGCTCACCTACCTCCAACAAATTCTTCCCAACATCACATCATTATCCATACATATCAACAAGAAAACACACACACACACACACTGAGTCAGCAGTCATTGCATCATACTATAAAACTCTATGCTTCGAACTGGAAAATACCAAAAACCCATTAAAATAAACTTGAAAATGGCGAGGCCCATCAAATTAAAACAACTGAAAACGAAAACTAAAGCACGAATTACACTACCTTCAGCTGAAAAAGTTCGCCTGCATTTCCTTTGCTGAGATCTGGTGAAGCTCACTGATTATCAGCTAATGACGAACACTGTGTGTATGTGTGCGGAGAAGGTATGTATGAAAGTTAAAGGGAAAGGGGAAAAGCAATGGCTAGATCTAAATCTCTAATGCGGTCTCTTTTTTCTTTTTGATTGATTGTAGTGTTTTGCTAAAATTGCTTTTCTTTCTCTTTTCTTCACTTTCGATATAGGCTGATACGTGGCAGTTCATGATTGGCTGGTTTTGTCTGTGGAGTATCATCAATATTTTTTACATTTTCTTTTTGTGTTTTTATGTGGATTGATGTCTAAGTATGATGTAATTGTTGTACAAAATAAATAAATAATATTGTTAGTATTATAAATGTGTGTGTATAAATATATTTTGTTGGAATAAATGCTCAAATGCAACAAGGTCCAAATAGTTTGTAATAAATAGCAATATGGCATATAAAGAAACATAATAAATGAATGTTTCCTATATATTGTTCAAGGATATGGGACTTAGGAATTGGATAGAAATAGACATACATACATAGATAAATATCTAAATATATAAACATGTTATTATTGTATTGAGTTAGATGTTAAATGAAGTGGCGAAAATTAAAATAGCCTTGTTTTAATATTAAAGATAAATAACAGCCCTAAGTATAATAAACATAAATAATAGCCCCTTTTTAAAATAATAGGTGAAATTACCTTTCTACTTTTTTTTTTTCATATTTTTGGATTTTTATTGGAGAAAAAATTACTGTTGCTCGTCGTTCTTGTTCTCGAGTCGTTCGTCCCCGGAATTGGCGAACTATCAGCGCTCGCCTTTCTCCTCCGGCAAGGATGAGAAGCCGAACTCGAACTATTTGCTCGAACTCGCTTTTGTACCAGTCATTCAACAGCTACCGACGCCTTGGATTGTGAGAGCGATGTGGGGAATTTACTCCGCATGTTTGTGTTCGTGTGTGTAGTATGTTTGTGTCGTGTGTGTGTGTGTTCGTGTGTGTATTTTGTGTTTATGTTCGTG
The DNA here is from genome assembly GCA_026898415.1 of Leonotis leonurus. NCBI lineage: Eukaryota > Viridiplantae > Streptophyta > Magnoliopsida > Lamiales > Lamiaceae > Leonotis > Leonotis leonurus. The sequence goes on from JAPKLX010000115.1 coordinate 581,212, forward strand.
TATGTATATGTGTGTGTTAGTGTACGTTCATGTATGTAGTGTGTATTTTCTTTAACACACGAATCCCGCGAGTCCGGGGTCGCGGGATTCGTGTGTTTGAGTAAAATACTCGTAAAACACACGAATCCCGCGACTCCGAGCTCGCGGGATTCGTGTGTTGTTTAAGAAATTGTTAAAGCACACGAATCCCGCGAGCTCGGAGTCGCGGAATTCGTGTGTTTGTGAAAAATACTCGTAAAATATCCCGGAGCTCGTGGATTGTGCATGTGTGCATGTGTGTTTGGGGTCATTCGTGTATGTAGTGTGCATGTGTTCGTGTGCGTTTACGTGTTCGTGTGTGTAGTGTGTTTGAGTCGTGTGTGTGTCGTGTGTGTAGTGTGTTTGAGTTGTGTGTGTATGGAGTGTGAGTTCATGTGTTGTAGTGTATGTTCGTGTGTGTGTGTTCGTGTGTGTTAGTGTGTGTGTGTGTGTGCATGTGTGTGTTAGTGTATGGTCGTGTGTGTGTAGAGTGTGCTTGTGTGTTGTTTAACACAACGCTAAAACACATGAATCCCGCGACCCCGGGCTCGCGGGATTCGTGTGTTGTTTAAGAAATCCCGCTCACGAGTCACATCGATGCATACCTTGGGATTCGTGTGTTCGTGTGTGTGTGTTCGTGATTCATGTGTCCATAATACTCGTAAAACACACGAATCCCGCGACATCGGTCTCGCGGGATTCGTGTGTTCTACCATAATGCTCATCAAACACACGAATCCCGCGACTCCGGGCTCGCGGGATTCGTGTGTTTAAGAAAACGTTAATGATCTTTTGGGAATCCCCATCCTGATTTGGTTGTACTCGTTGGTCACATTCAAAATCGGAATCCCCATCCGACATTTTACAGAATCAAATGCTTCAGAAATTGAGTTCACAAAACCTGCATTTGTTATAAAATTGATTTAAATCAATCGCGAAGGGGAAAAATATGGCGCCGGAGTGAGTTTTACCTTTGCAATTGCCGAAAATTGAAAAAATCAATGCGACGAATCGGATTTGAAGGACGCCGGAAGTGAACTCGGCTAGTGCGGATGTTTCCAGGTTCCTCGCCCTCGTTGATACAGAAATCGTCGGTGTAGAATATAAATTGGGATGGTTTCGTAGAAGTCGGAAAGAAGGAAGGATGGTCCGGCTGTTTCCAGGTTCCACCGCCGTGTACAAGGTCGTGTGTGTGGAAAAGAAGTTCCACACATTCGTGTGTTTCAAAAATATGAGGTAATTTTTAATTACTTTAGGATAGTTACCCTATTTTTTATTTCACCCAAATATTATTTTAATTATCTAAAAATTATATAAAATATAAGAAGGTTAAATTAGTCTAATTTTTCTAAAAAGGACTATTATTTATAGTTTTTATTAGGAGGGTTATTTTTTATCTTTCCTTAAATAAAAGGGTTATTTTATCATATTAACTCTTAAATGAACTCATTCTTGAGTTTAAATGGCTCGATTGTGAAATAGTATTGTGTTTCTCTCTTTAATGCATTCAATATGAGACTCACAATAGGTACTTGTAGTATAAATATATATTAAGTTTTTGGCAAGATAGATCAAGTTTTGTTGTAATTAAGCATAAATATATATATAAACTTAAAAAGTAATATTGATTTAAGTTTCTTTACTAAACCCAGTATTTATATCAATATTACTTCACATCATCGATTATGTTAACATCCCTATTTGGCCGACGAAATTTTTTGCAAAAACTCGATAGAAAAGATTCACAAATTACTGATTTGCTAAACAAGTTCTAATTCGATTGTTTATTTTGTCAAAACACATTCTCAATAAAATTGCATATCGTTATATTCTTAAAAGGTTGAGTATTTATAAATTAATACGACTATACAACATATTATCACACTATTTATTTAGAAATCTATCTCGTCTGATTTATATTGTGTTTTTTAATTGTGCATCTGTAAGTTTTTTGGGGAGTGAGGGAGTAATGTTTAAGTATTTTGACAAACGAATATTGTGAGTGCTTAACACGTAGGCTTGTCAATGGACAGGTAAAATTCGGACCACAACCGTTAAAATAGTTACGGTTCTGAAACTAAAACTGAACTATTAAATATCAAATTCGAACTGGATCCAGATCGTTATCTAAATTTTACATGGTTTCAGTCCAGAAGAACACCCATAAATATTTTTGGGTATGGGTCACTCATGGGTATTTTTGGGAAGATGCATAACTAAATGTTACTTATTAATTAATATTACTTATTATGAATGCATCTAATTTCATAATAAATAAAAGGCAACTTAAAAACGATAACATTTTTTCTAAATTAATTGACAATAATTACAAAGGAATAAATTGTTGCATCGTGAAATATTCATAACACAATAAATATATATATATATTCTTCGAATGTTAGGAAATTTTTTCCATGCATTAATTATTAAAAAATTTATAATATATGTCTAAAATCAAAAGTGACGTCAGTTAAATTTTTCCACATCTCAACACATTAAAAACATTTGTAATGAAAAATAACTTATCGTAATCAAAACAATTTAGATTCAGATTATGTGACCTCATAAACAAACCTTATTTTATAGATGTAGTGATTAGATATATAGAAAATAAAAAATTGGAAAAAATAATAATTAATTGATCGGACCGGGCTGGATTAGAACCGGAACCGTATCTAATGGATTCGGTCGGGTCTGGACCGACCATAATTGGATTTGAACGGATCTGAACTCGAGATCGAAACCAAAACCATAACTTTGGAATGAATATATTTTGATTCGGTGCGGATATTACCCACCCATTAACAAAGCTTATTAACATGAAATATTACTATGTTTACTAATATCAAGCCCTTCTTGGGTCTATAAGGCAAATATTTGGATTGTTTCAATTTAAAATAAAGAAAATAAAATAAAATGCAGATATTGGACTCATTAGCCCGTATTGGAAACATTAAAAAAAAGTAAATTCTCGAAGTGTACTAATGGGCCGGGTTGTGGCCCAATCCAATTAAAGAGGTCCACTATTCCGCACTCGTTACGGGCCGGGTTATGGCCCAAACCCGATCAAAGAGGTCCACTCTTCTATAAATTTTGAGTTCCAGATTTGGATTTTCCCGCCAAATTCAAATCCAATTTCTATTTCGAGCTCGCGCACGCACAGAGGCAACCGCCACTAGCAGAAATGCCGATATCCTTCTTCGCCGTTCAGTGCTTTAACTGCTCCACCATGCAGGTAATCCTTCTTGCTCTCTCTCTCTCTATTTCTCTCCGTATCTGTATGTGTTTCTCTGCGTGAATATATATATATATATATAATGAATGAAATGTGGAAGAGTAGGTGAAGCAGGAGAAGAAGAGCAACAGCAAATGGAGCTGCGTGGTGTGCAATCACAAGCAATCGGTGCGGAAAGTCTTCGCTCGATCCTTCATGGCCAAGGACGTTCGCTTCTTCGTTCAGAATTTCAACATGTCGCGCCGCTTCTCTGATCACCCCGACGACCACGACACTCCGGTCGTCCTCGAATCCCCAAAGAGCGAAGAACCGAAGAGGAAGCGAAATGATTGGACTGAGTACATAGATGATGATCAGGATGAGAATTGTGCGAAATTCGAGAGATTGAGGAAGGATTCCGTACAAGGTGTTTGATGAAATGCTTAGGCCATAGATCACTCGATTTGCGATTTTGATGCTTGAATTTTGGCAGGGGATGATGAAGTTGAGGCGGAGGTGGTGACGGAGATGCCAACGGCGATGTTCGGGAAGCCTAGAGCTAGGGACTATTCATGTAGGCCAGAGAAGAAGCTCTACAAACCGTCGTTTCCAAACCGGAGGGATGATCAAAGGCATCGACATACTAATTCTCAAGGTATATTATGACATTGTTATGGCATTAATTAAATCTTCACTCTCAAGATAATATGTATGTAATTTCCGACGCCAAAGAGTCCTACTAGCAACCAAAATCTAGATTCGATTCTATTCAATTGAGGCACGTGCTAGTTTCATTAACATCTAAAATCATCACACGATATCCAATTTGTGAGATTAAAGTTTTATACTTTACAAAAGATTGTATATAAAGATACAATCATACATGGCATGTTGATAAAGAGGCACTTGTTTTGATGAAACTGCAGATTTGGAAAGATATTCAGATAAGGGTATGAAATGGAACAGTTTCATGGCACAAATTAAAGGAACTCGAGACTTAGCCATGGCAGAGAAACCAAAGCATCAAAAGATGGTAGGAAAGAACAGTGTCTCAAAGTGGAGTAGCTTCATAACTGAAGACGACGCTGACGACAATGACGCTAATGACAACGACGACTATCAAAACACAGATATTAGAGAGGTGAATGAAGATGAGACAGTAGAGGAAGATATTCATCCTGATTTTCTCTGAAATTCAAACACACATTCAATATATAGCTTAAACAATTACCATGTAAAAAACACTATTAGTCCTCAATATCTTGTTATTTGTTTATTGCGTTTTAAATTTAGATAATTACACTTGACAAGCATTGCCAAAAAATGATTCTATTCTAAAGAGAGACATATGACTTGTCAAGTGTAGCAAAAAGAATTGAGTATCTATGATGAAGTCTTGATTATCTTTATCAAGGCCATAGCAAAAAATGGGTGTTTTCTTGATTTAATTCTGAACTCAAAAGATAAGTAGTAAATAATTTGAGTATCTACCTACCCTAAGGGGCGAGGTATCAACGCCTAGGGACTTGTTTGATCACTGATGTCGGAGCCAGCCGATGCTAAACGGAGCACGTTCATCGCTTCCACAACTTTCTTCTTGAGGGCATCTGGTGATTCTATCAGGTGAAGTACCTCGGTTTGATCCATCTCCAGTAGCATGCCAGTTACTTTTCCTGCTTGATTGCGCTCGAGGCGCTCGACTAGAGGATAGAGTTGTTCGCCGAGCATCTGCACGGTTTGGAATTGAGATGATATATAAGGAAATTGGTAGTGGTCATGGTTGGAGATGAGTACGAGTATTATTAGTACTAACCATGCGCTGGTTTTCGGGTGAAGCGGATGCTAATGCTGAGGCAAGTGTTGATAGGGACAATGGCAGTGACATCGGAGCGTCAAGAGAAGCTCCTGGCGGTGCAGATGTTGGATCGAGAGGTAGTGGCATGATCGGTCCCATTAGCCCTTGAGGAACCATTGATGGATTCACCCCATTCCCATTCCTTGCATTGGGCATATATCTGCTGAAACCTTGATTTGAGTACATCTAAATCACACGCGCATCAAATTAGTACAGAAACACATGAATAAATGATAACGAGAGAAGCCAAGAATACTAGATACCTCATACCTGTTGTTGTGGCTGTGGGAGATTCGAGCCTCTCCTATGACCCGGTCGGGGCCCAGGCTGAGTTTGGTGTTGAAGTTGAAATGGTAAGACAAAATTGGACGGGACTCCTGGCTGCATCCCGGGTACGTGCTGATTCTGAAATCCGTACCCGGGTGCCTGAGGAATGAGTCCCGGCCCCACTTGACCGAAATAGACCTGCTGGTGAGGAAGCCTAGGCGAGGCAGAGTGATATCCTGGCATATGTGGCGACATGGTACCTGAGGCCCGTGTCTGAGCAAAATGTGTCTAAATAGAAGAAAACGCAATTATACAACAAGCCGCAACAAGATTGTACCCTAAATGGCATTTACATAAATTGATAGATTATATTGATAAAATATATGATTGACTATTTGTAGGATAAAATTGTTAAATTAGTTTAAAATTAAGAAATGTATCATTTATACATCAAAGTAAACACTAGATTAACTTAAATTATTTTTATCAATCCAATTATTCAGAGTAAACGTCACCAAATAGTGTGGATACTCGTTAAAGTAGCTAAATCCTTCCCAATGTATACATCATATCATCAACATATATACAAAACTTATGCAGTAACATAAGTACTCAATATCTTAGCTTTCTATAATGTGGCAATGATATTGAATAATCCTTAAATAAGGTAATGATGGACATAACAAAGCAGTGTTATTACCTGCAGCCAAGCTTTTCTTTCATCTTTTCTTTGAGCCACAGCAACATATAAAGGTTTTCTGCCTATTATCTTCCCATTCATTTCATTCAACTGAAATGTACAAAAAGGGATTCATAAATTAGGTTCACCAATGAGGAGAAACACATTGTTATCGAAAAATTGATCTTACAGCTTTCGTGGCTTCTTCAGGGCTCGAAAATGCCACAAAACCAGAACCCTTGCTCACACCATTTGTATCACGCATGATCTAAAATGAAGCAAAATAGTACAATCGAGCATATTTTACAAACAATCAGTTCAAATCTATCTTCAAATGAGTAAAAATACGATAGATATTACCTTGCATGATGAAATGGTCCCAAACTCTGAGAATAATTCCTTCAGCTTCTCATCATTAACACTATCATCAAGATTCTTCAAGTACAAGTTAGATCCCTTTAGTTTCTCGAATCTACTATTCCTCTCTTGTTCAAATTGGGACTTCAGTTCCGCCTCTCTTTCAGCTTTCTTCTCAGCCCTCCCAACATACAACACCTTTTCTTCCAATGAAGATCCATTCAAATTCTCAACTGCAGCTGCTGCAGAGTCAGGGCTGTCAAAATTTACGAAGCCGAAACACTTGGACTTCCCATTCCCATCCCTCATAACAACTGCACTCGTGATGGTTCCGAACTTCTCAAACATTTTCCTGAGGCTCTCGTCCGTGGCACTTTCAGGCAAGTTTTTCACGTAAACGTTCGTGAACTTAGGCGAGCCTTTCCCTCGGTTCCTTTCTTGTTGACGAATAAAACTCCCCACGTAGACTTTCTTCTCGTTTAGCAGCATTCCATTAAGGCTTTTGATTGCATTCTGCGCAGCTTCCTCCTTGTCAAACTGCACGAATCCATAGCCCTTCGAGTTTTCGTTGTGATCCAGAGCTACCTTGCACGAAAGCACAGTTCCGAATGCGCAAAAGGTATCGTACAACGCCTTTGTGTCGATTGCTGGATCCAAATTCTTGATGAACAAATTGGCATATCCACTTTTTCGGAGGCTTGGATCTCTGTGAGAGAACATGATCCTAATGGGCTTCCCATTTACATAAGTGAAATTCAAAACATCTCTAGCATTGGAAGCTGCAATTGGTATATTCAATTAATTGTAAGAATGCACATAACATATCCATATTAATGAAAAACAAATACCAAATATGTGTAAATTTTATAGATGCATGCAATCAAACGGCTCAATAAGCATATATAATCAATAATCAATGATTCGATTGCGATGATCACCGTCAATAGGAGTGTTGAAATTGACGTAAGCATAACCGAGGGAGGAGCGGCGCGTGAGATCCCTGCAGATTCTGACGGAGGCGACCGGCGCCACCTGACTGAACAGATCGTACAGTTTGCTCTCGTCCACCGCCGCGTCCAGATCGCCGACGTAGAGCGACGAGTTCGGAAACAATGCACCTGACAGCACCGAAACCGGCGGTGGAGTGGCGGCCACCACACTCGCCGCCATCACCGCCGGCGGCGCCTGCATCACCGTTGGCGGAATCGCCGTCGCTGCCATGTCGAATGGGAACAGAACTCAATCAAGTGCAGGAATCACGTATCCGCATAAACCTATAATTATCTCCTTCTGCTTCCTCTCTCGCAACAGAATTGAGGGAAAGTAGGTGCTGTAACTTTTTATATGGGATGTGATGTGTACGTCATTCTCTGCGGAAGTCTGTTTTTCAGTTGGTGTTGTGAGGAGTTGTACCTTGGGTTTGAGCGATTCAGTTTGGTCTAAAAGTAGTAAAAGTACTACTGCTGAGTTTGAGAAGAGAAATAGGGAGTAGTAGAGGATAATTGCACGTACGGTTGGACACGTGGCATTCTGTTCTGTTTTTCCTAAACAATGTCCCTGCAATTATATATATTTTCATCTTTATCATTAGTGAATTAAATTAGGTTTTTATTAATTTATAGATTATATCCTAATTAAGATGCATGGACTAGTTAACATTTGAATCAGTCTGTTAACAAAAGAAAAAGTCTACGATGATTTGTATTCAATTAAAAAAATTATCAGATTTGGAGTTTAATACGTAACATAAAAATAATTGACAATTTTTTTAAAATTATTTGATTCTATTTTTTATATGATTCTCAGCCATGCTTTTAGCCAAGAGATTTAATTGTCACATTACAAATTCTGATTCAGTAACATCCAAGTTTCCAAAAAAAATATAAAAAATGTAACAAAAAAAGGAGTTAATTGTGGATTAGTTCAGTTCGATTTGATTTATTTTCCATTCAGTTGATTTTCCGAACAGTCGGTTAATTTAGCTCGATGGCTTTTCGAGCAAAAATCGACTAAATAACCGAATGCTCACTCCTAGAGGTGACTGACGGGATCTGTGTTTAACGAAAGCACGAAAGCAAACCGAAACGAACACCGAACACCGAAAGATAGCTCTTATTAGAACAAAGTTTGAAGCATTGAAGAAACACATAACAAAGGAGTGGGTGAAAAAGTAGATTTCTCTAAACCTAGCATTCTTGTCTTGGAACCTTTTCTTTTGCATATGAAGCAACATGAAATTCGAGATCGAAAGCCGGGTAAGGTCGACGAAGCTCGACTCTCAAGGATCGTAGACATGGTTCTTGTGACCGTGATCACTCACTAGTCAAGAAGGCCCTCCTCGTCTCTCCCAGTCTGGATCCAAAACAGAGAACCCAACACCCGATACATTTGGATGACGACGATGTTCAGCTTGGAGGAGAGGTATAGAGTTAAGATGCCATCTCATCCTTTCTCGTTGATGATTGTCGTTCCACCGGGTTTAGGGTTTAGGGTTCGTTGTCTCTCTCGAACTTAAACCATTTCCAGTTGGCGTAGAGCTTTTCCTCGTCTTTGAATGGCATGTCATCCACGGGAAGGGCTTCGAGCTTTCTTGTGGCGGAGATTGCTGAGATCTTCTTCCTGTACTTCTTCGCCATCTCTTCAGCCTCGGAAAGTACTTTCTGAACGAATAGTAAAATAAAAATGCTCGATCGAATAATATAGGCTAAGCTATCTTACTTTGTCTTCTATCGAGCAATGTATGCCACTTACCTCCTTGTTCGACAAAAATAGACCAGGTTCGCTTTCGAGTTCTGCAATGCTGCATGGGAATAAAGATTCAATACAAGAGAATGTAAGAGAAGCTAAGTAACATTACTATAGTTGATGATTAGAACATAGAACTCTCCTATTGTGTAAAAAACTTTGTAAATTAAGTTCAGATATAAGAATTTGCATATGAAAATACTTCGTTTTCGTTTCGTGTTTCCCATAATTAGGCTACAAATACGATAAAACGTAGAGTCGAAACTAAAATGAAGAAGAAAAGGGCATACCTCAGAGAAATTTTACCAGGAAACGTTGGCTTTGTAACAAGAACTTTAACCTCATCGTCGACTGCCAAATAGTCGCTAATGGAACTGATATGCCCTCGAGAAATGTTAGAAATATGCAGTAATCCACTGCCAAACACGAAACGAGTGGGTGATTGATTATTTACTCCAACAAAATAGATAGAAACCAAGGCATAAGATGCCAATGCTATGGTTCATTTACTTCAGTTACCGAATCACGTTAAAGTGAATCGTAGTCACCTCCTATTAGTATCACCTATCCTGATCTGTGCACCGTATGGGAAAATTTTCCTGACCGTTCCGTCCAGAAGTGTTCCCTCTTGAAGATGCATCATCACCTACATGATTGGAAACAAAGAGATCATATGAGACGAAGATGGAAGACGGGAGGCAAGAATTTTGAACGAGAAATACGAACCCAAGCCTCCTTCTCACTGAGGATCAAGTCGTTGGTACTTTCATTTATTCTAGTAATTTGGACGTAGATCCTCCGCCCAACCTGCAGCGTCAAAAAAAGCACGTGGAGTAAAATACAATAATACTCCTATACCGACATACAAGTGAAGAGAGCGAGGAAGAAAGGAGGTGAAAAAAGTGAAGCAGTAATCGGGCATACGTTCTCTTTAAGTTCCATGAAGTTGTTGACTCTATTGATCAATTCAGCTTTCGGAAGAAAAGCCCTCATCCCCTACACGACGAAAAACACATATAACAGTTCATTCAGATGTGTGTTTTCGAGGTAAGCACGAATCTGAGATGTAGACAGGCAGCTCACCTCGATTCTTGTAAGGAGGCCACCAGTGTTCCATTCGGTTATTTGAACCAGGATCGGTTCGTTTAATTGCATAATCTGCCAAGATAGACCAATATTATATACCTAAGAGACGTGAGGATAAGGTTCAAGAAGTTAAGAACGTTCGATTTTGCAAGTAGTTAAGTAAGAGATGAACAAGGTGGGTGAAAAATGGACTTGAGCTAGATAATTCACCACAATAAACTGCAAGAAGTTAGCCAACAACAATGATTATCAAGGGAAAGTAATCGAAACGTTGCTAAACTATGTTGAGATCAGATCACGGTTTCTAAATTACAAAAAAGGTTTCTTGATTACAAAAAGTTCAAAGAAATGCAGTGGAAATATCATTTAAGATACAAACAATGATTCAATTCCCAACTTCACTTTCAATTGCATTAGCATCAATCTTTCTACTCCAACCTCCTCATACACAATCCATTATCAACATCATCACATGATAAAGCCATAAAGCTATAAACCTCAAGACACTTGGTTATTAGAACACTAGCCTTTTAGTAATCTAATCATTTTGCATTGCCTTGCTCTCAACTATATTGTCACAATTGTAGTTTTCGACCAATTCTCATACACAAATCCATTATCAACAGCATCACAAGATAAAGCCTCAATCAAAAACAAGCAACATTGAAACCAAAAGAAGCAAGAGCAATTCAAATATCAATCACCATTGTAACAAAACATATCAGAAAGAAAAAGACCTGCCTCACACGATGCCACGACAGCCGTCTAAACAGCTTCCGGCTCGACAGCAACGGCCTCCCACCAAGAGTCCTCCCCAAAATCTCAGCAAACACAACACTCCCTACGTCGATAACGGGCTTCCCTGACATAGGAGGGGCGCCCCCCATCGCCTCCTCGTTCCTTACAATTCCCACCTTCCCCTGCACCAAGAACTCCTCTGCATCCTTCTCCACATCACACAGCAAAAGCTCCAACTCCTTATCGTACAATGGCAGCACCTCCTTAGTCAGCATTGTCCCTAGCATATCGGCACCGACATTCACATCGAGCTTATTCTCGTTGCCGGATACCACCACTCCCACCACAAACTCCCCTTGCTTAGGGTCATAATACTCCACACTAACCTTCTTCCTACCTTCCTCCGCAATTGAGAAAAACCCCTCATTCTGATTCATTTCTTCCTCAGGTGGAGCGAAGAGCTTGTAAAAAGGCGCCAAAATCTCATCCTTATCCACTTTCTTCACCTCCTCTTCCTCAGCAACCTCAATTTCCGCATTGCTCACTTGCTTTGGAAAGGGCTTGTCGAGCAACTCAAGCCCATCGAACTCTTCGTCGTTCTCAACCCTTTTGGCGACGAGGGTGTCCTTGGATTCCTCAAAGACTCCATTTTTAGTGCAAAGTGAGAGGTGGGTGCGTCTCAATTTTGGTAATTTGCGATTGGAGGAGAGCGGGAAAATGGCGGTGGAGTGAGGACTGATGAAGAGCAGAGATGAACTGGAGAAAGGAAACTTACTACTGCAACAACTGCGGTGAGGAAGGAGTGGCATCGCTGCTTCGTCGGCGGTGGAATTCCGTCGCCGCTTCTCTTTATCTGCTTACTTTTGATTAAAACAGTTAAACTGGTTTAACTACAAGTATAGGAACGGTGCACTTATGTCCACGTGGAAGCATATCAGCCAATAGCACAGAGCTCTCAAAGCACAGTAAAGCACGCTAGCATTACCCGTATATGTCAACTCCCAATTCATGGGAAAATCCGATTTTGTCTTTCACATTCAAATTCACATATCAATTTCATTAGCCGCCATGTTTCTTCTCAAGGTAAGAAAGATCGAAAATTTAGTCTCCCTTCAGTTGTTTCATAGCATATATTTCCTCTAATACGGTGTCGTTTGCTGCTGTGGTTGCAGACATGGCGATCAGTAGCATTTGGGGTATATGGGTACAAGAATTTCACCAAAAATGGTTTTGTGTGAGTCCCATTCTGTTCTTTTTTTCTTTTTCTTTCTGAAGTGCGTTATGCTATGAATTTTCAAGGGTTTTTCATTTGCTTTATTTCTTGAGCAAATATTGATCTATTTTGTGTTTAGCCTTTTTAGTGAATGAATTCATATGCTTGTTATCAGTTAAAGACATCATTGCCCAGCTTGATCTCAGTTGTCTCTTTGTGTGTGTGTGTGTGAATGATATATATATATATATATATATATATGAAAGAGAGAGAGATAAAATTCTGATCTTGATTTGTTTTATGGAGACAGAAGTTGACTGCTTATGGTATTCATTTTTTGGCTTCATCTAAGTTCTGGGTGTGTGATTAAGTTCTGAATGGAGACAATATTTATCAACTTTGATATTTTAGTATATCATTTTATGATCAAACTTGTTATCAGTCAAGAACATCGTTCCTTGGCTTCTTCTAATTTGGTGTGTGTGTGTGTGTTTAAATTCTTAGTGAAATTTGACTGCATAGGACTGTTCATGATGTTGATTACCTCTTATATCTGCAGGGAGCATTCAAAGAATTTTCGATCAGAAGATATGCAAGCACGGATCGATGGAAAGAACTGCGTTGTAACCGGGGCGAATTCTGGTATCGGCTATGCTACTGCAGAGGGCCTAGCTTCACGGTGAAGCTCATTCCTTATCATCCTACATCTGTCTTTATCTCATTGCATGAGCACATTGATAGAATCTTGATCAAGGTCATAACATACTAACTTCACGTGGCTGGTTCTCGTGTTTCTTGCAGAGGAGCAACGGTGTACATAGTATGCCGGAACAAGGAGAGGGGAGAGGCAGCACTTTCAAAGATTCAATCTGCAACAGGCAATAAAAATGTCCATTTGGAGGTATTTGCTTCTTCTATCATTTGCTTTCTTGCATTTGCTCAATTGAGTTTAGATTTATGAGCCGCTTTGTCCGGTGTTCGTTGCAGGTTTGTGATCTCTCTTCAATCAGCGACGTCAAGTCACTTGCGTCGCGATTTTGTGTGAAGAATGATCCTCTTCATATTCTGGTAAAATCAAATAGAACTCAATTGCCTTTCTGCAGATCAGGACCGGGATTGTGATCCTGGCCTAGATTTCTGTCGGGAACTAATCTGTCGTTATCGAACTGGTGATGTTTGATGATTTGAATTTTGAAGGTGAACAACGCTGGCGTGCTTGAGCAAACTCGCCTTACTACTTCGGAAGGGTGAGCTCCATTCATCTTCTTTCACGGTCGTGTGTGGCATAACGTTCGTTTGTTTTCTAAATGGTTTGATCACGTTTAAACGTACTTAGATACGAGATGAATTTTGCTGTAAACGTACTCGGGACATACACGATGACCGAGCTCATGCTGCCGTTGCTAGAGAAGGCTGCACCGGATGCTCGTGTCATCACCGTTGCATCGGGTGGAATGTACACTGCTCCATTAATGGAAGATCTGCAGGTAATTCTATACCTAATCTTTGCTAGCATTTACTTTGTCTGTGAAACTGATTTCTGTCTCGTTACACTCGAATTCCTTCACAGTTCAGCGGTAAAAGCTTCGATGGGGTCGAACAATATGCAAGGAACAAACGAGTACAGGTACGTAGAGTTCATCGTTAATCAACGTACGGCATGAAACAAGGCAGTATAAGGACGTGCTTTCCTCTCAGGTGGCGTTAACCGAGAAATGGGCGGAAACAAACAAGGACAAAGCCATCGGTTTCTACTCAATGCACCCGGGATGGGCAGAGACGCCCGGAGTTTCCAAGAGTCTGCCCGATTTCTCAAAATCGTAAGTCTCTGATTCTATAAAGCCGAACCTACTTCCAAGTGCCGGAGACCCAAGCTAAAATCCAGCTTTGCGTTTGCAGGCTTTCGGGAAAGCTTAGAACGAGCGAGGAAGGTGCTGATACGGTGATATGGCTGGCCTTACAACCAAAGGAGAAGCTCGTTTCAGGAGGGTTCTATTTCGACCGGGCTGAAGCAACTAAACACCTGCTGTTTGCAGCTACAGAGGGCTCCCATTCTGCTATAGACTCTATTTTAGGTAAACTCCATACCATGTCCAACTCATAGACTTAAAAGTAGTGCATAAATGAAATCCATCCAATAAAAGCTTCTTAGATGACTATAGAGAGATTGTATTTATCTATGTTTTACATACATAACTTGATCAATGGTAATCATTGTAGTTTGGTACACCCCAAAGTGAAAATCTTCTTTACAAGTACAAACATGCACAAATATGTGAAAGAATTGAAAAGAATGAGCATATTCTTTAACTCTTCATATATCATTATCATGGACAACAACATCCTTTGTCGACCAGTACTGCTGAAACCTCTGCCTTGCATACTCCTTGTAATCAAAGTCGATGTGGTTCACATATGCCTGCACTTGCAAAGTTAGTATTTAGCTACGTGTACTAATGTTATCGAAACACGAAAAGGGATGGTATCGTTACCGAGATGAGTCCCCATAGCCCCCAGAAAATGTGATTTGCTAGAGTGTATTTCTCCACATCCGTTGCCAGCTGATCTACTGCTTCCTCACTTGCTTCATTTCCTGTGTTGAACCAGTCAGCTTTCAGTGTCCTTTTCAGTTAGTATATAAAGTCTTTGATGTTTAAAGGTCAGCTTTTGAAATGGCTGTTCCCACACGTCAACATAAATATGAAAAAGCAGACAGATTTTGGGTCAAGAAATTGACATTTTCCAAACTGAAAGGGACTTCTGAGCAATGACTCATTCCTACTATGTCATTTTCTTGAAAATAATATCCAAAGACTAATTCAACCAAAATGTTCGGGCTCTGAGTTTAGCTTGTTTACTATCGAGTCAAGCTCCAAACTCGCTTTTCTTGAGAAAAGTCTCGAATAGCTCGCGAGTAGCTCTATTCATTTACAATTCGAATCCCGATTTCTAGTTCAAGAAGACCAACCTGGAGAGCTGAGGTACTTGTGTATGAATCTCTTGCGTTCATCAAAATCTGTATAACAAGTTAAACAAAAGGCCTAAGAAATTCATATCAAGGAAACTTAATCTATGAAAAGGACATCAACAACACACACTGACCTGGGTATTTGGTGTAGTCCAAGATGTGAGGTGTTTCAGAGTGGTAATTTGCAGCCATTTCACAAAAGTGGTTAGCAATGTCATATGCAACTGTATTGTAGCTAGCATACTCATAATCCTGCAAAAGTAAAGCAAACTGATGTTAGTTCTACCGTCTTCTAGAGAGTTCTCGAGCACGAGAGAGGGAAGGAAACCGCACGATGATGGTGAGGCTCGAGTCCTTGTCATCAATCATTATGTTGCCATACTGCATATCATTGTGGCAGAAGCCAATCTCTTGGTGATCCAGTCTTATTGTCTTCTCCAGTGAGTCGATGTCTTGCTCTAGGCTCTCGAGACGGTATTCCTCGTGATCTTCTGGGGAGCACAGCTTCTTGGCCTCGACGAGCCAGTTTCTGCAGAAGTCCAAAGGAATTCATTCAATCTTTATAGTATGTTGCTGGATATTCAAGAAGAGGTTGCTGGTACCTCAGTCTCTTCCACAGGATGGGTTCTTTCGAACCGGGCATTTCAAGCTTGTGGAATTCTCTCATTTTCGACGCTATGAGGCCGGCCGTCTCCGGATTGCGAAGATCACCAGCTGATAGAGTCTGCAAACCAGAAATGAATCTCTCAAGAACATGAAAGAGCAAACCAGAAAGGGTAACCAAAAGCAAGATTGACTTCAGCAAGAATCTATACCTATCTAAGCTTATGAAACACTTTGTATCATTGTTGTAACGATCTAGGATTAATCGAGAAAATAAGAAACAGAAACGTAAACAAGATCTCAAAGACCATGTATAAAGAACTAAGAGAATACACCAAAAATGTAAGCAATACTAAGAAGCTTAAATTGAAAGCAGATAAAGGAAAAAGGATGAAGATATGAAGCCAAAAGCAAGAAGAACCTAAATATGCAATCTAAACTCTACCCATCAAATAATTTAGCATCTCCAACTATACAGAATCTCAAGATTGAAAGCAGAAAAACATGATCAAGAATCAAGATCATCAAAAGAATGATAGCAACAACATGAACCAACATCAAAAGTCACTCAAGCTTGAAAGCAAAGATAGAAGAAACAGCATAACCATCAACATCAAGAATCAAGAATGATCATACCCTTGCATAGATAAACTCTTCGACTCGACCCCCTGGGAACTGCCCCAGAAGCTTCGGCCCGTACCCGTGCTCCGAAATACACCGGAACGTCCTGATCTCCTCGTCCCGGTCGAAGAACAGATCCACCCCGTCGCCGTAAACCCGGACCAGAACTGCCCTCTCAGCTGCAGCAGCCTCTCCCATCTTCGAAACCCAGCCAATTCTATAAACCTCATTAGTAAACGCACCACTCAAGTGCACCACCTTCAAAGCTGCACTATCAATCACACCATCTCCCCAAGTCTTAGCCAGTGACTTCAGCAACTTCTGCAACTCCTCAGGCAGAACGCCCTCTTGAATTCCACCCTTCTTCACCGCCATCTAAACAACAACAAGAACCTCCACAAAGCAACAACAAGATTCAGCCTCAGTTTTGAAATTCAAACCCATCAAAATGAATAAGAATCGAAGATTCAAACTACTAAATCGAACCAACACAATCAAACAAAGAAAGCCCAGAAGAAGTAAAACTACTCACCGGTATTCTTAGCTGAAAATGAGAGTAAATCGTGAAAATATTTCAAGAGGAGAAGAAGAAGCCTCTGTATATATAGAGTGGGAAACGTTGAAACTTGAAAGTATGAAGAAAATATTATTTAAATAATTAATAAAGAGAATCGATCATATACACCAAGAATCAGCTTTTGATCGCCAACGAACTTGCTATTTTTCTTCTTTTTCTTTTTCAAGTTAAAAGGAAAATAGAATATCTCAAAACGTTTTTTGTATTTATCACATCACACGCATAGGAACGCCTAGCGAAGGGCGGAGGAGCAGTTACCGGCGAAGAACGGAGTGCCGACATAGTTAACCGCCGCTAACGAACCGCGGTACACAAAATTAATTAATATTTTATTCAAAGTCAAACAACCGTCATGCTCTTGCCACGTGTCGAGTTCAGTTAGTTATTCTTGGAATAAATTTTGGTGGCGTGTTTTAATTTTTATTGCTAATAAAGAGTGTAATAAAGAATCAAAGATTATGCATTAGATTTTTATTTTCTAATAAGATATTTATTTTTTTAATAAGATTTTGTTGCCCCTTTTATTGGTTTACATAAAAACATGATTCGACAAGTTAATGAATTTCATTAGTTGATACTTGAAAAGTATTAAAATAAATGTATCGATACCTAAAATTTAATAATTGTTTTAAAGTTTTTTTTTTTAAAAAATCAGCCACACAATAAATTAATAATATTTTACTTAATAATAATTTTTATTATATCCCATGCATAGTTGTGAACATTTTACGTTATTACCAAAGCAAAATTTTGGACTATCGTATTTAATTATTGATGAGTCTTGTGGTGGGTCCCACGCTTAACATATATATTCACATAAATAGCTGGTTCATTGACTTTTCGAATTTAGATAATTAAATTAAATTAAATAGACTGGCATTGGTATTTTGTTTTTTTGTCCCAATCAATAATTTAAGATTCAATTTACTTCTATTAATTTCTACATTTAAGAAAAATAACTCAACATTGTTTTGTAATTCATAATTAATAAAAAAAAAATCAAATATATTCACTCTATCCCACTGTTTATGTCTTATTTTGACAAAAAAAAAAACTGATAATTTTAATCAAAATTAAACATATTTTATGATTTATCTTTTAGTCAAAGCCATTTATATTTTTTCTTCAAACGCTTAATCAAAAGAAAAGGATATATACTTTGTCAAAGTCCAATTAAAATAGTGGCATTATAATATTATACTCTACAAAAGTGGTGTAATGTTTTTATTATGATCCATTTCTAACAATTCTTTTAATGCTCTATGATTCCAAGACTATGGTGTCTGTACAATAATAACAATTTCCTTTAAAAAAAAGCAATGATAATATAGTAACAATGGTTAAATTATAGTATTATTGTATGACTAAAGAAAGAAGAATATTTCAAAGTAGGTGTTCTTGGAGTGCCATCATTATTTCTTGAATCACTATCAATGGACTATATAATTTTGCAATGATTTTGTAAACTAATTTGTATGGTTTATAAGCATGGACATATTCTATCCAAAGTTGCATCACTATATTATTCTTTGTTAATTTTTATAAACTTATCTCATTAAAGTGGGACATTTTTTATATGATACTTTCTTTATAAAGTGACTTCATTTTGATGGCTGTGGCATTATTTTTATTATTTGTCCAAACAAAATCAAATAAAGAAGAGAAAAATAATATTTCTCCCACAAATAGTATACAAAATTTGTTATAATACAAAATCAAGTTAATTCATACTGTATATATATAATTTAATTAAAAATAAAAATTAAATTATTTTTAAACATACCCGTAAAATTTTCAAAAATCTAGTTGAATTGGAGACACAAATTTATTTAAAATAATATATAGTAGTAATAAATAGTAATAAATAAATAGTCGCCATCAAAGAGTATAATAAGTAATGAAATCAACCGTTCAACCGTTATAACTGCCATTTCATCACTCTCTTCGTTTCTTCTTAATCAATCTCTGTCTATCTCTCTTTGATATTGAAAACCTAAACCCCAAATTTAGTCGAGTGTAGTTCGGTAGGTTCTGCGTCTCTTCCTGTTCTATCAGAATCCGAGTTAGTCGAGATCGAAATGTGAGTTAAATTCCTCCTAATTTCATTCATTTGGCAACGTTTGCATGGAATTTGATTGATTTGAGATATCGAATTTGTGAAGAGAAGAAGGATAGCAAGATGATGGCCGAGGATCTAGGGGTGGAGGCGAAGGAGGCTTCCGTGAGAGAGGTGGCGAAGCTTCTGCCGCTGCCGGAGCTCTTGCAATCCATCTCTTCAATAAAAGCTGATTACATTGCCCGCCAGCAGGTTTTCTTCTAGTGATCGATTCTGCAGTTTCTACAATGAAATTGTATTCCTTCTTGCTGGTAATTTCAAGCGATTTGGGTAATTTTAGGTTACAATAAGTGGAACATGTACTGTGTGAGAATCACTACTTTGTAGAGTTCGTCTTGTACCAATAGCTTTATTGAGCTCAGAAGTCATGATGTTCTATTAGTGTTGGGCACTTTGCTTCCTTCTTAACTTAGTAAATTATCTGCCAAAGTTACTATAAAGAGTATAAATAGTTTAATGTTTTTACTGTTGTTTGGTGTCAGGCAAACGATGCACAGCTCAGTACAATGGTTGCTGAACAGGTATAGATGGACTCCTTACCTGTAGACATTCTTACTTGCATGTTGAATTCCTATAACTAAAATCTAACTCCTTGGATTTGGGTTTCTGTTTACTGTTCTGTAAGCAATGATTGGAGTATCTTTGATAAGCTAATCGTTGTTGGGTAATGGCTTAATTCAGGTCGAGCAGGCACAAGCGGGTCTAAAATCACTAAATTGGTCTCAGAAGACAATAAATCAACTAAGAGAAAATTTCTCTAATATTGAGAAGTATGCATATAGTTTAACATACCTTGTAGCTTCTCTCTCTTTTCTCAGAATTGAGTGTGTTCCATGAATTGGATTATGGGTTTTAAGGCTGAGGAGGCATCATATTTATAACAGGTTCTGTCAGCAATGTCAAACGTTGATCGAAAATCATGACCAAATCAAGATCCTTAGTAATGTGAGGAACAACCTCAACACAACTTTGAAGGTGAGGAGTAATTTATGTGCTTTTACCTGGTATAATAGAAAAAAAAAAATCTTTGGTGGTTTCAGAGCTCATGCTTATATTTTTCTCTGATTTTTTCTATCATACCCTATTTGCTGACTGTGCTTTTGCAGGATGTGGAGGGAATGATGTCAATCTCTACTGAGGCTGCTGCGGCACGCAGTTCTTTGAATGATAACAAGGAACTTATCAACACCTATGAGGTTGATATTTCTGTGTGCTTGGATAATATTTGCTTATTCGTGAAATACCAAAAGCTATGCTACTGAACTAGTTCTGTCACAAATTAAATATAGAGGTTAACTAAACTGGATGGAAAACGAAGGTTTGCATTAGCAGCTGTATCATCACATGAAGAAGAGGTTGGTCGACTGAGGTCAGAAAGTGTACTTGGATTTATACCATAAGGTTTTTGTTTTTGTTGGAAAAGATATGCTCACTCTATGTATTTCTATCAGTATAAATATGTCTAGTGGCCGTCAATTCATGCATCTTTATGTCAAAAAAATTAGACCTTTTTTTTTGTGAGGATAAATCTGAATGGTGCTTATATGTGTTCATTGACATGGTGTTCAATATTGAGGCCCTAGGATTGAGAGTGTCTTATCTTCTTCAATGAAAAGGTAAAACTTCAAATAGCAAAACAGTCTTGAGGTTCAAAAGACAGATGAGTTCATGTTGTGTCTTATCCCAGAAAAAGTCATGAAACACAATAGCAAATCTAACTCATGTGTGTCCTTTTATGCTGATTGATTATAGAAACAAGTAAAAATAAGAGTTTTTACTCTTAGATGGAATTGTTATAAAATTCAACAGCGAATACTTTGAAGATATAGACCGCACATGGGAGACATTCGAGAAGACATTGTGGGGTCATATTTCGAACTTCATTAATCTTGCCAAAGAAAGGTATGCCTGTTTTTTGCTGTTATCAGAACTCATGTTCTGGTTACTTTGGTGTCTATATATCTCGGTGAGTAAGTGTGGCAAAAAACACGTAACTTGAGCCATGTTGATTTGCAGCCCAAAAACACTAGTTCGGGCATTAAGGTATGTATAATCTGAATGAAACCATTGTCGCAAGAGCTTTTCAGCCAGGATCATCTGCGTATTAACGTGTCTCTTTCATTATGCTTGAAATCGAAAGGGTTGTGGAAATGCAAGAAATTTTAGATCTACAACTAGCTACTGAAGCAGCTGAGGCTGAAGGAGACGGCGAAATGGATGCTCAAAGAAAGTTAGCATTGGCCTTAGACTTTATTTTAAGTCTATACATAGTGTGCTCATAAAAATAACTCAATCTTTTGATCTACGTTTATTTTTTTTAATTAATTCAAATTTGGGAAACCTGCATTTCTTGAATATAGGACATCCACTAAAGGTAAAGGCTACAAGGATAGATGTTATGATGAAGTGAGGAAGTCCATTGAATCACGTTTCGAGCGATTGCTCTCTGAGGTTCATTTTTCTTTGCTCCCATGCACTAGTCTATGATCCATATATTAGCACTCACACAATCAAATATTTTTCAGCTTTTGTTCGAGGATGTTAAAGGAGCTATAGAGGAGGCTAAAACGGTATCTATTTACTTCTTGTCATTATTTGTACTATATAGCTTATGATTGCCTGCACCTTATCTGTAAGATGATAACATTTTTTTATCAGAGCAATCATTAACTAAACTTTATAAACTATATTATTGATTGTATGTCAAAATAGTTGCTTTTCTTGTTTTATGTGCATTTGCTTCATCATATTTTACTGCCTAGGTTATTGTTCTGATGCTGAGAATTATTTTGGTTAATCTCAGATTGGTGACCAACTTGGAGATATCTATGACCATGCTGCCCCTTGCTTTCCTCCAAGGTTTGCTATTTTTATTTGTAAACATCACTTTTATTTTTTGGGATTGTTTAGTCAGCCCCTGTTTTCTCTTTTATTGAAATTTATGTTCCTTCAGATTTGAAATCTTCCAGCTCGCTGTTAACCTTTACACCGAGAGGTTTGTTCAGTGGCTGCGGTTACTCAGTGACAGAGCCAATGATTTAACAAATATAGAAATATTGAAGGTATTTCATTTTAATCTAAAGAGATTGGTACCAATTCCATGTGAAAATATTTGATTTAGTTATACTGTTATAGTATACAATTTCACAATCTATGGTCTACTTTGAATGCATGCTTTTCCTAGGTAACTGGCTGGATAGTTCGGTACCAAAATAATCTAGTAGAACTTGGTGTTGATGAGACTCTTGCACAAGTTTGTTCCGAGAGTGGTGCTATGGACCCCCTTATGAATGCGTATGTTGAACGAATGCAAGCCACAACACAGGTAGCTAGATGAGATAGCATTTCTGTTGCTTTCTATTATACCGGATCAACCAAGCTAATAAATTGGAGGCCTCATGTATTTGTAGAAATGGTACATGAACATACTAGAGGCTGACAAAGTACAGGCACCAAAGAAGACAGAGAGTGGAAAGTTGTACACTCCGGCAGCTGTAGATTTGTTTCGTATCCTCGGAGAGCAAGTACAGATAGTACGAGAAAACAGCACTACCCTCATGTTATATAGAATTGCTTTATCCATTATACAGGTAAATTGAACTGAGTAGTTTTTCATGGACCTTGATTATGTTGCTATTTTGTTACGACTGCTGTCCTGGTCGTTCGTAAAACAGTTGTTGAGATAAGAATTTGGAATTTTTTTTGAATGAAAATCAAGTTTGTACATCTCATCAGTATGAAATTGTCAAGGACTCTGCTTTCTTCTCCTTTCAGGTAATGATTGATTTTCAAGCAGCTGAAATGAAGAGCTTAGAAGAGCCTCCTTCTGATGTTGGTCTAGAAGTTCTCTGTGCAATGGTATGTGAATTATGCAGACACATATCCGGGCATTTTGTGTATTATGTGATAGTGACATCAACATTTTGTTCCATATCCTTTTTTGACAGATAAATAACAATCTCCGATGCTATGATCTTGCCTTGGAGCTAAGTTCTAGCACACTTGAAGCTCTACCAGAGAATTATGCTGAGCAGGTGAATATGTGAAAGAGAATTTGTTACCTTTCATCGCGTATTCTTGGAGGTAGAGCTCAGTTACAGAACTGCAGCAAACGTCAAGCTTTATTAATATTATCTATGCCTCTTAAGACTTATCCAATATTTTATCTCTTAGTTTTAGAGGAGCAATTCAAGCTTTCTAGAGTCACATAATTAGGTGAATGAACTTTTTCTATATCTGTTTTTTTTCTTAGTGTACCGGCCACCTGAGTCTAGTATGAACTGTTTCATATTTACTGATACATACATGAGCTCACTAACGTTCGACAACGAGTCTTGATCTATCTTTGAACTGATTCTTGCTCACTTGTATAGGTAAACTTTGATGAATCTTGCAAAGGCTTCCTGGAGGTTGCAAAGGTACCTTGGTGATTTCTCTACTTCAAGACTACCTTCTGGTTTTTTTTATCGTCGGTCGAGCATATATGTTGACTATCTTTATCAATATCATTTAGCAGCAAGCACTCATCAAGCCTTACTTTTCTTAAATACCCCCTCCCCCCATCCCCACCAAATACTCTTTTATACATGTTTTACATTGTGTGCATGAATATAAAGTCAAGGTTTGGTTGGTAAAAATGTTTCTTTACTAGGAAGCTGTACGTCAAACGGTTACTGTTATCTTTGAAGACCCGGGAGTTCAGGAACTACTTGTAAAGCTGTATCATAAAGGTATGCATGTAAAATTTGAGGAGAACCCATTTTTACTCTCAACTGTATTATGCTGGTGAGTGGTGATTGATGAAACCAGAAACTTTGAACATGAAGCACCATCTTAATAGGCATTGCTGCAAATCTGTAACTAATTCATCAAATCAAATGGTTTAGTTTCTTTCTTTCATGTTACAGATTGGATGGAAGGACAGGTAACTGAGTATCTAATCGCCACATTTCGTGATTACTTCACTGATGTAAAGATGTGAGTTATTCACTTGTAGTCTGGATCTCCAACTTATCATTTCTTGGATAACTCGACTCTTCACCTCCTCGTATGATCACATACAAGGTACATCGAAGAAAGATCGTTTAGGCGATTTCTCGAGGCCTGCCTTGAAGAAACTATCATTGTCTACGTCGATCGTCTGCTCGTTCAGGTTCCATTCATTTAATACTCGACTTGCAACAATTCCTTCATTTGATATAAACTTCCCTTGATTATTTTCTGCTTTGATCTCTGTAGAAAAACTACATCAAAGAAGATACAGTTGAACGGATGAAGCTCGACGAAGATGTCATCATGGAGTTCTTCTTGGAGTATATGACTAATGCAGTAAGCACTATTTCACTTAATAGCTAGGTATATGTATCTCATTAGTCAACGTGTTATGATGTTGACATCATTTGTTTTTAGTTTTACTTTTGACATGAGATGAAATAATTTGTTGCAGAAAGTGGAAAATAGGGTGAGGGTGCTTGCTGAGTTAAGAGAGCTTGCTTCAGCAGAAAGCCCAGATACGTTCACACTTGTATACACAAATATCCTCGACCACCAACCAGACTGCCCAGTAATATACTACTTCTTCACTCATTTTATTTTGCTAGTAAACGAGTTGAGCTTGAGCTCAAGCTCGAAAATAATATCATTGAGCTTTTCACGAGTCGTTCTAGAACTCGATAATTACATATCAAGTCAAGCTCGAACAACATGTCAAAATCTGAAGTCGAGCTTGAACAACCTATTATTCTAAACAATCCGAGTTATTCTACTAGGCTCGGGCCGTTAAGACGGTTCCTAATTATTGGTGAAATGGCTTAATGAATGCAGCCTGAAGTAGTAGAGAAATTGGTGAGCTTAAGAGAAGGCATACCTCGGAAGGATGCAAAAGAGGTACTATTAATTTGAGCCAAATGCCATTTTATCTACTTACAATATATATATATATATGAATTGTTTTGGTTACTTAATTTGTGAAACACAGGTAATTCAAGAATGCAAAGAAATATATGAACATTCACTTGTTGATGGAAAGCCTCCCAAGCGAGGCTTCGTTTTCTCTAAAGTCAAGTCTCTTCAAGCTTCCAAAGGTGGCATTTGGCGAAAACTTACTTAATCACTCCAATTTTACACTTTCTTTTCTTTTCCTTTACCTTTTCAATTGGTTCTTTTTTTTATTTGTGATCATTGATTCATCATCACGATCTTATAAATATGATGTGTAACTCAATAAAGAAATATTTCTATTGGTTACATCTTGTATGAATTAATTAATGAGCACATTTATAGGCACATCTTCATGAGGGTGGGTTTAATTAATGTTGATTTTAGTATGAATTTGAGGAGATGGCCTCGATGCAATTCTTGAATATCTCGTGGCAAATGTGGATTTTGTTGAGGCATATTGATTTCAATTAAGAATAACAAAATAGAAATAATTAATGGGATTAAATTAAAGTATATATTTGTACAATGAAATTACATTGTTTAAAACATAAAAATAGACATTATCAACCTAATACGATTAGGGGTGAGAAATTGGAACCGGGACCTAGGAAAATCCCGGTCCCGTCCCGAGTCCCGAAATTTCCGGGACCGGGACCTGGCAATTGAAAATTTTTGGGACTCGGGAGTCCCGAATCCCGATCGGGACTTCCGATGTCCCGGAATTAATTTTTAAAATTCGGGAAATTTGGTCCCGATCGGGAAATTTTGGTCCCGTTCGGGATTTCGGGACTAATCAAGACTTAATTTTTCGGGACCGGGACCGGGACTTGAAATTTTCTAATTTCAGGACTCAGGAGTCCCGAAAACCCGATCGGAACCGGGATCGAGACCAAAAATTTACCATTTTTCGGGACTGAGACTTCGGGATCGGGACCAGGACTCGTCCCGTCCCGATTCTCACCCCTAAATACGATCACCGCTTCATCTCAGTTGAGAGGTATGGATGGATTTATAATAATTTCGAATTTGATTCAGCTGTAATTTTAATAAATTAAACCTTTTTAAATATTTTTTTATTAATTGAAATCTAAATTTCACTTTTAATTTGAATTGGTTCAATTACAACATAGTTGAGTGGATTCGGTTAAGATTCAGTTACAGAGTTTCAGCTCAATTCTAAACCCAACCAACTTTTTGCTCAATTTGCTCAAGTCTAAATCGAAATGTAACTCATACCCATTCATACTTATTTCATTATGCATATTAGATTAGATATTGCTAATATTATTAATCCCAAGTTTAGCTTCTATAAGTATGCAGAAACATGATTTAATTAGTTATTTAATTTAATCCCTACGAGGCTCTTCCTTTTCCAGCTTACTCTCTCTTGGCAGTCATAATTGATAAGCGATCTGCAAGTAACTGTATCACTTCTTTCATCCCTTTTTTACAGTTCTAAACTTCTAATCATTCAAAGTTACTCCTTTGGGTCCTTTTCATGTTCCTATAATTGTTTATTTTTTCGTCTCTATGTTTTAATGCAGCTAAAGAAATGTCGAGGAATGCGAAGACCGAATCACCAGGTAATGCTTCTTGACTGTCATATATTTACAATATTTTCTTTTAATTGAGGGAAGCATTGAAAACCCAATTGAGTGCTGTAGATGTAGGCGCAGTATAATCGCTTGTAAATTATCTTTAAAGATGGATTCTTGGACCCTTTTTAGGTTAAAGTATTTTGCTTTCTTGTGTTTTTGTATTAATGGGGGTTATCACTTGTTAGGAGAAACGATGCTGAGGTTGTTTAAGCTGTACGAATGCACTAATCTTTTCAAATTGCTACCTTTTCTGCGTTTCTTGTATATATTGATATAGTGATTGATTAAAGCTTGATTCTTTTTTAGCTATGGGTATAGATTTTGGTTTGAATGTACTGAAACTTGCAGGAAATGTCTTGAGTTCTGCAGTTACCGAATCTCGAGATAAGGGATATTCGAATGTTGCAGCTCTCAGCATACAGAAAAAACCCCTTGATTTTTTGGGCATGCTATGTGGTATATATATTGTCATTATACTTTCATGGTTAAGCTTGTGCCATTAATCTTGAAGTTATGTTGGTGCAATGTAACTACTTTCAGATAAATATTTTAGTTCACTTTCTGAAGCTTGAATGTTTACTGTTTGGGAATATGTAGAGAGTGCTATAGCAGGAGCTGCTGCTGGTGTCATGGTTGAAACTGTTTTATACCCCATTGATACGATAAAAACTCGACTGCAAGCAGGTTGTTTTATTCAGATTACATGTGCATATATTTGTATTCAAGCTCTTCATAGTTAGATCTCCTCTCTGATTTCCTGCTTCAAGAGACACTAAATGTCGTCTCTTCGTTGTGGAGTGCATCTTCTGAGTCCTTGAAACTCTAAATGTGTTGTGTGCTGATATATATTTCTGCAGTGATGATTTTCTTGATGTAAAGGGCTAATTCAGTCATGCATGTTTCCTGTTTAGGCAGTTCGTGGCGGGGGTGAAATCATTTTAAAGGGCCTCTACTCGGGATTGGCTGGAAATCTTGTTGGTGTTATACCGTAAGTCGAGGATATAAATCAACTAATCTTTCTGAACTCGATCACTAATCAATTAGTCCATAACTTGTTATGTTGCTTGCTGTGAGGTGAGTGAGAGTTTATGATGCTACATTTGCTTCGGTGATACTCCTTTGTTTCGTATCAATCGGAAAACTTATCTTATCTCAGTTCATTTGTCGTCATTCACTCTTAGGCTATGTTTGGTATCCAAGTTACCGATGATGAACTAAAGCCTTCACTAACTGCACCACAATACAATTAATCACAGGGCATCAGCACTCTTCATTGGTGTATACGAACCTACGAAGCAGAAGTTGCTCGACATCTTTCCGCATAATTTCTCTGCCGTTGCACACCTGGTATAAAGAACGTAGCTAGGCTTCCTAGATAGCATTCCTTGCAAATAATCTTACAATGCTTTTGAATCTTGATGATGCTAATACAATTTATATTCAATCCAGGCTGCAGGAGCTATCGGAGGAGCTGCTTCCTCTATTGTTCGAGTACCTACTGAGGCAAGTTTATCGATTAATGCAACAACTCCTTTGCGAACGCAGAGACACACGCATATAAACGTGTCTGAATTTGGGTAATCTTGATCAGGTTATTAAGCAGAGAATTCAGACAGGCCAGTTTGCTTCAGCACCGGAGGCTGTTCGCCTCATTGTTGCTAAGGAGGGCTTTAGAGGCCTTTTTGCGGTATGTATCAGTTTCATCTCTTCTTATACCTGATCTTATATGACAATGGCTTTTGCTCGAAATAAGTATGTAGCTTAGTTGCATCATCTACTAGGCCAAGTGGTAGTTTATTCTTATAGAAAGATCAAAGATCCAACTCTTTGTGTGATCTAGTGACGATCGGGATTGAGGTTCGTGATCTATCCGTTCCGGTTTTTCAGGGTTACGGGTCGTTCTTATTGCGTGACCTGCCTTTCGATGCACTTCAGTTCTGCATATACGAGCAGCTACGGATTGGCTACAAACTGGCAGTACGTCTAAATAGTGACATTCTAAAATGATATCATTTCTATGGATCGGAAATGCCTTTGCTTCACCTATTTTTATGGTTTAAAAGCTTCTTCATTCGCTTTCAATACAGGCCAACCGGGACCTAAAAGATCCCGAAACTGCGATTATTGGCGCCTTTGCAGGTAAACCGTCAGTGCTTGAACTTATTCAAGGTGGTTGGTGTTTACTTTGCATGATAGGATTGATTGATAAAAATAATTCAAGCTAATTTGGTGTTTATTTTAACATATAAATGATATACTGTTCAATTTTGAACTAATTTAACAATATTATCTTTCAAATACATTTTATCAATATAGCTTATCACTCAAAGTAAACAACAGGTGCTATTACTGGGGCTATTACAACTCCCCTCGACGTCGTGAAGACCAGATTAATGATACAGGTACGTTTCCTCGCCCGTAAGTCCGTCAAGGCCGGGGCTTGATGATTCTTTGTTCACGAAATGTGCAGGGATCAGCGAAGCAGTATGACGGTATATTTCATTGTGTTGATACGATCATACGGGAGGAAGGGACCTCTGCTTTCCTCCGGGTTTGTGATCTTCTACTCCACCTTATATGACCAGAATCGTGTCTCGACTGAGTCTGGTGTGACCGTGCAGGGGGTCGGGCCTAGGGTGCTGTGGATAGGCATCGGTGGTTCGATATTCTTCGGTGTTCTTGAGAAGACGAAGCAACTGCTCTCGTGCCGACGCCCTCACAACAACAAATGTGATTCATACAAGTGTTCCTTATGTGATGAAGGTAGGAATTGAATTATGAGATCTTTAATATTGAATTGTTTGGATTGGTGCATTCCTTTTCCTTGGTATTAAAAATCCCATTTTATTTTAGAACTATATACAACTAATGAAGGGTTCTTGAAATAACAAGCTCTAAAGGTGACTTTTATTTAAGCATTTGTTAATTAAATCAAGATTTTATTTTATTTTTAAATATTTATTGCAAAGATATCGAATATGGTACACCAAAAATTTGATATTTCGACATCGACGTTGCAATTAAATGTTGTCGTTTTTAATTTATCCAAACAATATCGTTTAACATACCATTAACATATGAATTAAGGAAAAAAGTCGCACAAATTATTGGATTTCTCAAGTAGTTAAAATCATAATTAAACGAAAATTTGAATATTTAGAGACATAATTGTATTGAAAATTTTGAGTTTTAGGAATATTAACCCTAAAAAACAAATAAATATGAAGGAGTGTCATTTTATGTCTAATTGAATATCTCAACTTGAGATTTTTTGATAATAAATAAATAATACAATATCAGGA
Source organism: Leonotis leonurus (assembly GCA_026898415.1). Taxonomy (NCBI): domain Eukaryota; kingdom Viridiplantae; phylum Streptophyta; class Magnoliopsida; order Lamiales; family Lamiaceae; genus Leonotis; species Leonotis leonurus. The sequence continues at coordinate 611,109 of JAPKLX010000115.1, forward strand.
AAAAATCAATTCAAGTGATTGGAAATATACATCAATTTATTAAAAAAGTCGTGGTCCACTACACGTTATGAATTTATCCCCATTAGTCACAATCACGTTATATGATAATTGAATTTTATAGCTTTCTTTTTAGATTCTTTCCACATTTATTGCAACTTTTTTTCAATATATCAAAGATTCCACTTCCTGTAATAAATAAAATAGGCATCATAATTTATAGCCAATCTCTTTTTTTTCAAGTATTTTTTTAGTCGCACTCGAACAAGTGATATTACTAATAAATTTATTACAAATTCGTATGTTGAGAGTTGTGATCACATGAGCTGAAGTTGAGCTTAAAGTGTTTAACAAGCTGAAGTTGAGCTTAAAGTGTTTAACAAGATCGTGTTTTCTGCTGGGAAAAGCAGATCGTTTAACTATCTGGTGTTGAGCAGATAGTGGAGCAGATAGTGGAGCAGAACGTTTAACTATCTGGTGTCGAGCAGAACGTTTAACTATCTGGTGTTGAGCAGATAGTGGAGCAGAACGATTGACTATCTGTTGTCTAGCAGCTAATGGAGCAGAACGTTTGCTGGGTGCAACTTGCTGTGGTGAAGTTCTGGTAGAACAGAACGTTAATAGGCAAATCTCTTGCTGCTCAATAACGTTCTGTTCTGAGTTTTCTGTACATCGATCTGTTGTTTGCGAGAATGTTCCCGGGGGTTCTAGAAAGGGTTTTAACCGTTTCTAACGGTGGAATCAAACTGTCAGAGTTTGTTGGAGTTTGTTACAACAAGATGTGGCAGTGAGTGGCATGAATCATCTGGATTGTACGGGAGTTAGTTGCATCTAACGGAATCAATCTGGAAATATTCGGGAATTGTCATCTACATCTTTCTAGTGTTTTCCATGAGATCTTTTGCTCATGTCTTATTTATAGCTCGAAGCTCTGTGATTAGAAAGACTTTTAGCATAATCTGAGATTCACTTGTAAATTTCTAGAGAGAGAGGGAGAGTGATACACGAGAGGAAAGAAAGAGAGTAAATCCTTGAGTGTTCTTTATTGTAATCTCTCTAACTTCTTTCTGTTCTGAAATTAGTGAATTGATCTCTGTTCTCCCGTGGACGTAGGCTTGATTTTGAGCCGAACCACGTAATTCCTGTGTTCTTATTCTACTTGTTATTGTTATTGTTCTTATTTCCACCGTTCAAAACCCAACAATTGGCGCCGTCTGTGGGAAGAGGAAGGAATCAATCACAATGACAACTCGATTCGATGTTGAGAAATTCACCGGGAAAAACGACTTCGGTTTATGGAGGATTAAGATGAGAGCATTGTTAGTCCAAAATGGATTAATTGATGCGCTCAGGCCAGATCCGCCATTGGAGTCCAGCTCGAGCTCCAAGGAAGGCGAGGATAAGGTGAAGGTAGATGAAGAACGGGAAAGGATGAAGGAGAAAGCTCACAGCGCAATCATCCTGTGCTTGGGGGATAAAGTCCTAAGGGAAGTTTCAAAGGAGACCACTGCTGCTGGGATATGGCAAAAGCTTGAGTCATTATACATGACCAAATCATTGGCGAACAGATTGTATGCCAAGCAAAAGTTGTACGCGTTCAAGGTGGTTGAGAACAAATCGATTCATGACCAGCTCGATGAGTTCAACAAGATATTAGATGACCTTGAAAATATTGAGGTAAAGGTCACTGATGAAGATAAAGCCATTATCCTATTGAGTGCTCTGCCTAAAAGCTTCGAACACCTTAAGGATGCCATGCTTTATGGGAGAGAGACTTCGATCACCATGAATGAAGTCCAGACTGCGCTGAAGTCCAAGGAGTTAAGCAAGCTTCACAATGAAAAAGGTGAGGCCAGTGCGGAGGGTTTGGTTGTTAAAGCTAAATCTAAAAAATCTGGAAAGAAGAAATTCCAGAAGAACTTGCCAGGAAAGAGCAAGGTGGAGGATGAGAAGGAGACCAGGAAATGTCATTTCTGTAAGAAACCAGGCCACCTTAAGAAGAATTGCTTCTCATGGAAGAGGAAGCAAGCTGCAAATGGCACCAACGGAGATGAAGGTGCTGCTGATGTTGCAGAGGAACTAGAGGAGGCTGAGATGATGAATGTGATTGGCTCCAAGATTGATGGTGCGTGGATTATGGATTCTGGTTGCACATTCCATATGTCGCACATGAAGGAATGGTTCAATGATCTCCAGCTTGGTGATTTTGGACTAGTCACTCTTGGTAATGATCATGCTTGCAGAGTGAAAGGCATTGGCAAGATTCCCTTCAAGTCCAACGATGGATCTATTAAAGTTCTATCGGAAGTGAGGTATGTTCCAGACCTCAAGAGAAACTTGATATCTCTAGGAATGCTTGAAAGCAAGGGATATGGATTTGTTTCTGAGAATGGGTACCTCAAAGTTATGAATGGTTCAAGGGTTATGCTCACTGGTGTGAGGAAAAGGAGTCTCTACTATCTGTTGGCGGATGTCATCACTGGAGATTCTGGAAATGTTGCTGAGGATGAAAGCAAAGTTTGGCATTTGAGGCTGGGTCATCTCAGTGAGAAGGGGATGAATGAGTTGAGGAAGCAGGGGGTTATCAAAGCCAGAGAAATACTCAAGGTCAAGGACTGCGAGGAATGCATCTTAGGCAAAAGCAAGAAGCTGCCCTATCCTACTAGCAAGTACAGATCGAATTCACCTCTTGACTATGTGCATTGCGATCTGTGGGGGCCTGCAAGGGTGGAAACTATTTCTGGGGGGAAATACTTTATGTCCATCATTGATGATTTCTCTCGAAAATTATGGATATATGTCATAAAGTCCAAGTTTGATGCATTTCAAAAGTTTGTGGAATGGCACACTGAAGTTGCCAATGAGAAGGGTGTCAAATTGAAGTGTTTGAGGACAGATAATGGGCTCGAGTTCATGTCAGAGGATTTCCAAAAATTTTGTGTTGAGAATGGAATCAAAAGGCATAAGACTGTACCTGGAAACCCACAACAGAACGGTGTGATAGAGAGGATGAACAGATCGATCCTGGAAAGGATCAGATGCATGAGGATAGGCAGCGGGCTGCCAAAGAATTTTTGGGGTGAATTAGCCATGACAGCCTGTTACCTAATCAACAAGAGTCCAGCTGTGTCAAACAATTTCAAGTCTCCAGATGAAGTGTGGTATGGAAGAGTTCCAGATTACAGTTATCTCAAGGCTATTGGTTGTCTTGCTTTTGTTCACAAAAGGCAGGATAAATTGGAGGCCAGGGCACTGAAATGTGTCATGCTTGGATATCCCAAGGGAGTGAAGGGATACAAACTGTGGTGCATGGAACCAGGATACCAGAAGGCTATCATTAGTAGAGATGTGAGATTCGTGGAGAATCAAATGCCTATGTTAAAACGATCTGCCCCTGGAAAGGAAGAACAGCCCGCTGTCAAAGCAGAAGGAACATCTGGACAGATTGATCCAGGAAGTGATCACTCCAAGAATGCAAGGGTGCAGGTGGAGTTCCAGAACAGCAACCTGAGAACAGATTGTCTGGATGAGCAGATCGATTCTGATGAGGAAGATGAGCAGCGACCTGCTGGTGATGATCTAACCAACTACCAGCTAGCTCGTGATAGAGCTAGACGATCTGTCCATCCACCAGATCGATATGGTCATGCTGATTTGGTATCCTACGCGTTGACCATAGCAGATGAGGAGGGGCCAGATGAACCTAGATGTTATAAGGAGGCAGTGAGGTGCAAGGAGGGAGCAGATTGGCTTGCTGCTATGCAAGAGGAGCTTGAATCATTGCATAAGAATGGCACTTGGGAGCTTGTAGCCAGACCGAAGGGTGTGAAATGTGTTAGCTGCAAATGGATCTTTAAGAAAAAGATCGAGGTGTGCCAGCAGCACAAGGTCAGATACAAAGCTCGATTAGTGGCCAGAGGGTTTACCCAGAAGGAGGGGATAGACTTCAATGAAGTGTTCTCCCCTGTAGTCAAGCATTGTAGTATAAGGTTGATGCTATCTCTAGCTGTTCAGAACAACCTGGAACTACAACAGCTCGATGTAAAAACAGCTTTTCTCCATGGTGATTTGGAGGAAAACATTTATATGACCCAGCCCGAGGGATTTATCCTACCTGGAGATGAAGACAAAGTCTGCTTACTCAAGAAATCTCTATATGGTCTGAAGCAGAGCTCCAGACAGTGGTATTTGAGATTTGATGATTATGTTACATCCATTGGTTTTTCCAGATCACAGTTCGATAGCTGTGTATATCTCAAGGAAGGAGATGGGAGAGCAAAAGTCTATCTGCTGTTGTATGTTGATGACATGTTGCTTGCTGGCAAAACCATGAAGGAGGTTGACAAAATCAAGGAGGAGTTGAAAGCAGAGTTTGACATGAAGGATCTCGGAGATGCAAGGAGGATATTGGGTATGGACATTATAAGGGATAGGCAAGCAGGTAGCTTGTGGTTGATGCAGCATGATTACATCAAGGGTGTTATAAGAAAATTCAAGATGGATTCAATGAAAGAGGTTAAAGTTCCTCTGGCTCAGCACTTCAAACTCTCTGCTGAGCACAGGCCAGAAAATGAAGAAGATCGAAAGTTTATGGGAAAAATGCCAATATTGTTGGCAGTTTGATGTATACGATGATCTGCTCAAGGCCCGATGTAGCTCACTCGATCAGTGTTACCAGTAGGTATATGGCAAATTCAGGTCGATATCACTGGGAAGCGTTAAAATGGTTGATGAGATACTTGAAGGGAACTTCAAATTTTGGTTTAAAGTATCAAAGGGTGGAGGTGGAGCCTGATCAACCGTTGATGGGGTATGTGGACTCAGATTATGCAGCTAATCTGGATTCAAGGAAGTCACAGACAGGTTATGTATTTAACTTGTATGGGACTGCCATAAGCTGGAGATCGTTTCTTCAATCTGTGGTTGCGTTATCAACTACAGAAGCTGAGTACATGGCCTTAACTGAAGCAGTGAAGGAAGCCTTGTGGTTAAAAGGAATTCTAAAGGAGATGGGTGTGGAGCAGAGATTGATCCGGGTGAACTGTGATAGCCAGAGTGCTATTCACCTTGTAAAACACCAAGTGTTCCATGAAAGGACTAAGCACATTGATGTGCGGCATCACTTCATAAGAAATATTGTGAGAGAAGGTGATGTGCAGGTCGTTAAAGTTGGAACAGATGATAATGCAGCAGATGCATTAACAAAAGCATTGCCAGCGGCAAAGTTTTATCATTGCCTCGATCTGGTAAGCTTCGTACCTCAAGATTGAGGTGGAGCAGCCCGTGAGGGGGTTGGAGCAGCTCGGCAGCGAGCTGTGTGGAGAAGTCCTTGATTCAGATCATGTAATCAAGGTGGAGATTGTTGAGAGTTGTGATCACATGAGCTGAAGTTGAGCTTAAAGTGTTTAACAAGATCGTGTTTTCTGCTGGGAAAAGCAGATCGTTCTGCTGGCGAGCAGAACGTTTAACTATCTGGTGTTGAGCAGATAGTGGAGCAAAACGTTTAACTATCTGGTGTTGAGCAGATAGTGGAGCAGAACGTTTAACTATCTGGTGTCGAGCAGATAGTGGAGCAGAACGTTTAACTATCTGGTGTTGAGCAGATAGTGGAGCAGAACGTTTAACTATCTGGTGTTGAGCAGATAGTGGAGCAGAACGATTGACTATCTGTTGTCTAGCAGCTAGTGGAGCAGAACGTTTGCTGGGTGCAACTTGCTGTGGTGAAGTTCTGGTAGAACAGAACGTTAATAGGCAAATCTCTTGCTGCTCAATAACGTTCTGTTCTGGGTTTTCTGTACATCGATCTGTTGTTTGCGAGAATGTTCCCGGGGGTTCTAGAAAGGGTTTTAACCGTTTCTAACGGTGGAATCAAACTGTCAGAGTTTGTTGGAGTTTGTTACAACAAGATGTGGCAGTGAGTGGCAGGAATCATCTGGATTGTACGGGAGTTAGTTGCATCTAACGGAATCAATCTGGAAATATTCGGGAATTGCCATCTACATCTTTCTAGTGTTTTCCATGAGATCTTTTGCTCATGTCTTATTTATAGCTCGAAGCTCTGTGATTAGAAAGACTTTTAGCATAATCTGAGATTCACTTGTAAATTTCTAGAGAGAGAGGGAGAGTGATACACGAGAGGAAAGAAAGAGAGTAAATCCTTGAGTGTTCTTTATTGTAATCTCTCTAACTTCTTTCTGTTCTGAAATTAGTGAATTGATCTCTATTCTCCCGTGGACGTAGGCTTGATTTTGAGCCGAACCACGTAATTCCTGTGTTCTTATTCTACTTGTTATTGTTATTGTTCTTATTTCCACCGTTCAAAACCCAACATCGTATTTCAATTCTTTTGTTTAAATCATAAATAGCAAAGTCAATTTCAACCTCGAAAAATTGTTTATTAAAATTTGAACATATATATTTTTTTTTATCTCCATAATTTCTATGGACCCAACGCCAACTGTGGTGATTAAACAACATCAAGTGGGTGAAGAAAATGAATTCAATACATAAAAGGGTCAAGAGTTGAAATTTGATATATATATATTCCACATGTTTTTTCTTTCAAAAGAAGCTCAATACGCAAACAAACTTAAGAATTCTTGAAAGAAAAAGAAAGAAAAAAGCATGTTCATGGCTAGAAAAGAAAGTTACTATTCATGGGGGGGACTGTGCCTATTGGCTTCTGTTATTCTTAATGTATATTTATTGAGGAATTCACTATATATGAAGGAGGAGAAGAAGGTGAGTTTGAGTTTGAGTTGGAGTGAAGCAGCAGCAGCAGAGGCAGAAGGAGTGGCTTCAATATATTGTTCAAATCATGGAAGAGCTTATTTGGATGGTGTGAGAGGATTAGACAGTAAGCCTCTTTGTGAGTGCCATACTTGTTATGAGGGTTTTGATTGTTCTATTTTCTTGCCTCAATGTGCTGCTGATGCTGACAGGTTCTCTCTCCATCTCTCTCTTTTGGGGTTTAGTATGTGTAGTTTGAAGTCAATCATGTTGTGTGTTGTTTAAGCTTAAACTGGGATTACTGATGATCATCCCTCTCTCCCTCTCTTTCGATGTGTTTAGGGTTAGTAAACAAACTGAACTATTTGCGACTTATTTGTGATTCGATTATAAAAAGCTTGTTCGAACTGACCGAGGCAATAATTTACACCCCTAGGTGTGTGTAGTTGGGGTAGAAAGTGTAGATTGAAGTAAATCATGTTGTGTTTAGTTTAAACTTGAAATGGGATTAATGATGATCACTAATGACTTGATAAATTTGAGTAACTTAATTAATCTTTGGTAGGGTAAGATTAATATGATTATATGATGGTTGAATTGGGAAAAAAGAAATGGAGAATTGGTAGTATCAATTAGTGAAAATAGTTCTTTCTAGTTTAGCTTTTCTTTCTTTGATCTCATAGTGAATGAAAATTATATGCGAAATAGGAGAAAAGTCAAAACTAACCAAAGTGTAGCAAACGAAACATATTATATTATTATATCATAAAAATATATTTAAGTTGACAAAATTTCAATCTTGTAACAATCGCCAATATTATTAGTCTTTTTCACGTCACACTTGAAATAATAATAAAATAAAGAAAGTATGCATCATATTATTTATCTTCAATTATTGAGGAGACTTATTTCAAGATTAATGAATGGTGCACGTTTCCAAGCATGGGCCCGGCCCGACGGGCTTAACATAAATTTCGGGCCGGGCCATTGCTCGTATATTCTATAAAATCTATCCGGGCCAAAAAACAGATCGGGTCGGACTATTTTCGACGGCTCTATTCGGGCCTCTATCACGACTCAAAAACCATATAAAATTAGTCATGACATTGTTTTGCGATTTAGTTATGATATTTAATCTGGATACGTTGTCATGTATGATTAGTTATGACATACGGGTCTTGGTCTACCCGCATTTACTCTCGAACCACTTTAATCTCGAATAATATTAACTTTGTTGTTGAGTGCAGTGGTGATCCACTATTCTTGGAGCCCTTTTGGATGCGGAATGCAGCCACAAGCGCAGTTCTCGTTTCAGGATGGCACCGAATGAGTTACTCGTTTCCGGGTCCATCCGCCATGTCCGAGGAGCTCGAGGGCCACATCCGACGAGTCCACGACATCGCTAGGAACGCCGTCGTCGACGGGAAGTACATAGTCTTTGGTGGTGGATCAACACAGCTCCTCAATGCAGCTGTCTATGCCCTCTCCATGAACCTCTCCTCGCCCGCGAGTGTCGTTGCAGCCACCCCTTCCTACCCGGTTCGTCTCTCGCCACAAAACCCTAATCCGTGATCATGTCCCCACGACATAATTTTTCTTTTCTTGTGCAGCTTTATCAAACTCAGACAGATTTCTTCCAAAACAAGAACTACAAATTCCAAGGGGACGCGTGGCTGATGAAGAACTCCTCGTACGCAAACACGAACGTGATCGAGTTCGTGACTTCCCCGAACAATCCAGATGGGAATCTGAGGGAGGCTGTGTGTGAAGGGCCAAATGTGAGAGCTATTTATGACCATGCTTACTATTGGCCTCACTTCTCAGCAATCCCTTCCCCTGCTGATGAAGATGTCATGATCTTTACGATGTCGAAGCTCTCCGGACACGCTGGAAGCAGATTCGGGTAACGATTCACCCCTTTTTGACTACTCTCTTTTACCATTTTTCAAGAAATCAAAACCTATTTATACAAGAAACAAGCTCATTCTTTGAGGCTGCAATCTCCCCTGCTTCACCACATTCACATTGCCTAATCACATCAACCGTTTATCGATCTTTTTAAGAAATCGTCGTATGATTTAGTATATAAACCCACTAATATTTTTATTCTACTCAACAATAAAACCATAAACCTAAGTAATATCAAGCATAGATCATGTTAAGTTCTACTGAGGCTGCAAACTCCCCTGTTTCACTGCATTGCTTAATCACGTATTATCGATTTTTTCATGATTCCGCCGCATTAGTTTATAGTTGTATATAATTTTTTTAATATGAGAAATCTTACATATTTGATATCACCATGAAATCATCAAGAAGATTATAGTAAGAATGTCTTTAATCACAATTATTAGTTAATCTTTCACTTCTAATCATGGCTGCAATTTCCCCTGTTTTACTTTCACTACACATTGCTTTATTACATCAAAACTTAGATCAATAGTTTCTCTAACAACGCCTCATCTTGCCTCCAACTTGTCGAACCCGAAACGACAGGTGGGCTTTTGTGAAAGATAAGGAAGTTTACACAAACATGCAGCTGTACATATCAACAGCAGAAATGGGAATCTCAAGAGAGACTCAACTAAGAGCTCTGCAACTCATGAAAACAATCCTTCGTGGGGATGGGAAGGAGATTTTTAATTACGCGTTCGAGAAGATGAGCGATCGTTGGGGAAAGCTAAACCGGATCTTTTCGTTGTCGACGCGTTTCTCCATTCAAGAAATCCCACCTTTGTACTGCAACTTCTTTGAGAAAGTTAGGGGGCCATCTCCAGGTGATTGTTTTGATTCAATCTTGAGTTTATTTATTCATATTTTGCTTTCTTGCATCTTTTAATTTGTAGAAACAAAATCTTTTAATTTGATAATTGAAAATTATACCAAGAACAAAGTTGTTTTGATATTGATATTGATTACAAAATAAAATGTCATGATATTGTTTAGTAACAATATTTAAAAGTAGTAAAAAAGATCGTAAAAGACAAATTACGTTTCCGTTTTACAAAAACAATTAAATTTTAGTTAATTTTGAGTGCAATCGGTATGAATTTTCTAATTTCATTTCGTTACATTTTTCACTCTATTGTTTAGGTCAAATGCCAAGATTTATTTTCCATTTAATTCCTCATTGTTTTCCAATCTTTTGTTCAATTAGATTTTAATGAACATATATTGGTAAATTGCAGGCTATGCATGGGTGAAATGTGAAAGAGAAGAAGACCTAAATTGTGAGGCGACCCTCCGGGAAGCTAATATCATCGGTCGGTCGGGCAAAAAGTTCAGTGTTAGTGATCGTTACGTCCGTCTTAGCCTTCTGAAGGGTGACAATGACTTTAATTTACTTTTAAACCGTCTCGAGAAATTAGTTAAGGAAGAAAACAAGAAAAAATTTACTTCAAGCTTCTAAAGATCAATCAAGAGTTGATTTTGATGTAATAATGTGATTAGTATGTTTATTACAAGGTCATATCTAATGACCTATTCTATGTACCATAGTATATATATACTCAATTATGGCATATCCTTATTTGTATAATTATTCAAATTGAAGTCATAGACTATATTTATTGATCATAGTTTAATTATATTACAGCCTTCCTTGTTGTGTTAATTTGCATTATTTATATAAGTAGAGAAAAAATTGTAGCACTCATTTCATTTATAGATGATGATATTCTATCTAAACAAATTTATAAATTGTTAGTAAATGTTAACTGAAGCTGATTATTTTATAACTTTTTTATATAATACACTACACTAGCTTTTACATAAATCATCTAGTTTTTTTAATTTTGTAATTTAAGCTTTAATTAGTATAATAAAAAAAATTAGGACTAAAATTGCAATTTTTACATCGAATAAAATTTGCAAATTAAATCGCGAACTTTCTAATTTTTGTAATTGAAACATCCCTGAATTTGGAAAATATTTAATTATATTTGGTTATTATCCCTAATTTTGATGATAGCAATAAGGTTTTCTTGATTACCTTAATGTCACAAAAGAGAAATTACTGAATTATCCAAAATAATAAGAGGAATTGTATGAATTTATGGATACAAAGAGGGTAATATAGTCTAGAAAAATTATTACAAGGGTGAGTAGCAATATCTATTTTCAAGCTAAATCAGAGTACTCTTTAGCTCAACAAACAAACATCAATACACATAATCTCAAGTCATGAAGAGGTTAGGCTTAGTCTCATACAGATATGGCGCAGCCTAGTTCCTTTGCAGCCGAATCGACGAACTGGATGGGCAGTCCCGTCGCGATCCGGCTGTGCGCTTCCCACGTCAAGCACTTCTCGACGTCCGCTTGCCAGTCGATGGTGCCTATCTTGTTCAAGTACTGCTGGTAACGCGGGTTGTGGATTTTGTTGATGTGTGGTAGCTTGCTCTTCGGTATCAGTGATCCGGCGTGCAGAATCGCACGGAGAACTGAGGTGCTGAGAGCGCGGACGTGGGCGCTCGGGTGAGAGACGCACCGGACTGTGGCCGGGAGGCGGCACTGCAGATCAAGAGCAACAGCACACCATGTTACATTTGTTTTCATAATCAGAAACAAGAATAGAAGTATATTCTACTGTGTGTGTTTTTAGGGTTGTAAATGAACTGAGTAATAAGCGAGCTATTTGAGGCTTGGTTTTAAAAATAAAAAAATAAAAAAATAAAAAAAAACTCGTTCAAAACTCGACTCAATAGTAAATGAGCTGAGATCGAGCTCTATACTTTTATTGAGCCAAACTCGAACTAGACGATGCTCATCTCATAGAATTCGTGAACATATTTGAGTTTGTTTAGTCACATAACCTTCCATCTGAGTCGTCAATCAAGCCAGAACACCAGCCTAGATGCATAAAATGATGATAAATCGAGCATTTAATGGCTCAAGCTATAGCTTGAAAATCATTATATGAACATCAAATATTATCGAGTAATGCATGAGCCAAGCTCAAGCTCTATAATTAGATGGGGAGTCGAGTAATCAACAAGTCAAAAGCTCAAGCCTAGCTATTATTCGGCTTGGCTCAGCTCGTTTACAACCCTATATGTTTTGGATTAGAAGTATTTAGTGGATTATCCTATATTATTTATATCTATCTATCTATCTAACGATGGATCGATTAGTGAAGAACATGAAAAACGGTGTAAGTGCTTTGCTACCTTCAAAAGGTTTGAAAGACCATCTGCAACTGCTAATCCCGATTCTCCCCATTCGAGCACCGGTTGAACTGCTCTTGCCGTTGCTTCCAAAAGCTGTCGATATTCGACAAACAAGCAAGTGAATACACAACAAAATACCAATCTAATTCAATTATGGAGGAAAAGACACAAAATCCACAGTAGAGAAATATGTTACCTCTAGCTGAGGTAGAGTGCATGCTTCTCCATCAACAAGCATTCCGTCGGTGGCACGGAGGAGGACATCTGATGCGCTAGCCAGAATCACGATCGACTCTGCCGCCTCGTGATTCCTCATTAATTCAACAATCACTTTTACTATCCTCTGGTTGACTTTCCACATCTTTTGCCCAAGATCGTCGTCTTTAGCAATCCAAGGTTTCAATTCTCGCTCCGCCTGACAAACGAATAAACAGCCAGGAAAGTGACTAAACAGACAGTAGGAAATCGATAAAAGCAATCCAAGGTTTCAATTCTCAGTTTAGTCATACGATAATAACTAGACTGTGCGTTATCCGATTTTAGAGCATGCAGCTTTGTTAGGGAAAGCAAAGAAGATATCGGGAAAAGAACGAGAGCAAAAAATCCAAGAAAAACAAAATTTGAACCTGAAGGACGACGGCCGTTGCAGCTTTTGCTGGTGATGCTGATACTACATTGCACAGTGCAGCCACCACCTGTAATTTTCAAATGGAAACAGATGAACACCGAATTAGGCTAACGACTTAGCCTAAAAGGGATGACTTCATGTGATATACCACAAACAAGAGCAACAAGAAAACGGGAGCGTATAAATCCTCTTAGAACAAAATGGCAATCAAGCCCTCAGCTCACTTTATGTAAACCCAAACAATATTATCAATGTTCGACTATCTAGCTCCAATCTTCAATGCTAACCATAAACATAGACAGCTTAATCATAAGCTACGAATACAATCAATTGTCTTCAAAGCTAAAGAATGAAATAATTAACTTGGATTCTATACATTCCAATCAATCTCAATAAACAAGCCAATTTTATGACCATCAAGCATAAAGTGTGTTCAATAGATTTTACTACATACCTGTCTCCATCCTTGTTGGGCAGACGTGCTCTCAGCAATTGGCTGTGTCTCGGGTGATACAATCAATTTGTGCCAAAGCAGTGAAACGACGGAGAAGCATAGTTCTTGCTTTTCTGCGAGGACAGACCTCAGGAGAACATTCCCGCTGCAATTAAATCCTATATGTCTATCCATAGTTAAAAAGTTGGCCAAATCTGAAGCATCAATAGGAAAGCTCGCAATTCCTTTGTCCATTGCACATCTTTCAGCTCCACCTGAGTCAGCCTTGCGATAACTGGCTGAATCTTCACAACGGGGCAGGTTATCGCATGGTAAAGAAGATGGGTGGCCCGGATCTAAATGGCTACAGCTAGTACAATCTCTAAGCTTTTTCCCATGAAAACATGAAGAGTTTTCCTTCAACGATGGCACATGGAGTAGGTGAGCCTCCAATGGCTCTGCTTTGTTGACTATGGATGCAACGACTTTGCTGTGGATGTCAATTAGATTGAAAAGTGAAGATGCCCTAGAATGAATTTCACTGTCCCACTTGCATCTCACGAGAGTGGAAAGAGCACGCATGCATGCCTTTGAACGTCTAAACAGGTCAGAAACATGAGCGGCAACCATAGCAGCAGCAACTATTTCGTTCGAACTGTAACTCCATGATGTGCCAATGGACGATGGTTTCAAAGAAAAAAGGGCCTCTAGAATTGATAATATTCTGCGAGTGTGATGAACAGCTGAGTTGATACCACTCTGCAACTGATTGGACAGATCATTCACTGTTGCAGGCTTAACGACATCACAAGTGTTTCTGGCGTTTACGTGCTTAGTTCCTTTCGTGATTAAAGGGAAGAGCTGGAGTTCACACGACAAGGCACAGACAGCAGCAATAACGTAGGAATCGAATGCCGCCACAGGACCCTGTTTCTTGCCTTGTTTATTTTCTGATTCTCGTTGTTTCCAATTGTTCCTGTGTGCGTCTTTACCCACTTCTTCAGAATGAGAATTTTCACCTTTCGGGCGCTTGCTGCTGTTGGGTTGTGCTTCGTGGCTGACACAGACAGTTAAGACAACAAAAAGGAGGCGGGAGGCAAGCTCTACAGAAGCACATGACTCTAAGAATAGTGAGTGGACCATTGTACGAAGCTCGGCCACAGCAAGGTTCTTGGATGCAGACCCAAAAGTATATCTAGTTTTCCTACTTTGTTCTCTAGAGGACTCAGGTGGGAACGTCCTCTGCAGAATTGCTTCGACGGTAGCAACAAATATCTTCATAAGACACGTTTCGGATGGGCTTCCACGAGGAAGATATTCAAGTACCTTAAGAAGGGGAATGTACAAGTTCCATGATAGTATGGGAGGCTGCAGCGGTGTTGCGACTATGATCTCTGGAAGATCAACCGCAGAAGAACTTAAAGGGATCAAACCATACGCAGCTTCCCATATCGTACAAATTCGCCATTCAACCTCTGGACCATGTGCACAGAGCATAGACGCAATCCCTTGGGCCGTAGCTTCAACTGTAGCTTCTGCTGTAGGCAATTCCCGTTGCTGAAAATAATACGCATGTGCTGGTTAAAATGCACGAACGATTTGAGAAACATAATTATGCCGAGAATGTGGCCATTCTGAGCCTTTTAGCAGGTGAAATACCTGCTTTCTTTCAGATGAAATATAACCACCTAGAGGCTCGTGCTGAACTTCAATACCATCAACTTGTCTCAGCGGAGGAAAAAGTAAAGCCGGTTGAGAAAGTATCCGGAAAAGTAAGGCAGCTGCAGAATCTGCAGCAATTCCAGCTCGCATAGACATCGCTATCCCGATTGCACGCAGGAAATGCAAGTGCATCCAATTCCTCGGGAGCTTGATCATAACAAGGTTAAATCAGAAACAGAACTTCACACGAAAATATAAATAAAAGATTCTCGAGTACACACGTATCCGTATTTAATGTCATTCACGAAATCACAATGAAGTCTTTCCTTTATCTTTTAGATTCTTCAGATTGAAACTTCATTCATTTACGCTATACTTTTTAGCATGGTTTTAAAAGGCGTTCTCAAGGCGTGCCTCGAGGCTCGCCTCGGGACACCTCGTGCAAAAAACGCCCTTGAGGCAGCGCCTCACATGTTCTGTTGAGGCTTGCGCCTCGAGTCACGCAAGGCGATCGAGGCGCGCCTCGAGGCATGCGAGGCGGTCAAGAGGCGGACGCCTCGCGTACGCAGAAAATTAAGCTATTTTTCTATAGTTTTTGAGCTGAAAATAGATGGGCTATGTTTTATTTCATTTAATTGTGAATAAGCTTTCCTTTATTTAATCTAATTATTAATGGGCTTGTCCCAAACGTAATGAATTAAACAATCCAACAACAATTAAAATAAAAATTAGGTTAAAAATTTAATTTTGACTCTCAAGTGAGTCATCATCGCCATTACACTATCCCTGCGCTCTCAAATCTCTACTGTTAGCACCGATGAAGCAACAACGACACAATTCACCTCTTTCTTAGGAAGTTAAATTTGACATTTAAAAAATGTATAATACGTGGAGACTTTATTTTTATGTTTTTATGATATTAGATATGAGTTTGTTTGATTTTTTTATTTACACCTCGAGTGTACTCGGTTCGCCTTGAGGCTTACGCCTCGCGCCTCGATAGAAAAACGCCTCGAGGCGAAAAGCGCATTTTAAAACCTTGCTTTTTAGAAATTAGAACTGAATTCAGACAGAGAGAGAGAAGAGAAAAGTAGTTTATACCCTCATGCCAGTAGCATAGTCTTCTGCTGCTCGAAGAAGTTCCACTAGTTGTACAGCAGCATCAAGAGCATCTGGAGCCCACGAGGGCGGAGCCTCTAGAAGTCCAAGAAGCAGCCTTTGAGTGGCACTCGGACTAGCAATCGCATAATATCTAAACCAGAAAGGAAAATTAACAAGATGCTAGAATTATTGAATCTTCTGAAGCACGATTAAAAACACTAACCGATGAAAAAGACGTGCGTAGGGCTCAAGCGCAGGTAGACCAGCCACAAGATGTTCATCCATCGGTGTTGTTGGAGGTGGAAGCAGAAGAGCAGGGACAGCAGCTGCAGTCAAGGTAGCAGTTTCATAACGAGCTACTTCCTCATCACATACACTGAGTATAACTCCAGCTCCGTTAGCAACTGCCCACCTTGGAGTCGATGGCATAAGCTGGGGATGCTTCCCGGATCCACGAGAAGTAGCTGAGATTATATAATATCAGTGGCAGTTATATCCGTCGGAAAAAATAGACAAGCTTCAGTAATACAATCCATTCAATCAGCAGTTAAAACAAATTTATGAAGGATTGCTGACTAATAGTGAAAACTTATAAGATGAAAAGAATGCTCATTGTATGTAATGAGAAGAATGTTCATAGTAGACTTGTCGAAAAGTCGACTCACCAGTTAAAGGCGGTTTCAGCTCTCCAGCAGCATATTTTCCCATAACACCTCCACACCTACAAAATATGTTGGAAAAGGTCAGACATGTAGTTATTGGATGAAAACTGCTTTGGTTCGATGAAGATACATAATGAAATGATCGACAAAATTATGGCATAATTTATAATCTGAATAATTATAGGTCTATTCCTCTATGCAACAATCTATAGGTGTTGGTACTCACCATCGGAAATAATCACTCCTGATACCAAGAGGCGTGGCAAGCAATATATCGGTGATCCAGGGAGACAGTGGCCTCAGTGGCTTCCTCTCCGACTGTGAGGGAGGCAAAGGGAGTTCTCCATCTATTGACTTGCTAGTTGAAGCATGATCTCCACTGCTACTTCTATCGGGTAAATTTTCCTGGCGTTCCAACTTGTAAATCGGCCTGTTGTAGTGAGTCAAAATTCTAAGTATCTCGCCGCATGCAAGGGCCCACTGTTCCGAATACTCATTCTGCAAGGAAAGATGAAAATAATGTGTCTTTTGAGAATTAAAAAAGCAGTTCAAATATAAGTAAGAAATCAATTCCTTTCAAGGTAGAATAAAACGAAAGCGCCATTGAGACTTAAAATTGGTAGACTCTTTGTACCTCGCTGTTTGGGCAAAACAAGGAAATGAAAGAAGAAAATGGTGGCCCGCTTCTGTCGTATTCAAGTGTGCTGTCGATAATACATGAAATGATGGGGAGTAGAACAGCATGACCATGCTCTGGGTGGTGAAGAACAAAAGTTGCTGCAAAGACGGAGTATTACAAGTCAAATATGACAGCAAAGTTGCCTGAACTTTATATAAAAAATTGATCATAAAATGGTCATTACCGAGAACATCGTCAAAAAGTCTGTTCTCCTTGGATGGATACCGGCTTCGGATTAGCTGCAAGATGAGCATTATTGAACATCAAATAAATAAATAAACAAAAAAAAGTTTATAAACTATTTTCTTAAGCTGATAATTTGATTAAAACCCATCCATACAAAAACAGTGTAAGATAAAGGCTCTCTCCCTATGATTGATAATATTAAGATAGCAACAATTCAGACATCATATGGAAAAGAAAATACCTCTGCTATATCATCAGCAAATTGTTCCGAGGTGAACTGCCCAAAGTATTCAACATATGCAGTAGTTTGAGCCTGCAATGAAGTGAGTAACGTGTAGGATCTTAGTATCTGAACGGTAATAAATTTATCGAACTATGATGAGAACTATTACATGCATACAATATGGTAACAAATTGAATAACATATGAAAGATATTTAAAACATTTTCTTAAAAAAAACAATTGATGAGAAAAAACGTATATTCTGAAAGAAAACGACCTCTAAAGAAACAATTGTAATACAAAAACCACACCTTTCGTTGTTCTGCATCTTGCGGAGGTGGCCAAAACAATGAAGAAAACTGCAAACTGTCGATCCACCTCTCGTTTGAAGTTGCCATAAACCTATCTAGTTAACAAGGTGGAAGCAGTAAGTAAAGCAATGATTTCCATAAAAGCTTCTACCAATCCAGGATCAACAGACTATAATTCAGCATTGTAGGAACCCAAATAAAAAAGAATAGCTCGTCCAGACATCGAATATGGATGCAACAGAGCTCCAAGTTTAGAGTCAAATATTGGAAGAAATTTACAGCATGTAATCTTGCACACGTAATAATCTGAGTGTATAGAGTGCCCTGCAAGACCGCAAAATCGTGGAAGTTCGAATTAAACACTTTATGTAGGGGTCAAACAACTATAACCAGCTAGATCATACATCATAGATGACAGAACCAACTTAATTGTCTCTAAGATAAAATTAAAAAAAAAAAAAAAAAAAAAAAAAACTCCATCCAAAGAATCAAACTTTGGCAGCTTAAGAAGAAGAAACATATTATCCATTCACCAAAACTTGAGAAATTGAGCACAATATACCGTTGCATCTCTTCTCTTATCCTTGAATCTTTGATTTTGGAAGTGTTAAAGCAACAAAACCACAAGTAAATCCCATTTATGTTTGCACAAATTTTATCCTCTTTAATCTTTCCCAATAAAGAAGCAAATGCTTTTACAAACATAAATCAAATTTCGAGCAAATAAATAAAGACTGCATTTCCCACATCACACTATAACTCCTTCAGTTAATTTCTTTATTTTCTTTCCCTTTAAGAAACTATTACTCTCAAGAGTAAATCTGAGTCAATAAATTTTGAAGCAATCAAACTTCACAATATCCTCAATAGCCCGAGCCTTAATTCTCTCAGCAAGCTTAAATAACTGCCTTTCTAGAGCTAAACCCATCGAAAGATAAACTAAAAACAATTAATTAACAAATAATAGTGATTTCAGAGAGATGATTAGAGCAGAAACCATGAAAAAGAAAAATAAAAACCGTACCTTGATCGGTTTTTATGGAGGAATCCAGAAACAAAGGAAAAATAATTGATGTGTGTAAGAGGGGAGGGGATGGGTGCAGCTTCGAAGTAGTTAAGATGAAAAGATTTCAGAGGGTATGAATTTGGGTGGAGAGAGATTAGAGAGAGAAAGGAGAGAGATGGTAAGAGAGAGAGAGGAAGAAAGATGAGATCTTTAACTGGAATCTCCGACATGCATACGTGGCGATGATATTTTCCTCATGCCTTGATAGGCCATGTGGCATGCCATGGTAATCATGGTGTCAATCACCACACATGTCTATTCCCATTTCCCCCTTACCATGTATGTGTATGTCTACTTCTCATCATCACATTCCATATTTCTCCCATCATGAGCTGTCAAAAGCACGGGTCGGGTAAAAAGAAAATCGGGTCGGGTCAATATGAGGATTTTAGTCCAGTTCAATACACGAATATAGATCTAGGTCAAACAATTAATTGAGTCTAAAATTTGATCCTATAATTTTTGAAGACTATAATCAACGGCAAACTGAAAGAAACAAGTTAAAGCCAATATAGAAATTTTAGCTCAATCTATTCCAAGAACGCATTGTTGTTGTAAATTCATTGGGTGAGCTTATGGTTCAATTTGCTATTGAAGTCTAATAGATTTGAGAAATATATCGCATTGGATAGATTCGGATCTAGTTGAACAAATTTTAGTTTGAGAACCTAATATTTATTGTAAAGTTTGTTTCACTTCAAGTTGTGGATTTGGATGAAATCAGGAATAACGCCATCTACAAATCTAGGATTAAGCCATTATTGAGAACTCTCGTTCAATTGAAAAATTGAATTGAGGCGAAGACTAGTAGTAGTAGAGTAGAGAAGTTTCTACCGTTATCCCAAATCCATGTATCGTAGAGCCTCAATTTAACCTAATGCGGCACCGGGATTGCTCAGGTTATACGATACGAGTTAAACGAACTCAATAAATGATTCGGAATGGTTGATGCAATTGTTTTTACGTTTAATAACACATTGTGTAATTATTGGTGATTATACATTATAATGTTTTTTTTCAATAATTCTCAAACTAAATCAACCTAAAAATTCATATACAAAATACTAAATATAAACACCTTGATTAGTTGACGGAATGAAATTCTATAGTTGTAAAGTTTTTCTTTTCTATATAAAAAAAAGTGATAATAGGTAAAACTACCCATTTTGCAAAATGTGTATGTACAAATTACCCAAAACTTAACGTACATGTAGAAATTACCCACTTTTAATAAAAAATATAAGATTCTCTTACACTTCTCAACCATTTGAAGATATTTTGGCTAAAACATCAGGTATTTACTCATTAATTTGTATTTTATTCAGTAGAAATAGACAACCGTTCGCACAACCTCAACCACCGGTGGTCCTCTTCCCACCGGTGGATGATATATATTC
Organism: Leonotis leonurus; assembly: GCA_026898415.1. Taxonomy (NCBI): domain Eukaryota; kingdom Viridiplantae; phylum Streptophyta; class Magnoliopsida; order Lamiales; family Lamiaceae; genus Leonotis; species Leonotis leonurus. Next base: position 631,347 of record JAPKLX010000115.1, read on the forward strand.
ATTTTGTGCCACCGGTTGTTAGTTATTCGCGCTCCAAAAATAATCTACACATATAATACACTACTATCGGTGGTACAACATGCATATATTTCATCCACCGGTGGTAAAATAATCAAATTGGTCAAAAGTTTTCAATTTTAAAAAAAGTGGGTATTTTTTACATGTGTATTTAGTCTTTGGGTATATTATACATGTTTCATTAACAAATTGGGTATTATTAATTTTCTCCCTAAAAAAAACTTCCATCTATTCAATAAATTAATTATAGCACTGATGTGGCCAAATTGTAGCTAGATGGGTCCACCAAGGTTAATACTCCCTCCGTCCCAACTAGGTTGAGTCGTATTTTTTTTTTGAGTCGTCCCAACTAACTTGAGTCATTTCCTTTTTAAAAAACCTTTATTACACACACAAATTTAAATAATATATATTTCTATCATCACTTTATACTTTAAACATACACTCATTAACTCCTTAATTTCCGTGCTGAAAAGAAATGTCCCAAGCTAGTTGGGACGGAGGGAATATTATATTATTTTTTGTCTACATATTTTTAGCTAAATAGTTTGACAGATTTTAGTGCCAAAAATTCATTTTATTTATGTAAATAAAAGTGCATGAATTGTAATAAGGTTGTTTCTTAAAGTTTTATTTATTCTAAATTACTGCAAAACATGCCTATGTGTTATAGTTCAAAAAATGAACTACATATATGTAGATAGTAAAAGTGGAAAATATACACAATGTCATGAATTATTAGTCTTTTGAGACATATATCTCTTATGTGCTCATTCGTTGACCCAAAAAAAACCCACTAATGAAATGTTTACTATTTTAATATAAGTGGAATTTTTTTAAACGATATTTATTTTAGTGGAAAATGTCAACTATTAGTGCAATTACACTTCATCCCATTCAACTTTAAATTTGACTTCCTTTTTTTTTCTTAATGTCTTCACCTCATAATTGCTCGACTAATTAAGCTGGCAAACGTGTTTAAGTTTGTTTGTTCACGAATATGTTCAAATCAAATATCAAGTTAAATAGCCAAGTTTATAAAATAAAAAATTTATGCTATCGAGCTCGAAAATCACTAATATGAATATCAAATAAGCCGATTTCGAGCTCGAGCTCAAATTAAAAAATAATATTACGAGTCGAGCTCGAACTTAATAATTAAAAGTGTCGAGCCCATTTCAAACAATATATTAAAATTATGAGCTAAATTATAACATCTTAATATTCTAAATGAGTCATGAATAGTATTTCTTTTTTCAATTCATCACGACTTGACTCGTTACAATCCTATAATGCCTAAAGTACTTATAATATTATTACCCAAAAATTATAGATTATAAGCAAAATAGTTAGCTGTAATCATACTATCATTACATTTATTTTAGCAAATTAATAATAATAATAATAATATTAAGGTTATTATTTATATAGGAGTAACATTAAAAAGGAAAAGTAGAAAAATATGGATATTATTACTTGATAGTTGTAATGGAATAGTTTGAAACAAGTGGGTGTCTGGGTCGGAGAAGGAATAGAGGAAAACGGGCAGGGCAGGGCAGGGCAGGGGGCTGCCCGGGAAATTTGAGTGGCTAGGAATGAGACGGGCAGATAAATATCTGCCCTAGATATTTGTATTAGCCAATAGGAAATTAGCATTAGATAGATAGATAGTAGTATAACGAATCTATCTTTATTTCATTTCATTTCATATTTTAAAGCAATAAAGAAATAAAAGTGCTACCAAATTCAATTACTCATAAAGACGTGGCTCTTCCAATTTCTAGTTTTATATCTTCAAAACCCACTTGTGATCTCGTCTTATTTTCCCTCCCCAACTTGCCCCCATGTGGGACCCACTCTTGCTCTTGCTTATGATGTTATCTGATGTTCTTGCATGTGTCATAAATGCATGCACAATGTGTTTTGTTAATCTCATCATGGTTCATGTGATTGGATTACATGTCATGAGTGATCAAATGGTCTAGTGTTTTATTGGTATATATATGTGTTATTGTATGTATTATTATCACACATTAGGCTTATTAATATAAATGTATAGTTGTGATAAGTCCACGGTTATTGTGATGTATGTATGGTGAATTTGGACAGTAAATTATCCAGTGATCAACGATTTAGGTAATTTTTCATTTTTTATATGAAGATTTCTTTTTATTTGATCTATCATCTATATATACGTGAATGCTCCTTAAAGTTGTTGTATATTGGTTTGGTATGTTTAGTCGGACGGGTTTGTTTAATGGGGACTATCGAGCTATGAAGTAGTGGTTCAACTCAATTTTTGATTGATCCGACCTGAGTTGAATCACATGATGTATGTTGTACTCAAATAGTTCAGTCTAATTTAACACTTTAACGAGTGACATTTTGTGACCCGTTAAATTGTTCGATCGACCCAACTCAAGTCAAAATACGCTTTTTCTTCTCATCTCTAGCCCAATGGACCCAAACTAGGCAGACTCAATGATTTGCTAGCTCTAAAGCATATTCATATTATGTTCGTATCGTCTATTAAATGATCGTTTTTTAGTTCAACGATATAATTTATCTTTTATTAAATGAATCCACTATATATATATTATATATTATATTAACTTGTAAAGATATAAGAAAGCTTCATTTCATTCTTCAATCTTCATTTAGACATTGGATCCACAATGCCAGCCCTTAGGAACAATCTAGAATGAATAATGGTATTGAGATAAAGCTTCCTTACATATTTATATATTAAATTTTGTCATCTAAGCAAAAATAGTCGGCCCAAATCAACCAATAATAGAAATGTAGATTAATCTAATCCCATAATTAGGAAAACAAGTCAAATCAAGTTTGATAATTAGGGAGTGACATAAAACACTAATTTAATAGGAAAAGAAAATTTGGGACCGTTTATGTGCGACGTGGCTTCGTACGAGCCGTCGATGTCATTGTCGGCGTGGGCCCACTTAGTTTTATTGCCCTAATGGTGAGGTAGTGGACAACATTTGGACGGTTTGATTTTTGAAAAGTTGGTAATAATATATTCTATTTTGATGATGTGATTAGGCACTAATCTTATAGTACTAATTAAATATTGATTAGTATAGTTATTATGCATTTGAGGGTTGCTTTGAAGCTTAGAATCCCACTTTAATCATACTCTTATAAATTTTATCTTTTATAAGATTATGATTTAAAATTACTTTTAATTCATAAAATTATGCCGTCTTTCGAAATATGTGTTTGTTACAATTAAATATAATTTAAAAGCTAAACTTAAATAAATTAGTGAGTAATACTCATCTAATCAAGAAAATTGTTATACTCCTAGTGACAATTTATTAAATGTGAATCGTGTTGTGCATGTAACTTACATTTAAATATAAAATAATAGATCACAAGAATATTCCAAGTGGAATGGAATAAACTTAAAAGTATTTAATGTTAAAATGTTGCATTTAAAGCAGAAATGTGTACAAACCGAACCGAATTAGGAATGTGCACAAACCGAACTGAATTAAGAAAATTGACCGAACCCATAAATTTTAGTGATTTCGGTTTGATATGTGGTTCAATTTTTAAATTTTAAAATCGATAAATTTAAGTTCGATTTGTAGATTCTATTTTTTGGCTCGGTCGGTAACAGAACCGACCAAAAAATTTATTTTTTTTTAAACTTTTTTTCCCTAAGATACTCAAACATGCAAAAAACAATTGCTGAAGATCTAAAAAGGTAATATAACAAATCAAGAATTCTCAAAATACAACAATAAAAAGGGAACTGGTTTGTATACATTACAAAGCAAAACAAGTAGTACTAATTATACATGGAAATAATACACAAACACTCCTATGCCCACACACATCACTAGAATAAATATTATAATCCCCTCCTTTTGTAAAACCATAAATATAAAACTATAAATTATTAGAGTTTAATGTCACTGTGAAATATAATAAGGGGAAGAAACCCCCCCAATGAATTAAAAGAGAAGGGTAGAGAAGGGTATATATGATATGAGGAATAACAAAATTTCCTGTTCTTGTTTAGCCTCAGCTGCATTTGTAGGAATCCCACTGTATCAATCTAGAGTCAGACCATTAAAGAATCGCGGAACGAGCTAACCTTTTCGTGTGCTAAACCTTATCATCTGCTTCAGAGGATTCTGTCGAGCCTCCATGCTTCTGCTGACCGTTTCTCGACATTGAATGACTGCGTCGTTCTTTGCCACCGGGTTTGGAGGAGGCGTTGCCGTACCAGATCATGCCAATAACAGCAATGATCATGCCGATGACCACCTGTATGTTGAGACCCTCTTTTCCGAAGAATAGGAAGCCGAGGATCAAGACGAGGATCGTCTTCATGTGGCCGAGGACTTGGAAGGAAACTGCAGTGAATCTGCCTATGCAGATGAACTGGCTGAGATTTGTTCCCACCGCAATAGTACATGATAGGATCAAGAACACCTGAAGAGTGAAAGAGGATGTTATCGTACGTGATCCAGTTCGGGCATGGTTACCATTGTGAGGTGGCGAGAATCACATACGAAACAATTTTCAAGATAAGTTGGTAGGGTAGGGGAGATGAAGAGGGAAACAAATATATTCCCAACTTTGCAGGTATGCTATATTTGCATTGATGTGTTATTGAAACATGATATAAGAACTCTGAAACTGAAGTCAAAAATAAAATCTACGAGACGATGGATTAATGGATGATAGGAAGCAGTCTATATCTAATAAGACAATCAGAAAGATGTTAAGAGAATGCAAAAAAGCACGTTAGCATGTGTCCGGGTAGAAATGCGAATCATAGCAGCATTTCTCAAGCCATATACTATGATATGCAAAGGGAAAGTAAGGTATTAGAGTATAGACAGATGCATGAGTAGTATTAACAAATTATCAGAACACAGATGAATATGGATGTGCGAATACTTACTGTAGATGGTAAATGGAATTGATACTCGTCAATTCTCTTGTTTGTCAACCAATAGTCTAGAAACGGGCCTAACAACAGTAGAGATCCAGCCTGGGCTGGTGCCGTATGCCCCAATAGATTGAAGGAAGTGAGAGAATACTTCCTTTGGAGGTAATGAACATACTGCAAATGCAATTCCCCAATCAAACGTTGTCTTCAAATGATGCACACAGAATGAGCATAATTATGATAATAGTAAAAAAGATGGATGAACTTACATACTGTTGCAGTGCTGTACTCCAGACTGCAATGAATGCAGCAGCAAATCCTTTGGCATTAACACTAACATCAGTAACTGTGCAGACTGCCACACCAAGGAGAACAATCAAGATGCTAAGCTTAGTGTCTCTCGAATATCGGATCTTGTCAAACACAACTTCCAACAAGCAGGAGACGGGAATCATCGTCAGTTTTGCAATCTGAAAGTATGCAAAGACATAAGGTCACCATTAGTGATCTAAAGTTTCATAATATGTGATTATGTTCTCCCTCTTTCTTTTCATTCAACATGGATGAAAGTTGTGGATATTCACATCCGCAGAATCAACAAATACACCAGAACTACTATTTGATCAAAACGAATGTTAATGGAAATTATCAGAATATCCCAGCTTCATCTCTTATCCTTCTCATCCCCACATCCCATACCACCATTACTGCTGCTCTGTATAGGGCTGTCAATTTTCAACACGACACGATAACCCAACACGAACCGACACGATATTAATGGTTTTGGGTTCTTATCAGGTTGACCCAATAAGAACTTGAAATTTTCGGGTTGGGTTCGGGCTACGTGAAATATATAAATATATTATTTAAAATAATTATTATTAATAATATATATTTATATAATCGGGTTGGATCGGGTCATTATCGGGTTGTTATCATGTTGAGTTGTTATTGTGTTGGGTCAACCTAAAAAAATAACATGTCAGTTTGGAATCAAGTTAGGTTCGGGTTTCGACCATTCGGGTTGGGTTCGGGTTCGGGTTTACTATATCTTTAACAGGTTGAGTTCGGGTTTGGCCTTAACAGGTTGGATCGTTATCAGGTGACCTGATAACGACCCAACCCGACCCAATTGACACTCCTAGCTCTGTATACGCTGTCTCCCATCTGAAAAATGGAGAGGCATTCCTCACCACAAGATGTAAACAAATATACCAAGACCACCCAATGGCCACCAGAATTAAGAGATGAATCTAGGGTAACTGGATGATTTCCATCAAATCGTTTTCAATTACAAAAATGGTTCAGGTGTAGTCAAGATTCTAAGTGACAAATATTCACACCCATGGAGGAATTTCATTAATGAATACCTGGTAGAATCCCACTGAATTCCACATTAAGCTCACATTCATCCCAACAATGGAGAAATTCGCAAAGAAGATAAACTTAAGAAGCTCCGAGTATGGCAGATGAGAAGGTTGAATGTAACCCAACCACCTTAGAACAACCGTCATCAAGGTTGTGGTGGCAAAATGCAAACCAGTTAAGGTTGTAGCTGCAAAAATACAGATAATTTTCAAACCTTAAAGTACCATGTATTATATGGATGCACAATAAGTAAGAGTTGAATATTTTTTCACAAAATCCACCATTAAAATCATAAAAGGATTTTAGTTCATCTACCATATTGTTTCGACTGCTGATGAAAAGATTTGCTATATGCCAACAATAGTGTATCAATTATCAAGGTGTAGAACAGTGTCTATAACTTCTAGGCTCGAGCGTAGAGTAGTTACAGAGAATGGTTCATTGGTAAGAATTAGTAACAAGAAGGAGCATTCCTGCTCTATACATCCAAATAGTCTATATATTTGATAATTCTTTCCAGCATAAAATCATGTACGGATATACCTTATCTTTAAGTAAAAGCTACAGAATTTTCAACAAATATTCATAATATTTCAATTCTGGCCATAAATGCCCACGTTAAGTCCAGATAATGCAAATTAGATATAATTAGTCTTCATAAATGACGACAATATTACCAAAGCTGAAGCCATAAGTAGCCATTAATGCCTTGTTGACAATGATGATGCCAACTGAAGTGACTACATTGAAAGTCCATGCAGCCGCATCGACAGTAGCTTTCTTATCAGCTTTGCTTGGTGGCGGCATCTTGTTTTTCTTTTTGCTTATTCTTGTTGCAAGGGGTGAATATTTACCCTGATAGGACGATAAAGTAGCAATCTAACCACCACATCCAGTCCAAGATTTTCCCGCTAAATATCCTGCAGGCACCATTGCCATCAGAACCAAGTAGTAAACTTTTTATATGCACAATTACCCAATATCCAGGGGCGGATCTATTAAGGGGCTGCACGGGCTTCAGCCCAGTGCAAGCCCAAAATTTATAGTGTTATATATGTATATTTTTAAGGCCCAATACACTTTTAGCCCACCCCAAAATTTTTTTGCATGTATAAAATATAGTGTTTTGAAAATTTTATTTTTTTAGCCCACCCCAAGTGCAATTTCTGGATCCGCCCCTGCCAATATCAAATTACAACACGCTAAGGAATTCCAGCAGAAATAAATCTCTGAACCAGAAAGGTATTGATTTTCTACCATAGATTTGAATTTGATAAAAGATAAAAATACGGCACGCTTATACACAAAAGTCCTTAATTCCATACTGTGTCATTTTATCACTTCATTAAAAGTAAAAAATGGATCAGAATTTGGAAAGTGTCAACAAATTCAAAGTCTCAGATCACCAAACCCATCACCATCTAAAACTTCAAATCATTAGCAGCATCCTAAACCAAATAGCAAATCAAGAAGAATTTATGCTCTTAACTTCAAGACAGATCCCAAGATTCAATATAAAGCACATAAAATCCACCCATTTCCCGCAATTCAGAATCATCTAAATTCCCATCACCATCAGATCTAACGTCCCCAAAACCCTCAAATTCTCCCAGATCGCAATCAACCCCCCAAACCCACATCAACCACCCTCCAAATTACAGATCTAACCACACAAAACAAATCAAATTCAGCTGAAATCGAATGCAAGAAAGCAAAAAAACAGAAACAACTTCGCATTACTTGAAATATAACCATACAAAGCAGAATGCAGTTAGAAGCAAAATTACACCTTTCGAATTCTGCAACAGAATTAGAAGGACACTTAGCGTGAAATTCAGCCCTCCACCAGATCCTCACGATTCTTGAATTAATAATGGCTGAACGTGCTTGCATGTGATGAATATACGTGCAAGCGCATGTATATATACACGTGCGTACGTATAGGTGTATGTCTCTATAGGTTTTAGGGAGTGGAATTGGGCGAAGTGCAGTGTGAATGAACTTTGATTTGGGAAAAAAATGAGATTTGTGCTTTTAGGGTTTGACCTCAAAATTAAATGAAGATGTAAATGCCACTTAAAGGAACCTTTTCTTTTTCTTGCTTCACCCCTAAATTTTGCCAAATTAATTAATTTAATCCACTTTGATCATTCATCTTAGTTGAAATTAATTGCAAAATAAATTACAAATTTTTATAATCCTTATTTTAATTTTGTGAGTGATTAGAAAAATAATTACGACAATAATGTTGATTTTTCGATTATTGAAAGACGACAAACGAATTTAAAGAATTCGATTTCTTGTAGTAAAATCATAAAATACATACAGCAATATAGTTACATTACACCCCACATTAATTAATTATACCTATAAAACAAAAGGTCATTCATTTAATTTAGGATAAAGAATCTTGTTTGTCAACTAAAACAATTTCTAGAATAAATAAAGGATCTTCATTTTAACATTTCACCATGCATAGAGTCTGAAAATGGGTTTATTAATTTGATTTTTATAATCTCAGTTAGTTTGTATAAGAGAGATATTAGAGTGAATGCAAAAATATGAATTTATTGATAATAAAAAGAAAGATTGTTTTGTCAAAAAAAGGTGGTTCATTTTTAATCTTTGTAGTATTTAGAATTCAATTCTTATACTGAGTGTTTTCAAGAAAAAGTCTTTTTGGAGTCTTCTACACCAAGTAATGAAAATGACTAATTGAGTCTTTTTTTCAACGAGTAGTATTGATTCGAGAGAAAAAAAATTAATGAAACAAATTATCGATTCACTGATTTTAGTCGGTTTTGACTAGCTTTTACGAGTTCGCATTAAGTCATTTGAATAGCTCGAAAATAATATAATCAGACCGATTGATTGGTCGGTTTGTAATTAAACCAGTCGAACCGGCCACTCCGATTCGGTTTTTAAAACATTGTTCTCAATAAGTAGTATTTACTACTTAAAGTAGTTATATATGTGTGTGTGAATTTAGTCAGATATATTTTCATAACCAAACCAATGCACTCTTCTGAACAGCAATGTGCATGGATGCTTGGGGCCTAAAAACACTGAAGAAACGAGATGTTTAGTGTTGAAACATCAAACATGGGTGTTTTGAGGGAAGATAGGAAGAAAAGAGACATAATTTAGTGCTAAAAGGATGGGTGTTCTGAGAAAACAAATGAAGAAAAGAGGCACTCAGTGCTAAAACAACAGCAGTTGCTCTTCTTGTTTGCAGTTGCAGTGCAGTGAAGCTTAATTGCTAGCTTCTTGGATTTAGTCCATTGCTGCATATATAGTTCATGGAGTGATGAAGGGCTTCTGATCATTTGAACAAACCGAGGGTCGAAATTAAAGTTGTGGGATGTTTGGGAAGCTACTGAACTTGCCAATGCAAAGAATCACAGAATCCATCTCATATACCTTCAAGATCATCAAGACACAGTATATATAGGATCAAATGTGATTCTTGGGGCAACCTCAAAATGGACAGCATATATAGGATCTAATGTACTCCAAAACTTGGTTGTCGGGCCAGGGCCACGGATAATCCGAGAACTGGAACAGCTTTCTTGAGTCTATGGTGCAGTGCAGCTCCCACACTCAAACACAATTGGCTCAAACCCCATAATTCTCAATAACATGCTTGCAGCAGCATGCATGCAAGAGCAAGATTAATCCCACTTATTCCTGCACCTATTGTTCCTGTCTTCTTCCCTTTTCTTGCCTCTTTTGGCATTGAACAGTCCATCCCAGATTAGGACACCAACCAAGATTTTACTTTATCGTTCTTGTTTGCTTGTGTTCTTTTGAAACAGGTATAATTGTGTATGAATTTAAGCACATTCTATCTGCATTGAACTAGCTTGAGTGCATGTGATTATATATGCTTCACTTAATTTATTGATTCTTTTCTTTGCATGTATTTGATTCTAATCTTGTATACCAATTACCAAGCAAACGAGTTGTCATGTCATGCCTATAGTTTTTCTTAAAGGAATATTTTCAAGTTTCGTTGGTTTGAAAATTTTGAAGGTTCGAGCCAGCTCGAACTTTGTAAACTAGGATCGAGTTTTGCTCAATGAATAAAAAATCGAGTTCAATTCATTTATTATTCGATTTAAAAGTATATTCGAATATGAGCTCCAACTGATCAACTCATTATTAATTAGAAAAAGAAAAGTTTGTGAATTAGTTCGTATATAAATTTACGAACTATTCGAAGTTCGGTTCATATAAATTAAATTTGAACATATTTGTGAACCTTTTAAATGGTGTCATTATTTTTTGAGTTTGATTAATTTAATATTAAATGATAAAATTTGGATGTTCAAATAATTACTAATTTAGTAACAAATTAAACCCTAATTAAAACGTAATAATAACCATAAATTCATAATATGGTTGCAGCCCATTTTAAATAAACGACCGTTGAAAACGCTCCCTAAGTTTAATATTCGAACCTTTTCGAAAATATAAAAAGCCTTTCTCACTGTCTTCTTCTTAAGGAATTTCTGAAAAGCATTGAATTCTTGCCGTGATTATTAACACTTGGGAGATGATGTTGAGGTCAAGCGGCAAGCCTCCACTAGCTAGGTCTCCAATTCGTCTCCGGCCGCGGCGGAAGCCTCTTCAGCCCGCCGATAACAACGCCGTTCGCACTCCACCAGGTCTTTTTGAATTTTGTTAAATTGAACGCTTGATTTTTGTTATGTTTTATGCATTCCGGTTACTTTCTGTTTATTTTGTCAGATGAATCAACCGATCGTTTATATACTGAAATCATTTTGTTTTTTGTACCACTGTTGTGCCTTTTATTGATCGGGGATTTGCGCGCAGTTTTTAGAGGATAATTGGTCGTGTGAAGAATCATTCAGTGTACTGTAGGTTTAGCTTAATTTCTTTGTTGTTGTTGTTTTGTGTGCGTGTGTTAATTTCATCAGATTGCTTTTTCTTGAATTTTTCCGACACTGTTCGTGATTATGTTGAGATTTTTGAGGAAAAGAATACAAATGAAGAACTGATGAGTGGTTTTGTTTTGAAGAAACATTGCAAATACTGAAATTATTTCAGAAAATATTGTTTTTTCCTTTTTCTTGTGTGCTCAATCATTTTTTCTTGATTCTTTTATTGAATCTGGTGAGAAAAGCAGGTTTCATGTGATTCTGCTTTCAATATTAACTACATAAACTCAGTCAATGTGTGCCACTCCCTTTTGAAATGATCTCTTCCTTTTGTAAACAACACTTTGGTGCTCTTTTCTGATTGATGTTCTTGATGGATCCAACAGGTTCACTGACAAAATCCCAGTTACCTCCGAGCCGTACCCGGGACGAGGAAGATTACGGGCTCTGGCCCGAATACCACACGATTTCTTGTGAGCTAAAGGCTCTTTCAAAAATGGTGCACCAAGAGCTAGGAACCATGGGTAACAATCCCTCATTTGATGATGGAGGTGCTCTTGGTGGTCAAAGGAGCCCTATCTTTGAGAGGGGGAGGTTCTATGATGAGTACTGCACAAGAAGAAACGAGAGGCTCAGAAGGAAGAAAGGCGAAGCCGAGGGCTACGAGAAGAAGCCTGCATATGATCTTGGTGTTAGGAATGAGTCTGCAAAGAAGAGGGAGTCTGCGAATAAGTTCGACAGCAGGAGGAAGGCGGCAGTGGCGGCAGCTTCCGTCACTCCCATGGCTGAGAGGCGGCTCCCGCCTCCGACTCCTAGGTACTCGTTGAGGAGCTCTAGCAAGGAGAACAAGAAGCCTCCTATCCCAATGGCTGCTGCTATGAATTTGGAGAAATCTATGGGGTTTACTGAGAGGAAAGTTAGGAGGACTAGGAAGATTTGATTTGGATCCTTTTAGGTTTGATTGTGTGGTGAATGTGGAATTTCTTGAAATTGGATATCATTTTTTTGTTTGAACCGGTTATGTGCTGAAGTAGCCTTGTATGTTTCTTCTTCTCTCTGCTTATAGTAATGAGGATTCTGGTTTACATTTCTTGCAGTAAACAATGGAATAAATGTACATAGCATTATATTATTGTGTTCAACATATTATTACAAGAATGGGAGGAAGATGTTGATGCAATTTGCGTGTAAAAACAAGTATAGGTTAGAGTTCTTCTGACTCTATAAAGATTTCAGACTACAGTGGCAATAAATTCGAACAAAGAAGAAAGTCTAAACATCAAAATTTAGTTAATGCAGTAAATATAGAGCAGATAACAACTTTCTAAGAAGTTGGAGTGATGTGTATCTTCTTCAAATTGAAGGATAGGTTTAGCTATGCTTTTGCACTTTCTGTAAAAGAAACCTCTGCAAACTGGAGAAGGTTCTTCAAGTTGTAACTAGAAGGTATAGAAGTCCCTTGAGATACTCTACAATTTCTGATCCCCCCAATTTAGAGCTCCCATATACTCTGTCAACGAATGTGATCGGGACCTATGTGAAGACGAAACACAGTATTACACTAATATTTGAGAAAACAATGGCAGGCATAAAAAGATCAGACATAACAACGTCGTCCTTGAATAAAATCTGCAAACTGATTGACAAAATATACGCTGAAAATTGTGATTACCTCCTCAATGTTATAACCCTTTCTTGAAGCTCTAACTATCATCTCCATCTGGAAAACATACCCCTTACTTACACAGGAGCTTATAACATCTTCAAGCACAGATTTCTTGTAGAGCCTTTGACAGAAAAAAAAGAAAATGATATAGATTGATAGATGAATTATGAGGATCTAAATTGTTGCCATTGTATACCTGAATGATCCAGTTAAGTCAGATACACCTGGCCATAGAAGTGTTTGTGCAAGGACATTGGCTCCCCTGCTTGTCAATTTGCGCATCAGGTTCCACCCATGAACGCCACCACCTTTTACATATCGAGTTCCAGTAACTATGCTTGCACCGGTCTCCATCTGTTTCCTGACCTCAAGAAGACTCATTACTTAATTTTGGTACCAGGATCATGAAAATTCAGTACTTTAATAGGGAAAATACTTACTTAATAAAGCTCGGCAGGTATTTTGGCTGTTAGAGAGCATAAAAAAGAAATATTAAGCAAATGGAATAAATAAATAAAGGAAAATTGCAGTAACGACAAAAGGTAACAGTACTTAAGCTTTGCCCGTATTCATTTGCATGAAAGCTGAATTTTTTCAGACCAAGACTGCTATTTTTCCATGTTTGATTGTTTTCAGTTGGTTCACATCACTGACAAGTTTCATAGAGGTAATAGTTTGACTGTCAAGAATCTAATAATTTTCAATTATAGAACTACTTGGTTTTCATACAGAACAGTATAACCCTTAAGGAATCAGAGAACCCAAAGGTTATTATGCATTCACTAGGGAATACATAAATGACATTACATTCTTCATGCATCTAAGAGTGCATACGTACATGGTGTGATAAGTCTGCATCCATTATGACAACAAAATTCCCAGTTGCATGCTTCAAACCATGGATGTAGGCGGTCCCTGAAATGAAAAACCTTTAGAAGTTTTATAACCATCTTTCAGAAAGAAAGAAGTCGAGCACATACCTAAGCCAAGCTTCTTTGGTCTAGGTCTCAACAACTGCATCATGAGAAGACCATTAGTACACAGACAAATAAAAGCCCAAGCTTTGAAAATTCAGAAGCTACAGATGAAAATCAGTAAGAGCTTAAACATACAATACGATCTTCTCCATATACTTCCTGAAGCTGTTTGACTATTTCCTGAGTGCCGTCTGGACTCCCATCATCCACCACTATGATCTCAAAATTTACATTCCTGATCCAAACAAAAAGGTATAAAACCATTACCAAACATTGAATAGTTGTATGCAGCAACATGACACATTACTAAAACTTAAATCAGACTGTAAAAGTATGATTGGACAGCTTTCCAATAAATGGTTGAACTACTATTGTAGGCATTGGCTTCTTAAGAAAAAATCAATCCACATTAAGAACCGGATCAGACCAAGAAAATTGTTATAAAATACAGATTATGAGCTTGATGGATGAATGGTTTGATCCCATTTATCAAGTACTGATAATATTACCAATTCACGTTTCTAGTCCATGAAGAACCACTTGTAAAAATCTGCCAATGACTCCCAAAGAACACTAGGAAGAAGTCCAAGATACAATCTTTCTCAGATAAAAAAACAAACACGACAAAGTAACAGCCACTAAAAGAAGAAAGGAATATCCTTTGGCAGGATGATCTCACAAACAACCAAAACATATTGTGCTCTCGAATCTCTTGAGTTAACGAATATAACAAAGATGAAACTGGAATCCCCAATTGTAAAATTCCAAGTTCGTATATGAAGACTGAACAATCAAAGTATCTCTGAAAACAGCTCGAGAAACAGAATCAAGCATTGCACCAAATTCCCAAAGCAATACCTCTTGAATTTTCAGACAAAGTTCTCACAAAAACTCTTCTCGAAGTCCTACGGTCCTACCAGTATCAATTCAAGCAAATTACTTTTCCTTTTCCTTCTATATACCAATACTGCAGACATGACTAAGGACGCAATGATCACACATTAAAAAACGACCCTAGGATCCAATTTAAACACTTTGCTCTTGAATTTTACGACACATAGCTCGAAAAAACTCTTCTCAAAGTCCTACAAGTATCAATTCAAGCAAATTTCTTTTCTCTTTTCCTTCTATTTATCAATACTGCAAACATGACCAACGATGCGATGAACACACATTAAAAACGATTCCATACAAACACTTCACTGACAAACAAATAATCGAGAATCAGATAGATAGAGAAATAGCGGGAGACTCACGGTAGATGCTTGAAAATGAGGTAAATAATGAGAGCGATGTTGAGGCGCTCATTGTAGGTGGGAACGATTATGCTATACTTGTTCTTTTCCAGTTCTGTTTCCATTGAATTCATGATCAACGCCGCAAAAACCCTAGATATGCTCCCCAATTGCTAAATTTCTTCCTTCAATCCTTCAATCAGCTTCGATTATTACAAATTTACTACGCAGATTATTGGATCCAGATATTGACTAACAGTAACAGTGAACAAAACTCAATGGAAAAAAATAAATCGTACGTAAATAAATAAATATGATGACGTGGAATTGTGCCAAAGTTCTTTAGGATGTTCCACTTCGACTCAAACTTTGAGTAATTAACCGAGTTCAAATTCATGTTCAACTGTATTCGTTTGATATTCAAATTAATAATTATCGAGTTTTAAACGTTTGATTTATTTTTTTGTAATATCTAAGCCCGTGTTCTGTCTCAATTAAATCAATTGAATTATTGTGAATAAACTCAAATAATATGCTCATACAAAAATCTATTCGAACATTTATAAAATAATTTTCGAGCGCGTTAAAGGCTCAAATGATTTTCCGTAACATTCTATGCATTAGACTCATTTAATGGCTCGATTGAAAGTTCGATTGAGTCTTGGATTGAAGGCTCGCGTAACATACTAATGAACAAACGAGCTTGAACATTTTTGTTAAAGGCTCGATGAGCCGAACATCATCTGACTTAAGCCCAGCACGTTTTGCTATTGAACCCGAACTCTGAACGAATTCTTTTCCAGTAAGACCTTGAAAACTTTGATAGCAATACCCATCAAAAGAACATTTATACCACAACTCAATGACAATAAGCATCAAAACCATGGTAAAGCAGCTGAGAACCTATCCATCCAGTGGAGTCTTCCTCTTCCGGTCCGAGGCCGACGAGCCCCCTGTTTGGGCCTGACCAAATACTGATCTGCATAAACACAAACGAGAATTGGTTGTATCACGTGAAAGAAGATTGATGCATGAAGCACGTATCAATATATTCTGTGCAAATCGTACAGCCCTTTTGATCAGAGTAGCATGGATACGGGAACATGCACTTGTACGAGTAGCCATCGATGGAGGTTATAACTTGTAAACAAGAAAGCAGCAACTCACCCACAGGTAGAACATTTCTTCTGATGCTTGCAAAATATAGATAAACAAACTGAACAAATGTAGCCCATATCGATCGTGTTTTTGTGGCAGAAACACCTGCACATTAAACGAACGACCAAATTCATAAATTTTAAATTCAAGACTATGCAAAAAGCTGAAATTGCATACAAGACGAGGAGCCAAATGATCAAGATCAATAAAAGAACTTTGGAAATTCATAAAGTAACTTACGAGGCACGAAAGTCCACTCCCGCCGGCTTAGGAAGTTGTAAGGAGTAACGAGAATGTAAATCAGTAGCAAAAACTGTCTGCATGTCACAAAAAGATGCCAATTAGTTTAAGAAAGGTAGCAGAACATCTACAACATGCAATATTCACATTTCGACATACCATTCCAAGTTAGAGAATCATAGTTCTAACAACATGTATACATCAAGACACTAGAGTATTTATTATTCACATTCTACAATATGAAAAGGTAGTTACCACGAGATATTGAACCAACCCATCCAATATCGGAGGCTTAAGATATATACCACCAGTTATATAAGAAGCCTGTCGAAAATCATCACATTATCAACCAGAATTCCAATGAAAAGCTCAACATCATAATCACATAAATTAACAACCAAATGGTGACATCTTATGCTACCTGCTGCAGGAAAGGCGAATGTTGAGTCCCTACCATGCATGCATCTATAGGAACCTGAAAAACGGAAAACGGTAGAGAAAATAGGCTGATGATCTAAGATCTAATATGATTATCAAATTGCTAGGTGATGAAAATCAAGGCCGATGCTGAGAGATGTATCAAGCAATAATGTGCAGATTTCAGTTCTCTCAGGAGCTAATCAGTTGACACTTGATATTTGTGTCTGATCATATTTTCCTTGTTTACACTAGTTTTTTATTCGTGCATCTCCAAAGTTGTACTCAAGGTAATAAATAGGCTTATATAGTCCTTTCTTCAAGCAACACAGATTAGTACTTATATTAGTATATATTACGCTCAAACGATGCTAAAGATATGCAAGATACAACTGTTGATGTAGTTGGCACCATTCAATAATGCATTATTACTGAAGATTGTTTGTTATGAGCAAGTATAAGAAAAGTGAAGATGGTATGTCAGTACATGGAAATAATTTTGGTTAGTTCAATGAATGTTACATTCGGCTAAAAATTAGAGAAACATGGACTCACGTGATAAATGAGGAAGCCAATTAAAGATAACAAGAATAAAAAATAACACAAAAAATGCCAAATACAGTTTGTTTATCTTGCTCTTCAATTCAGGCAATAGAAATTTTATAATAAGAACGAATTTGTCAAATGAAATTTGAGAATAGGAATCTTAAGTCCGGCTATTACCATTGATCGTTGAGCAGAAAAAATTGAGTTCATGATTGCTACATATCTGTAGGGAACAAAGAATCAGTACTTGAACCAACAAAGAATGGAGTACTTCATAGATTCTTTATGGAAAAAATTAGTGGTGCGTACTGTCCAGGTCCATCCGGAGATCCATGTAAGCATAATATCTGCAATTGTAGCATTTCTTGTACTTCAGAAATTATATAGCATATATGAAACAAGGTAACAAGCACAAGATATCAGTTGGGAAAAAATATATAAATCATTCAAAGAACTAATCGCTGTCAAGATTTTTCGCCCAGCTTATGTCTATTTCAACTAAAAATACATGTGCTAATCTTTTGTTTTAATTATGACTAACGGAAATAATAAAACTTCATTATAATAAAAAATTTGGCAAAGGAAAATGAGGGTTAAACTTAAACATCGCATTACTTCATCATGTTTTTGTTCTTATTTCCATCAGTAATACAATATGCCTTGAGTAAATATTTTACAAACATAATATTTAATAATTGAATTGATTATAGACTAACCCGAGGCCGGGGGTGAAGCGGCTCAGTACGAAAGACCTTCTGAATATCTATATGGTTTGAATTTTGAAAGTCACAGTAAACAACTAATTCAGATCAGAGCAGACAACCACTACTAAAAAAAAATTCACACCAAATGCAAAATGTAACTCAAGGCAATAAAAATAAAGGGAGGATACAGCAAAGGGCCATCGAGAGGGAACCAGATAAAAGTGAGAACCCAGGGCCATCCACAGACTCTTCACGACATAATTCCTGGTCCTTGTCCACAAATTTCACATATTTATGCAGCAAATCCTCTGCCCGTTTGTCTTGGCTCTGTGGTTCCGAGGAATCAAATATAAAGCTACAAGAATTATAACCACTTGCTATGACAACCACTTGGTTTATATGATCCAGCATAAGTGTAGAATCTAAGAATGCAAGCACCTGCAAAAAATATATAACTCCATTACCAGCTATATCAGATTTGCAACTAAAGTCTAAAGCACAAACACCTGATATTTATCATAAAATTGGATGAAACAACACTAGATTAGCAAAAGTACAGAATCCAAAAATGCAAGCACCAGCAAAGAAAAGCCTATTACCAGCTTTACATGTAAAATTTGCAAATAAGCACTATGATATTTTCATAGAAGTGGACGAAAGTACACTTACATGGGTCAAGAACTTGGAGAAGGGAAGCGTGGAT
The DNA here is from genome assembly GCA_026898415.1 of Leonotis leonurus. Classification (NCBI taxonomy): domain Eukaryota; kingdom Viridiplantae; phylum Streptophyta; class Magnoliopsida; order Lamiales; family Lamiaceae; genus Leonotis; species Leonotis leonurus. Next base: position 650,207 of record JAPKLX010000115.1, read on the forward strand.
TGGATGGAGTTCCAAAAGAATGGATTCATGTCAATTAGTACCATCAAGAGGGTCGCATCATCTGCAAAATACAAAAAGTTAAATTTAAGTTAGAACAACCTTATTAATTTTAGGCATAAGTTCAAATGATTTTCCTCACACAAGAAAAAGAGGACCTGCATGTATCTTGGACGACACTGGAGACATCTTCCCTCTGTTATCTGAAATTCAACAGAAAATGGAGCTTTGATCAAATGAAAATATAGAAAAAGAATGCGAAAATCAGCAGAGAAAGAGCCAGTGGTATAAATTTATGACCCACTATGTGAGTAAAACACTTCATACATAGCTTTAACTAGAATATCTCCGTATCGCCCACAAAATACATCTAAACTAAAACGCTAAACATCAACATTGGAACATTCACACTAAGACTAAAGGATTCTGACTCCATGCCCCTACTTAGTAACTGAAAAACAAGAACTTTATTTTATAAATCACCAAGCATCATACGAACTTCAAACCTTAATCATGAGATAATAAGCAATGTATATGAGAATCAAGGAAACCAGCATTCCATATAAACCTTATGCTGCCCAAAAAATCATAAATCCTCAAACAAACAGTAAGTACTTCAAATTCTATAATCACTTGCATAAACATGAAACAAAGATCGAGCCTTTCACACTATTTCAGAAAACGGAACCTATAAGAATAAATCTTAATCTATCGAAATACCAAACGAGATTAAGAAAGGGAAAGAAAACGAGGGAGTGCTGTGAAATCGAAAATACCTGCTGCCCTTTTTTCAACTGAGGCGGCAAATTATGTTGCGACACATCAAGGTAGCTGATGTAATAGGGCGGTGAAGAAATGGATGCCCTGCTGCTGCTCTATCACAGTGAGAGAGACGAAGTGGGAGGAGAAGGAGAAGGAGAGGGAGAGCAGTGAGGAAGAGGGAGAGAGTTCTGCATAAAGAGAGAAGAAAGAAAAAGGAAACTGTATCAATTAAAGATATTGGGCCTAATTTTTATATTATTTGGACCAAATAAATATATTTGGGCCGTATAAATATTGGATGGGCTCATTATATTGGGCCTAAACTTATTTCGGATAGGCTGAAATTAATAGAATTTTGGGCTAATTTATAATAAAATACTTGGCTTGAATTAAATAATTATAATTATTCTATTTTATTGATTAAATTATTATTTATTTGATAAATAGTTAATTAAGATTTATGAAATATTTATTAATTAATATTTTAGGTTCAATTGTTCAATAATAATTTTAATTTATCAATGCTAGCAAAGGAGTCAAAAAATAGAAGCATTCGATACTTTAATGTTTTGTTTCTAAAGAATATACTTTGCCTAAGCTTCTATTGTCGCTTTACACCTGAAAGTGGGGCTCACGTGGGACCCAATGTGTTAGATATTTTTTTATGCAGCATAAAAGCTCGGAAAGTTTAGGATGAATCAGTTGGTTTAAAGCATCATGGCGTGTGTTTTCGGGAAATTGATAACTTAATAAGAGATAGTATATTTAAAATAGTGTAGATATTACTAATATATATATATATATATCATAAATAATTAAATAATCGGGTCTAGGGCGGATCTTGACCGGATCTGAGTTTCAAAACGTGAACTCGATATTAGAAAATGTAAAAAATTCCAAAGCCGACCAGGATGCTTCGGGTCATAAATTTAAATGATTAGGGTCCTCAAAATCGAATATGGATCCACTGTCATCCCTACTTATGATTAGATTTAGAGAGAGTTGGTTCTTTTTTCATGGGATTTCTCTTCTCTCTGCACTTCTCCTCTCTCTACTGAATCACGGAGAAATGTACAGTTCGTGCAGTCCGCTGTCTGCACCTTCTCTCAGCTCTTCATCTCCGGTTTCACGTGAATTCTCCTCGCTGGTAATTAGTCTTTTTGCGTTTAATCAATTTCCACCGATTTTAATGTGGTGTATGGATGATTGTTTTCCTTTCACGCCATGGACATTTGTTCGTGATGAGCGTTGCTACAGCTCAAGTTTACAGTTAATGTGCGCATGCGAGTTTATTCTTACTGTAAATCTATATACTGTAACGAAGCTTCGTGTGATTGCAATCGCAGTTTATTATCGTTAAATTTAGTGTCAAATTGTAGTAATACGATTCAGTACGATATATAATTAAGAATTATGGAGTTTTGGTACTCTGAAGCTTCCTGTGAGCATGAGTAGGTTTTTATTGAAGAGTGAAGGAATTAACGATAAATTAGTGTAAGAGTTGAAAGAGCTGATGAGTGTGATCTGGTTCTCTTTGTGTGCAGAAGAAAAGCTTTTATCCCTTTTTGAATCAATCATCCATTTTTATTTTTATTTTCGGGATATATAGTTTTCGTTTTCTGTTAGAAAAAATATTCCTTTATTTGGAGCAAGTATGGGCTGTATTAATGCACATTATGCCTTTTTTTCATCCATGTTTACATTCCCCCTCACAAAATGTAATTTGATATTGTATTAGGCTATTAGCTTTCAATTGAGAAAGTAGAGAAATATTTTGATTTATGCGTTCTTCCCCTTTTGATATATTGAAGCAAATTCTAATTTTTAGTTGACAGTATTGTTAAGTTGTAAGCTTTGAACGTAAACTTGAAGTTGTTTTGACAGGCCTCAGTTAGTGGTAGGTGTATTACTAAGCAACCTTTTGGGCTCGCAATCGGTTCTCAGAAATTACTAACAAATAGTAGAGCTGCTTCGTTGTCGACGAGTATAACAGCACACGGGAAGGTATGACATGAAGTTTTAACTTTATAGTTTTTCATTCTGTAAACAATTAGCACATAATTTTTTGTAAGAAATTATGCATATTACAAAACCATGCATGTTGGTCAAGTCAATCGAACAAGAAAAGAACTTACTTTCAAACCTTGGATCATAACTTTTTATTGGTCCTTAGAAAACCAGTTCACATGAATAATGCACTTGGAGATGTTATGCTTTGGAATATGTCCAGATGCAGCAATTTCCTTCATCACTCTTCGATTTATATTTATTTATTTCTATATCATTGAGAATGAAATATTGTTTTGAATATTTTTTTTCTCTTTCTCACTAGGTCTTCAAGTCTTCTGTCCCTGCAGTTCTAACTGATGACAGTTCGGCTGCAGCAAAGATGGAAGAAGATGCTGAAAACATAACCCTTTTAAGTTTAGATCCATCCTTGGAAGCTTATAAAGATCATTTCAAATACAGAATAAGGACATTTTCAGATCAGGCAAAGCTCATTGAGAAACATGAGGGAAGCCTCGAGGAATTTTCACAAGGTAACACTATGAAATTAAGGTTGCATATTTTCTCTCTCTCTCTCACTCACTCTCTCTGGATGGTTGGAAGTGTACCTAAATTCAGTTTTATTTAGTGATCACAGTTACCAGTGAAATTGTGATGTGGATAATTATATTGCAGGTTATTTAAAGTTTGGATTTAACAAAGAAGAAGATTGCATTGTGTACCGTGAATGGGCACCAGCTGCACAGTGAGTTTGTTAAACACATGTATAAAAAAATGATTACCTAGCCTTGTACTGTTTACTTTTTGTATGACTGTAAAAAGATAGTAAATTGATGTTCACCAGACAAAAGCATGGTTGCTAAATCATGGGATGGTAAAATACTATTTTTTACCATACTACTTTCATTGTCCAACAAATGCTATAGTTATCTTATTCATATTCTGCATATGCATCCTGCATGTTACATCCAATACCACAAATGTCTTGTCTAGATCTTTGGCTTATTATTCTCATATCAGGTAGTAGGTCTCACAGTTAACTTTGCTTATGTTCAGGGATGCAGAAGTTGTTGGTGATTTCAATGGTTGGAGTGGTGCTGCTCACAAAATGGAGAAAAATCAATTTGGTGTTTGGAGTGTCAGAATTCCAGATATTGGTGGGAATCCAGCCATACCACACAACTCAAGAGTCAAGTTCAGATTCAAGCATAGCAATGGGGTTTGGGTAGACCGGATACCTGCTTGGATAAAGTATGCAACTCAAGATCCTACAAAATTTGCTGCCCCCTATGATGGTGTGTACTGGGAGCCGCCACCTACAGAAAGGTATTTAGTGGCTACAAGTATACAGATTTAATATTAAGCATATCCCGCTCTAGATTCCTGGTTGTACAAGGTTGCTGGAGCTCACTCTTTCACACAGTATACGAAAATTCTGCCAGTGGTAAAGCATTTATTTTTATCATGTCTTGTATTTCTATCTCGGAATAATCATGCTGCTGCTTCAGTCTTATAATGTAATTAGACATCAGTCTAGACAATCTCTCATTTCATTAGCCTTGCAGGTACCAGTTTAAATACCCTCGTCCACCTAAACCCGAGGCACCTAGAATATATGAAGCACATGTTGGAATGAGTGGTACAGAACCCCGTGTAAATACATATAGAGAGTTTGCTGATGATGTTTTGCCTCGCATTAGAGCAAACAATTATAACACAGTTCAGTTAATGGCTGTAATGGAGCATTCCTACTATGCATCATTTGGGTATCACGTTACAAACTTTTTTGCTGTGAGCAGCCGTTCTGGTACCCCGGAAGACCTCAAGTACTTAATCGATAAGGCACATAGCTTAGGCCTTCGAGTATTGATGGATGTTGTTCACAGCCATGCAAGCAACAATATCACTGATGGCCTCAATGGTTTTGATGTTGGGCAAAGCTCTCAAGAATCTTATTTTCACACCGGAGATAGAGGCTATCACAAATTGTGGGATAGCAGGCTGTTCAATTATTCAAACTGGGAAGTTCTTCGATTCCTTCTCTCCAATCTGAGGTGGTGGCTTGATGAGTATAAGTTTGACGGATTTCGATTTGATGGGGTAACCTCAATGTTGTATCATCATCATGGAATAAACATGGGCTTCTCTGGAAACTACCATGAGTACTTCAGTGAAGCAACAAATGTTGATGCTGTGGTTTATATGATGTTGGCCAATAATCTGATACACAGCATTTTGCCTGATGCAACTGTAGTTGCTGAAGATGTTTCCGGCATGCCTGGACTTAGCCGGCCTGTGTCTGAAGGTGGAATAGGTTTTGACTATCGCCTAGCCATGGCCATTCCTGACAAGTGGATTGACTACATAAAGAATAAGAAGGACGAAGAATGGTCAATGGGCGATATATCTTGGAGTTTGACAAATAGACGATACACTGAAAAGTGTATAGCTTATGCTGAGAGTCATGATCAGGTAATGGGTAACCACATTGAAACTTAATTGTTCATCCTGTACTTGCCCATGGCTGGTTGTACTGCCTCATTAGCTGTACGTCATTCTATCAAATACTTTCACATAAAAATCTCAAAATAGTTATTTTTACTGGCCTTGCTAGGTATCTTCTTGAGTTTCTTTTAGATATCTCTGCTGGCTAAATAAGAATATAATGTTATCAGTATCATATAATTAGAGATACACTAACTCTTCAATATATGTTTCCATCTATTTTCAAGCAAGTTCTAATGTTGTTGGCTTGTGCTATATGAGTAGGCCATTGTCGGTGACAAAACAATTGCATTTCTCTTGATGGATAAAGATATGTATAGTGGTATGTCGTGCTTGGAAGAAGCTTCTCCTGTGATTGTGCGAGGAATTTCCCTTCACAAGGTACTCCAGTAATCTTGTATATGCTATACAGTGAGATTGTAGTTTTTTGCTTGTCATTTGGAGTACATTGTATGAAATTGTTGTATCCTTTTTACAGATGATTCATTTCTTAACGATGGCATTAGGAGGAGAGGGTTACCTTAATTTCATGGGAAACGAGGTAAGTCAGCCTAAAGTTAAGAATTTCTTCTAATGGTGCACATTGACAATAGATATATTGCTTGATTTTGGAGCTTCAGTTTGTATGAATAGTGATATCTATTGGGAGAACTCGGTTTCAAATAACTACAAATGTATACCTTTTAAGTTTGATAGTTAGAGTTAATTATTTTCCATTCTTGTAACACTATTGAATTTGTTGGTAAATATCTATCGTAGTTTGGACATCCAGATTGGATTGACTTCCCCAGAGAGGGCAATGGCTGGAGCTCTGATAAATGCAGACGTCAGTGGAACCTTGTGGATACTGAGCATTTAAGATTCAAGGTTTTCCATTGCTTCTGAATTTGTAGTTTAATGCTTTCAGACAACATTTCATGATGTAACAATGAAAAAGTATTTTCCTGCATTATGTTCTTTCTAATCCCTTAATTCCGATATTTTAAATTTTATCTTGCACCATTTGTTCTCTTCTGCTAGATTTTATACAGAGTAAGATCTGTATCCCAGTTGTAATATATATATTTTAGATAAACCTCACCTGATATCTGAATCTGAATTAAATGCTTTCTCATTTGTGATCTTAAATGCAGTTCCTGAATGCTTTTGACAGAGCCATGAATTTTCTTGATGAAAAGTTCAAGTTTCTTGCATCGTCAAAGCAGATAGTAAGCAGCACGAATGAAGCTGACAAGGTAAAAGTACTTATTAGCAACAATATTGAGCTTTTACACTATCGGAACGGTTTCCAATTCAATGTACACAATCTCTCTGTTAATGCATCAGTTTGATACATCTTTTTGGTTTGTATTTTGTTACATGCAGGTCATTGTTTTTGAACGTGGAGATTTGGTATTCGTGTTTAACTTCCACCCAGAAAATACATATGAAGGGTATCTATCTATCTTCTTTAGTTTGCAATTGAATTTTCTTTCTCCCCGTGTTTCAATGAAGTATAAATTGATCACATATCATCATGTTTTACTTGATACACAAATTCCATTCACAGATATAAAGTTGGCTGCGACTTGCCCGGAAAATACAGAGTTGCTTTGGATAGCGATGCTTGGGAATTTGGTGGACCTGGAAGAGTAAGAAACACTTGCGTTGAAACAAAAGAGATTACTGCTACGAATGTTATCATAAATATGAACCCTTTACGTGTGTCACGAATCCTGCTCGCCTCTCTTTATATGGCGTTTCACGTTTTCACAGGTGGCCCATGATTCCGACCATTTCACAAGCCCTGAAGGTGTACCTGGTGTTCCTGAAACAAATTTCAACAATCGCCCCAATTCCTTCAAAGTGCTTTCTCCTCCACGTACATGTGTGGTAATGCTTCTAACCTTCAACCTTGTCAGTGATAAATTTTCATCAATTTACAGTAGTATATAGCAATTTGAGTGCGCATACGACACGCAAAACACACCAAGATTCCTCATTTCCTCTTCTTTGTAGGGGATTGATTAGTCATGATGCCTGAACTCAATCTAAATATTATATAGAACCAATTATCTAATTATCTACAGACATGAGATAACTATTTTAATAATGCATCCTATCTTTCCTTAGTAATCTTTACCTACTTTTTACAGGTTTATTATCGAGTTGAAGAAGAAGAAGATGACATGGTGCAGACGTTAGTACCAGGAATGGGAGCTGCAAAGGGTGACGACGCAGTGCAGAAGCTAGAACATGAAACAGGAGCTTCAGAAGAGGAGGTGTAGTGCCAGAACTTATTTCATACCTCATGTTTGTTTTTAGTTACTAACTTGGAATTAATTAATATCATTCACTAATTCTTATATGCGGTTATAACGAGAGTAGTAAACAATAAAAACCTGCACAAAAATCTGATACCAGAAACAAAGAAGTTGACTGAAATTATTAGGTAAATAATCCAATAACATCAGTAGTTATAAACCAAATGTTTACATACATATCGAAACTTTTCCACTGACAAGAAAAAGCAGTGAACTTCGACCAGATATAATCGAACCAAACACACAGACAGAGAGACGAACCAGACGAACCAAACACACAGACAGAGAGGCAACTTGTGTTGCTCGTCGCCCCAAGTCCCAGAAACCTCTCAGTATTCATCATCATCGTCGATGAGAAACACAGCAGGTTCCGTTTTTGCAGCGTAGCCATATTTAGAAGTACTGTACTTCTTCTGCACAACATTGAGCTTCCCAGTTGCTGCCTTCTGATGGAAACCCACCATAAGCTTAGCACATTCCCTATAAATGCAAAGAAACACCATTATAAATAAAGACAGATGATTTTCGTATCGCTCTCTTCTAAATTTAGACAAGAAAAAGTAGCTTGCTTACATGAGCTGATCTTGAGTGTAACCAGAGTGCACTTCACTTGTTTTGCTCCATTTCTTGTATCCACTGAGAGTGCACTGAGCTGTGAAGACTGCAGCAGCTGCTAACAGAGAAGGCCGGAAACAAAGCATCCCGTACTCAACGAGGCAGAGCTCGATTATGAAGAAGGCCAGCAGCTCCAACTAGAGAGAAAGAAAACAACAAACAAGTTCATAATCAGTTAAAGAATCACATATTGGATCAATTCAATCAAGAGTCAACCTTTTTATCAGATTGGGAAGCTTTCAAGAAACGATTCATGAACACGTAAGGCGTTGGCAACGACATGTTGAACTGTAATGTGTTGATCATCAACTTCTCCTGCATAAATCAAAAGAACATTAAATCAACTTGTGAAATCTTCTACTTGGAAAGGTATGCATGTATGTGGAAGATCTGAATTACCATATCTAGGACTTCTTTTCTGCAGTAAGCTTTGTCGGAAATCAAGACAAGATCCTCGACTACGGGGACAGAGACCTCCTCGTATTTGCAAGCAATGAGCATAGCAGTCACACCTACTAGTTGCAGTTTCTTTCTCACTACTGGTTCGACGGCCAGGAATCTATCGATAAGGTTGATCGTTAAATACAACGTCTCATCCATCAATTCAAACTTGTAATGCACCTATCACGTAACAGGCTTTTAAGTTAACGAGAACTGCAACTACACCGAACGTGTTACAATAAGATTAAGCTTTGTAGTTTTATGTTCTAGCTTTCACCTCGATCAACCAGTCGATGAGAATTCCTCTCATTCTCTCGTTGAGATCGGATTGGCGTGTCATATAGTCAGAAGGGACACAGCTCTGAATCTGTAATGAAGTTTCCACATTTTGAGACATTGAAGACAAGAGATGATACTGATCATCACAATTTTGCAATTTCTTTTGATAATAGTACATGTTAGCATATAGAGAACAAGAGAAAACAAGGGACACACGCAATAAACGACGAAAACTGAAGTTATCGAGCAATATGAAAGAACAAGACGAGGCAAGGTGTGAATAAAATGATCCTTGTTATTGCTTGTGACAATGAAAATAGTACAACTATAAGGCAGCACACAGAGAACAGGCGAAAACAAGGAATGCTTAGTAAAAAGAGGAAAAAACCCGATTTTGGACGCTACCGAGCAGCATAAGAGACACTTTACCTCCATCTTTTTATAGTAATTGTACATATCATCAATGTACTCAGTGACAGCTAGTGGATTGTTCTTGTCACAGCTGTCTATGTCCATTGCTAGATCTTCGTCCTCCTTCTCACCATCAATGTCTTTCATTTCAACTTCTGCGTCCTGCATCGGTTTAAAACATCAAGAACTGCAATCAAACAACGGTATATTCGCACACAAAGATCAGCGAAAAATGAAGTACCATTCGATCAATCTCTTCCAGCATAGCCTTTGTATGTTGCACAAACATTGGCACATCATGATCATGATCATTCTTGCAGTTATCGTCTGCATCAACGATGATGCAGTCGTAGTGTTGTTGGTTTGTGCTTGAATGTTGCAGTGATGACTTGACTTCCTAAAACAACACAAAAATCTATCACCTAAGAAACAATAAAACTCCCAATGCAAGTCTAAAATAGGTAATCAGATCATACCTTGAGTGAAGGAAGCTGCTCTTTTCCAGCCAATTCAGCAGCAAACCTCCTAAATAGGAACCAAAAGCACAATAAAACAACACATTATGAGGTCCAAACTCACTCATCCCGATTCCTAAAACTACATCGTTTAACATGAATTCTATTATCTTAACCATCAAGAGAGCTCAAGATAAAGATTTAAGAGCTAGCAAGTCAATAAATGTCCACTAACAAACCTAGTAACAGGACGGAGCACCGGACCCGTATTATTCTTATTACCAGTCTCGTTTTTCCTGACCAAGATCAGCATTCAACATCCCTTTAATACCAAGACTAAAACACATTTAAAAGGGAAAACACAAAAACACTTTCTTAATAACCAAACTTTATGAACTTTTATGAAATCCATACTCTGTTGGAGCTCCTCTTTTGTGAACAGCAAGAGGGTATGGAGGAACTCCAATGATGTTTTTGTCGATGGCACTCAAAGCCCTTCTACTATTATTCCCCCCATCAGCAGTAAATTTTCCAAATCCAGGCTTCAAGCCTATCAACGACAAATCAAAAATCGTTACAGATTCTTCGAATTCATTAAAGATCCGATCTTTTTTTCCATTTAGATCTAATCCTATGAATTTTTTAAATTTCAATCTACCTTGAGCCTTTGAAGACTTGGCCACCGCAGGAAAATTCTCATCTGCTCCCATCTTGATCATCTTTTTCAAATCCAGCTACTGTAAAAGAAAAAAAAGAAATGATTCAACCAAAACCCAATACAAAATTCCAAAAAGAACCAGTTTTGAAAATCAAAACTCGCCAAGAATCAAATAATCAAGATTCAAGACTAAATTTTACAGAACCCCAGATTCAGTATGTAAACAAGAAAAGAAAAAAAGGGCCACCTCCAAATCAAGGAATCGACAGCAAAATCTCGACAAAAAAATTCCAATAAAGAGGGAGAGAGAAGGAGGAAACTGACAACACACATCAACAAAACCCCATCAAATCAACCAGTGGAGACAAACACTCTCCCCTCTTTATCTATATCAGTTTGTGTGCAGCGTGAAATATGTCTTTCTTTTTCAATCGAATCCCAGAAAACAGAAATGGAAATGAGAACGAAAATGACGGGTGTATGTTATCTCTACACTCTACCCTCTTTATTGTTTTCTCTTTTTCACTCTTTCTTTTGTAATTTTTGAAACCAACGGCTAGTGAGTGAAAAGTAGCCGTTGGATTAGAGGCGGGCGATTTCTACACTGCAGCGCTGTTCCATGTGCAATTTTCAAAAAACATTTCAAGTCTTTGTTTAATTTAATTCAATTCAATTAATATCAAAAGGCAATTAATTTTTACTTAATTAATACTGTTTTTTTGAGTATTATTATTTTAATAACATTAAACCCATTTTTTGTTTTTGTACAAGTACAAGTATTTTTCATTTTTTTTAATAAGAGAATTTTATTAACGAAAGATTAATGAAAAAAAAAATACAAGATTACCAGAACATTACAGGAAGAAAGATTAGAACATGTTAGGAATGAAAGAAAGATTGTTCAATCAAGAATTCAACTAACGTCTTGTAATTCTCCACTTCTAGTTTTACATCAACTCCATATTCTATTCCACTTCTAGCTTTACATCAACTCCATATTATATTTAAAAGGTTCGATACTTTTTCCTCTTCACCAAATTGTCACAAATTTGTCGATCGAAATATTTTTAATGAAATATTTGTATTTTAAATTTATTAATCATGATGTAACATATTTGCTATAGAATATCTTCGTATCAATAAGTTTTAATAGCTAACATTTTTTTACCAAATTTTAAAATGTAAGTTATTTTTTAAAAAATAGTTATGTTAGAAAATTTTATTAAAGTTTTGTATTTTAAATGTGTAATACTATTATTATAATTACTTATTCAATATATCACTAATTAATTTTTTTACTTTATCTTAAAAAATATGCTATTTTATTTATTTTTTACACTTTTTCTAATTTCATTATTATATTTTTAATTTTTTACTATTTATTATGATATAATTAAAAAATATAAATTGTGTTTTAAATATGTTTATTTCGCTTTCTATATTTTGTATATTCAATTTTGGAATTTACTAATATGAAATATATATGTTTTTCATATAGAATAATAATATTTGTTTTTATTTGTAATAAAAAAAATTTATCTATTTTTATTTTTAAAATATATATTAATAAAAAATATATATATTGTTCCATGTTAGAGCGCCGATTACGATACTAATTATTAGAAAAACGTAATACACAAAACAACCCATTATAGATTTCATATCTTTATTGCTTACAACTTGACTTTGGTGTATATTTTATTACCATTCAACGAGTTAAATTATTATTAAATTCCTATTTATTTTGTTCAGTAATATGATCTACAAAACACAAAAATAAAAATTATTATCTTATTTTCTCTAATCTAAATTTATTTACCACACAGAATCTTATTAAATCTATTTAGTACACTCCCAAAGTTGGCATATAATTCATACAAAGAAATTGGTCAAAGTTGATTATAGTATATATCATTATTCCAAAACAATATAATTTTTCTATTATGGTAATGAGACAATACTGTACCTATTAAATAATAATGTATGACTAATGTCTAATATAAAAAGGCTAATGTTTTGGTCTCCCATAAACAACTGACAAATTAGCAGATGCCTATGCTTTAGTCTTTCTTTGGCAATTGGCACTGTCACTCAATAATAAATGTTGCACAAAACCCTACAAGAATATTATATTTCAAATTTTTTAGTTTGCTGAGTTAATTTGTTTACACTTAACAACCAAAGTCTCTAGTATTGTTATATTATTAATTACAATGACCAATAAAAAAGAACTTATAATAATAATGCATATTTTTCAAAATAGTGAATGCGCAAAGTAATGTAAAAAAAAATTAGAAATATGTGATATAGAAAAAAGTTTAATTTTTACTACTAATTTGGGAAAAATTAGTAAAAAGATTTAAGAATTTAAACACCAAATAAATAAGAACTGAAATAGCGTTGTAGTCTCTTATTTATTAGTTAATATCACAATCTGTTATGGCTTATGACACCACAAAGAGAGTTCGATCTCATTACATGTAATAAGAAGAAAGTAATCATCGATGAAAACGAACAAACTTCCATAGTTTCAAGGACCATCGAATCTATCATCAGCTTCACATCATCGGCCTCACGTTGAGACGAGAGGCGAGCTTCTGACCGAGGGACTTGTCTGCCTGTAGTTGAGACGGGTGCAAATGTGAGTTACGGCTCAGCTTTACGCACATATAACAATAGATCAGAGGTGGGTGCACGTGTATATACCTGAGACCAGTACGAAACCCATATGCTTCGGATTTCGTGGGTGAGACGGGGGTCGGACAAAGCATCGATCCATCTCCTGAGAAATCTCTCCTGTCTGAAGAGGATAAGATGATTAAAGGATCAAGCTATCATTTACTCGCAATAAAGTTTTGGAGTATAAGAATTTGGGAGGAGCAATGTACCTGTCTGGGTTGAAGGAACGGTATCTCTCACCGGGTTGCTTGAAGTTGTTCTCCTTCTCAATGCATACCTGCATCGATGAACGAGTCTTTAGATTGTTCCCAAGAGAAATGCTTAAACACTAAACCATGTTGAGCATCTACTATTAAAAATTCAATAAGAATCCAGTCTTCTTGCCTAAGTTTTTATGGGAGAACACCAGGTCTCAGAGATTAACAAATGACTCAAACGACGTACATTAATGCAAAGCAACCAGTGGAATAAAAGAAACTGGAATGCATACCCTGTCGCGCTTCCCTGACAATGCCACGGGAGGGATGGGGTACTTCTCAGCGTGGCGACATGGATCATATCGAGATGGGAAATAGTTCACCTGGAAAGAGAGAACCATGAATAAAGGTAACAAGAAGCCTGCGATCTCTTCAATATGTGATTGAGATACTATATGATTATTTTGTTAATTGTGTAACGATGTCATGTGAAGAAACAAATGCCTATAGAGATGCTTTTGTGAAATCTTGAAGTCCCCTTTTTTCTCCCTTTTTTCAGGTGGGAGAGAGTATACAAGTATAATACCTCCTCGTCCCTATGCATGAAGTTCATGAAACCTTCATGGTGATTGTTGTGATGGGCATTCTTGGGTGCATTAGCTGGGAGCTGCAGATAGTTTGGTCCAAGACGATGCCTCTGAGTATCGGAATAAGAAAAGATCCGAGTTTGCAGCAGCTTGTCATCCGAATAGTAGACTCCAGGGACGACAATACCAGGGCAAAATGCAAGCTGTTCATTCTCAGCAAAGAAGTTGTCAATGTTCTTATTCAACACCAAACGCCCAACGGGTTGCAGTGGAATGATGTCCTCAGGCCAAGTCTTTGTAACATCAAGAGGGTCAAAATCAAACCTATCCTCGAAATCAGGGTCGATAGTCTGAATATAAAGCTTCCACTCTGGATAATTGCCTGCAGCAATCGAGTCATGAAGATCCTGGGTGGCATGGCTGTGATTGGCTCCTCCAACCATAACAGCTTCGTCCTCCAACAGACACTTCACTCCACAAGTAGGCTTCCAGTGGAACTTTACAAGATTTACTTTTCCGGCCTTATTGATAAGAGTATAGGTATTAACACCCGACCCTTCCATATGCCTGTAATCTTGTGGTACGCCCAAATCATCAAAGAGGAATGTAAACATATGCAAACTCTCAGGATGATGAGAGAAAAAGTCCAAGATTCTCCAGTTCTCCTGAATGTGGGACTTTGGGTTGGGTTTCAATGCATGAACCATATCAGGGAATTTCATTCCATCCCGGATAAAGAAGACGGGAAAGTTGTTCCCGACCATATCAAAGTTCCCCTACACCAATGAGAATTAACAGCAGACAAAATCAGTTACATAAAAGTATAATCTTTAGCTTTTAATGAGAACCATGTGATACGATCAGCAAACCGAGTTAACAAAAAATGTGAGGACATTTTTACCTCTCTTGTGTAAAACTTCACGGCAAATCCTCTGGGATCCCTGAGAGTTTCAGGGCTACCACGCTCATGGATAACAGTGGAGAAACGGACAATAACAGGTGTTTGAACTCCTGGTGCTCTAAGGAAATCAGCACAAGTAAGGTGCGTTATATCATGAGTGACCTCAAAGAACCCCTTTGCACTGGCACCTCTGGCATGAACAACACGTTCTGGAATCCTCTCGCGATCGAAATTCGCAATTTTTTCCACCATATGGTAATCTTCGAGTAGGATTGGACCTGTCAGGAAGATAGTGATTATCAGTGCTTACACCATAAATTATGAAACACACAAACAGCAAACATGTATAATTCAATTATATTCTTACCAACTAAAGAAAGAACACAGCAAAACTCAGAATTAAGTCAACATAGAGGAAGTATTCACACAAAAAAACCATACCCCTCACAGCAGAAAAATTATATCTTTTCAAGCCTTAACCAAAAATCCACAAACATAAACCCAGTAACAAACGAACAACACATCAAGCAGAAAATTTTTAGTTGCCAAAGTGCACAAATCAGATGTTCAATGCATCTTCCTTCATTAAACGGGGGAAATGAAGAATTACCTCTGGTCCCAACGGTCAAAGAGTTGTTATTGTTCCAAACTGGAGCTCCAGAATTGGTGGTCATAAAAGGTGAATTGAAAGCACTCGACGGGCGGTACTGCATCATCATCATCAAATAGTCAAACACCAATACATCACCAAAAACACACGCGCGCGCGCGCACACACACAAACACACAACACATCCGGAGCTAAAACTACAGAATCAACACCAAAATTTATCCAAAAAAGCAGCCAAAACCCAAATAAAATGACATAACTATCTCGAAAAACCAGCTGGAGCAGGTAAAGGATTAAGCAAACAAGTCTTTCAATTTTCAAATTCGATACCAGCCTACAATCACGTAGCCTCGAAATCATCGACAAAAAAAAACAACGCATCAATTCAATCTAGGAATTCGAAGACTAACACCACCAACAAATTAAAATTCAGAATTTCACACCTTGTAAGGATCCATTGCGAGAGAGAAGAAGTGAAAGAGAAGAGAATTTCCGAAGAGCTTTGTT
This sequence comes from Leonotis leonurus, assembly GCA_026898415.1. Lineage (NCBI taxonomy): Eukaryota > Viridiplantae > Streptophyta > Magnoliopsida > Lamiales > Lamiaceae > Leonotis > Leonotis leonurus. The sequence goes on from JAPKLX010000115.1 coordinate 666,120, forward strand.
CGAAAATGGGATTTTAGCGGTTTTAAAATAGAAAAAATAGAATATTTATACTTATATTATATATGTATTTAGAAAATTGTAGGGCCCTCATTTTTATTTATTTATTTATTCTAAAATATTCCTTAGTGTTATTATAATATTTTACGTGGCTCGCATTTCTATTTCCCATAGTGAACAAATATTATCCTTATGCAATATATTTTCTCATAAAATAATATATTAAATTAAATATATAATAGAAATATAATTTTTGTTTGCATGAGAAAAAACAATTAATTTTTGTAATATTCCTTATCCAAGTTTTGGAGTTTATCTCAAGCTACTATGTGGCGGTTACCATTCCCACCGTTGAGATCACGCCACGTGTCTTGTGCATAGAAATGTGTGCTTCAGATAAAAAGCATCTCTTAATGGGCCGAAAGAGGCAGTTATTTGTGTTGGGCCCAATTTCATATGGGCCCACAGCATTTAATTAATTGCTAGTATTTTATAATTTAATTAATTGATGGAATATAATTATTCAATTTATCCCAAATTTATTATATTTTTGCAGTGGATTTAAAATTATCATTTAATATTTGTGGTGTGGAAGAGGAAATAATTCTATTAGAGGCTGCGGTTGTTAAATAGTACACATAGCAATAGAAATAACCACATCAAATTTGGAGTTTTTATAGCTATTATTCAAAATAATTTTGGTAAATTATGCTACCGACCACAAATTTCTAGATTTCTTTTGTTTTTCTCTTCTTCAAGATTCTTTTCACATTTTTTTCACCAAATTATTATAATTCCTGTGAAATAAATATAAATGGTTTCATACTAGAAACATCATTTTGCAAGTCAAGAAAATTGTACAATAAATAATGTATTTAAATTTTATTTTCCGACCATACAATGCATATCTCCAATTTGCATGAATGTCAACCATTATTCTCCAAATTGAAAGATACGTCAATCCATAGTTTTTATCCCTTTTTAGATAATTATTTATTGCATAATTAATTCCAATAGAATATTTGCTTTAGATGAATTGAAAATACTAGAAAGATTGAAAATTTTAGTGTAATCAAACCATACAAAAAAGAGGGAAAATAGTTAAAAAGTTTAGCGAAAAAATAAAAATTATACACAAAAAATTGTATGATTAATTTTGGAAATTAACACTAAAAAAATTGTACACAAGGATACATGAGAGGAAGCTAAGAGGGCAAATAAGACTTTTCACACCAAAATTTGCATGATGCAACAAAGGTTAGAGATGCATTGTAGCTCTTCTCTTCCCTTTACTCATAAGGAACAATGTAATATAACCTTTACTTTACAATTGAACAAACACTAACCACAAAAGTAAGTTCCCTAACTATTTCTACATGGAATTAGCCCTCTATGGATACTTTTCTCCACTAAAAAATCGAAAAAAAAAACCTCGTTACGTACGGAAAAAACATCGAAGACGTTACAGTTAAAAGTGGGATGATGTCGAGGGCCGGTCTTCTTGCTTCTCTATAAGAATACATCTCGATGGCGGACCGAACATGCTTAGTATCACCTGGTAAAACACGAGCCGTTATTGACGTCTTTGAAGTGTGTGTGCGTGTGTTTAACGAGACGGAGGAAGTAGGTCTTACAGGTAAAAAGACGAGGCCATGCAAGAAGCCGAGAAGCACCAAAGCTAGGTACATTTGGAAGTAGTAAACCTGCAAACCAGGAAGAGGGGGAGATGTTAGAAGTGGAGAAGAAAAGGAATAGTCTACTGTACGGATGTCGAGGGTGCAAGATCACGAACCACGAAAACTTCTGTTCTCGAGAAGCAGAGGACGAGCACTCCAACTAGCTTTGTGAGCGTGATTCCACTGCAATGGGAAGTTGAGAGACATTTGTAAGTGTTCACAGATAGCAGAAAAACGAGGCGTCTACTTTGGGTGGTAGTTGGAAATTTCGATGTATTAAGCTATTGCGTGGAGCAAATGAAAATGGAAAAGTCGAACCTGAACACGGATGCTCCCATTGTCGTAAGAGCTTCCTTCATTCGTTGATTCCTGTCTCCGCTCGTCACCTAACATGAAGGTAAAATGAGTTGCATTGCTACACAGAGCCAATGCATGCAGTGATCGAGAGCTAGAAAGCATACCAAGAAAGCGTGCGTTATATGCACGCAGAACTCGACAGCAATTCCAACGGACATCACGAGGTTCACGACTGACAAAGCGTTCAGCTGGATATTTAGGATCGCCATTATACCCTGAAGAATGTCATTTTTCGCAGACGAAAAACAAGTTAGAACGCCAAAGTCACGTTTGAAAGATGCAGATCTTGGATGAGAGGAAGAACGTACCAAAAGATCCACGATGATCATTGCCAGAACAAGTAGAATTATTGCAGAAGTCCACAAGCTAAACACAAAAAAAATAATAAGAAACCAATCAAGTATATTGCGATTGTTTCGTAATGGAAAATACGAGATGGCTTGCTTTTCATTGAAGTGCGTTTAGTACTACCTGCATGTGATAACCAAGCATACGACGAAGACAGCAGCTGTTAACAACGAGGAAAATTGATGTGTGAGACGAGAACAAAACCGATGTAACTACATCTTTTGGGATATCAAGATTTCTAGAACTTATTTATACTGACGGAACATTATACGAGATACTAATGTAAGTTCGGTGAAATTGCAACATTGAACGAGAAACTAAAGCACTAACCAATAGCTATAGATAGATTGACTAGAGCTGTCTTCCATATATTAAGGTACTGCTCGAAGAACATATAAAACACAGCATAGGGGAAGACTTCAATCTGCAGTAGATTAATTAAATGTCAGCTAAAGATTCAAACCGCACGAGATTGTAAGTGTACGAGAGACACAGAGAGAAGGCGGGGAAGGGAGGTAATTACCTTTAAAGAACGAGATATCTTTGCACTAAAATCTCGTGCGGCCCTCATCGAGTTGACAAAGTCAGTCTGAAGACAATACATTCATAAAATTAATTGTATTCGTGAATTCTGATAATCAACTAGGATAAAGATCAACAAAAGAATTTGAGAACGAAAGTGTACCTGTTTATTAAGGGGTGTGTGATATGTCCTAAATGCTGATGCTTCGATAATTCCGTTCTCATATCCTAATCATAAACAGAAACATCTTCATTAGCTTTAGAGACAGAGTTCGGATGGCTTTAGCAGATGCCCAAATATCGACCTTTGAGCTCAACGTTGCTCGTATATGCCCCATTGCCACCTTTTGCACAGTCAGCAGAGGGCAAAGCACTAAGGAACCATGGAAGCTTTTCCTTAAATTGAGCCGTTGACGGACGGCCATTCTGTAACTCCGAGTGACGGAAACACTGAAAAAAGAAGATAAAAGAATATTTTTGAGTGTTTGGTGTCATGGTTGGCATAGGTCATAGATGCATGATAACATCTTACTCGTGTCGAGTGAAGATACAAGTTACGAGAACACTCTAAAACAGTAATGGTCGATTGATTAATAAAGTGAAAACACGATGACGATGGAAAGGATTATATTACCGTTGTACAGTCCCCACACACTGAGCTCAGCCCACAATTGCCGCCACTCGTGCAACAAGGAGGCTGAATAAAATTTCAACAAACAACAATAACATTTATTCATTTTGATACGACAAATCAATAAAGAAGAAAACCCGATTGGTTATATTGCAGACCTGATCATCAGGAGGACAATAGCTTGCATTTGTGAATTTCCTACAGCACCCGAAAGCTTCAGGAGATAACCAAACGAGATAATCGTCGAGCCATGAAGCAGCTGGTTTAGCTATATAACTTGATTCTGGCACTAATGAAGCTCTAGATATCTGCATGATCCAGCAAGTACGAGTTAGAATAACGATTCCAGAAGGAAACTAAACCTATGTCCATGCTCGCTGTATTTTATTCAGCGGTATTAATTTTCAGAAACACCAAAAAGAACGACGAAAACTAGATATGAATTTTTAAGAGTAGTCTGCTACTTAATGGCATTATTGTACCTCATTTAGAAGGGAATTAGAATCACACTGGCTGATGGAACAGAGTTGATTCGTCTGTCTCGATTCTGAACTGATAGAATGAAAAGATGATAAAAAAAGGAGCATGGTAAGAAATTCATTACGTTGATGAAATGTGAACATTTAATAAAGTTCATAGTTATGAATGAAAAATTAAACTTCATAAGGAAAAAAAAATCTATGGAGAGGTTGAACGGCAACAAGAGTCGGACCAAGCTACCTGTAATTGTAGCCTTTGACTACAAAGTAGAGTGGAGGGCCGATTCTGAGATAATCCGTGACATTATCAAAGTATCCCTGCAGTAAAAGAGTATACATTCGAAGTGTAAAGTTTGAGAAGGATTATGAAAAAGACGAGCAACTGCGAAATAGAAATGTCAATTTTCAAGGACCTGAAGATATGAATCTCGAGGAAGAACAATTTGTTGTTCTAAGCCTGGTTGAATTCTTGTACATAATGCCTTCACAAAGTAGAGGAAAGTTTTACTTATAGGACACGATTTAAAGAACTGCTAGAACATTTGCAACGTATCATCGAAGATAGGAAATATCTGTAGTTGAAGAACTTACTATGCTTGCCAATGCTAACGCGCCAAAAGTGCAGACAACGAGTAGTTTAACACCCCAAAGGTTAAGAATAGGAGCATGGATTTCCTAGACAAGAGAATCACTTGTCATTAGAAAAAGGAAAATAAAGTTTAAGACAATCTCTACACACTACTCATTGAAGCTTAGATGCCCAAATCCGTTGACTTAATGAAACAAGTACAGACATTAGAAAGAAAAGACATATCATTACACAAGCACAGTAAATCTATCTTTTACCTTCATATATCTCACTAGCAGTCCTGGTTTCTGCTGATTACCGCCTACAGTTTCAGAAATACTTCATCAATGTGCTTGTTGTTATGAATAGGTATTAGAATAAGAGAGCATAATAGACTGAGAATATAAGTCCTCTGCTGAGTTGAATTGTGATAGTATTACCTTTCTCTAGCTCCACATTTGAACCAGATGTCTTAATACAGGGAAAACAGTCGATCCTGTTATCCTCAGCTCTCAGGAAGTCAAAAACAATTAAGGCAACAAATGCTGTAACTTGAAGGAGGAAATCCAAAAGAACGGCCAATGCTGCATAATAGAATGAGCGCATTAGTTAAAACAGCTGCACATTTTCTCAAACAGCGGATAGGGTGCAAATCCAATATTTGAATGGTGGAGCTCTTACCTGCAAACATTGAAAAGACACGGCAAGCTGGCATAGGAATGAAGCTTCCGACTGCAAATGCCAAGACCTCAGAAAGGCTAGCTAGTGTTATAGATGGCCCTACTTCAACAAGTGCGTTACTAATTCGTCCCTCTATCGGCAACTCTACTTGCTGTCTCTTTACAGCTTGAACCAGTATGCACATGTTGTCTACCCCAACCTGACAACCACGGGAAAACCTATTAAGATCACCGAGAGTAGAAAATAATCCCATAACCTTAATTAACGAGTAAGAAATTAAGTTCCGTATGGTAGTCTGTAGTGCAGAATGAACATTTATACAAAGCATCTCTAGGCAAGTCAACTTAGTCCCCTATGGAGATTGGCGAACCGTAGACAAATACTTGCATGCTTATTTTCTAAAAGTGAACTTGGTAAGTAGGGGAAAGTGATTCTGCTAATCTAGTGGGGTTTGAGTTTAGCTTTAATCAGTTTCGGTTTATGCCAAATTACATCACAAAATAAGTGATAAAAAAACAAAATTATATTGTAAAACAGATTGGTTTAATCGTGTCAAATTAAGGTACGTGATGTATAAGGGAGCTGAGGATGTCTCTAATCTACCACCACTTGATTTATCATTGTTAACATAAAAAATATGTTCAATTCAGTAAGAAAGAAAGGCATGATATCTAAAGATTCTAGACAATGTCAAGTTGATGCTGTTATACAGCTGAAAGTAGAACTTACAGCTAAAACAAGAAAAGGGATGACTTCCATTATAATCAGCGTAGACTTTACTCCAATAGCACTGAAAAAACCAACTGATCCAAGCACAGAAAGCATGACGAGCAGCACTCCTGATAGACCTAGTAATATCTATGAAGGCATTGTGCAATATTAGCTGAAAAGATACGAACTACTAGATTGGTTTTTAGCTTTTGGAATATGCATGCAACAAAGAGATTTCGCAAAAAAATATACCTTAGAGGAGATATAATAAGAGGAGAAACGCGGAGCATCTCCCAGAGTCAAGGATATATAAGCAAACATTACGAGATAGCTTATCTGAAACAGAAGGACAAACATATAAGAAGAATATTATGATTCCATGAGTGAAAAGCTTGAAAACTGCATTCAGCATCTTAGCTCTATGGACTTTTGTTTGAGAAAATACTCCATATACTGGAGGCATAAATTTCATTCACTACCCATATGGCCATATGATGTACAGGGATGAGTTTCGTTGAGAGAGAGAGAGAGCAGAGATTGGTTCCCTACCAGAATAGTTATAGCATCTGCTGTGCTTTCTCTTTTCAGTTCTTCCTCGATAGAGCTCTCTGATGAAAATGCGAGTGTTAAGTTCTTGGATTGCACCATTGGCAAGAGTTCGTCCTGATGAGAGAACTCATTTTAGTATCATAGAGCATTAAACAATAATTAAATAAACAAAACATTTATTATCACATCAAAAGGAAAGTTCAGAGAAGATAGGGCCACATGTCTTATACGTTAAATCATTTATACTTTGAAATACACATATACTAGAAGAATCAAATCGTATTCACTTTTTCTATAGCACGGTTTCAGTTTTTGAGGTTTAGAGATGGAAATTAGAACAAATGAGAACCTTTGCTAGCTGAATGAATGCTTTTTCCCATGCTTCCGCCCTCTTGGTATAATTGCCATCTTTGTTGACTTCATTGTTGACAGGGTACGTTACTATGAAAGCAGAAGCCTGTTCGGAATAAATAGTTGTGATTAAAAACTTATGATACTTCATGTATGAAAAATATACTCAAAAGAGAAACAACGGTTACCTCTGAATAGTTGTTTCCTGAGAAACCGCCAAGAGCAGTGCTTGGATCGAGTGGAGCTTTAAATGCACTGGCGCATGTCTCTGCTGAAGTATAATGCTAAAAGACAGATTCACACCACAAATAAGCATCCAAACATAATATCTAGTTCAAGGGCAGCTAGAAATGAGGTTTTTGAGTACCTGAAAACAGTATTCGACATGATCTATACCCCCAAAGCTATCATAATTCTGAGCATCCATCTTGAAATACTATCACAGAGTAAAACAGTTCCAAGTCATGCAGCAGTTCAATTATGAAACAAAAGTACGTTTCTTGAAATCATATCAGCATTAATATATATGCTCAAACAAAAACATCTGCATGTTCCCAAAATATTGTACCTGAAGAACACTTTGAGTGGCACAGTCGTTGCCGAGTGGCTTCATGCAAATATCAGTAAGAGATACCATCGAACCAGAATAATTAGCCCTGATCGCATCCACCTGTCATGAACAATTTATTATTCTCTACGCAGCAACTACTTCTTCATGAGTAGAATAACCATTTATGTTTCCGAATGGTGCAAAGTTCGAGGAATACCAAAAGGGAATTACCTTTTTCTGTATATCGAATAGCAAGTTGATGTTGTTATCTGTTACGATACTTGGTGCGATTCCATTTGCGGTGTTTGGAATTGTTGCTATTATGAGCTGAATGTTTCAAAATGATACTTTCAATCCGTGAATACTCTGTCAAAGAAGAAGCATAATAATAAACTATTATATTACCTGCTCGATTCTGTAAAAAGGAGCAAGATGACTGTCAAAGAATTGTTTCTCTTTCGCAGCTCTACTTCTGGGGCCTACCCATAACTGGAAAGTAATAGTTCAAAAACTTTAGAATTTGAAAGGGTCACACAGTATGCATTAGCCACTCAATTCAGGACAAATAACTTTCAACAAGCAACACAGAGCCTAAAGCGACCCCACACAAATAAATGAGCTTAATTCTAGTAAGCATCAAATGCAAAACCAAAAGAAATAGCTTATGAAGTCTAACTATATATGAGAAAAGTGAAGGAAGCAAGGTATTGAGAAAGGAAGACACCAACTATGATGAGCATGAAAACTAATCTTCCAAGTATCTATATTCAGTTCACAATAAAATGTAATAGTAGTTGGAGACTTTATCTTACCTTCTCTGGACTTGTCTCAACTTGGAAACGTATGAGACCAATGCAAAGCACCAGAACAATACCAATTGATGAGCACAACACAAGGACTGGATTTCTGGCCACCCATGTTCCGTATCTCCTGAGACAGACGTCAACCATGTCAATGAACCGTTTTCATAGAAAATGTTCTTTACTGCAGTTGCAGGCTAAAGTCGACCCAAATGACAAATCACCTGTAGAACTTTGACATGTAGCCTTGCACAATCGAAAGCTGTACTCCACTATTAATTTGAGGAACATCCTCAAGCATCTGCAGTTAGAAAAATTAAAAGGATCAGTGAGTAGTTTGGCAAAGAGTGATTTGAAGATAGTTCTTATTTGGAATTACAGAGCCTCAAAAGTGAGTGATGAAAGTTAATAAAATAATCAAAAATAAGAGGAGAGGCACCAATGAAAGATCGAACAAAGTATTTAGAAGTGCACATGGGCGTGCACCTGCATAGGGACATTTTCATCCTTCTGGCTGTTTATACGGCGAATAACACCGCCATTTGGTATATTAATTAGTGGTTTGGTTCTAGAAACGGGACTCCTTTTTCTTTTCCTGTGGAAGAAGCCCCATCCAAGAAATACAGAAACAAGTACAACGTATAATATTGTCATCGCAACCTCAATGCATTTTGCCTGCAATTATCAATGACGGTAAGCATATCATATTCGAGCAAACAACACAATGAAGAAATCTATGTTTTTGTAAGTGACTAAAATAAATTTTCTCACATTTAAAGACCCTATTCTCACTGAACATGAACCTTTCTTGGGAGGAGAAGGAAGGTCCGAACTCGAACAAGCTGCCGATGAAGGACAATCACCACATGAACAGCCCAACGAAGTGTCACCGCATGAATATATCGACGCATTCATAGGTTTCATTCCCAATGATTCCGGGGCAGTCGGCAAGAAATTTATAGCATATGGCGATCCTGGCACACCAAGCCCTGCTCGTCGACCAAGAAATGCATACCACTCTGCCATACATAATCACTACTCTTTAGATGATATAATAATAAGGTTCGCACTTAAAGGTAACTTGGGAGATTAGACGAATGTAATCACATTAAGTGATTAGAGATGCTTCCGTATCACCTCAAAGGGACCCAATAACATCTACCTCGAAAATTTTTAGCACCAGCGCCAATGAATTCCATGGCTCGCGTATTCATGGTGCCAAATTTTACATCTTTGCAGGATTCATACATCCCCTGACCAAAAGTGTCACTTATATGATAGTCAATACCATTAACAGTCATATTTGCTCCAACCTGGAGTGAACAAGTAGGCAACAAGTGAGAAAGTAATAGAATCCAATATGGTAATTATTATTCTTATGCAAGCTATATTTGAAAAATTAAAGGCAACAACTTTATAATGATTAATCTTTTTTATAATGTTATGCAGAATCAGAGAAGGTCTCAAGTGTTGGTTCATTTATTGGCATAAGAGAATCGTTCACCAAAATCGCAAGGTGTTGAGATGGATTACTGACCTTCGCAATAGATGTCACATTGATAAACTGGCTCTGGTTCGGGGAGCATGTAAGCTCACAGAACAGGTTCAAGAAATTTCTTAAGCACGCTGGACAACCTACGAGAAAAGGAATAGCCTGCAGAAAGAGTACACTAAGAGAATATAAGCTCAATTTTTTAAACTACAAAGAAACACAAAATATATTCACAGTAACTAACTATAGAAAACAATGCTCTATATAAAGCATCAACAATGACGACGCATACACCGGCACGTGTTTTATTCTTATTTGTAATGTTGCAGTTTTATTGGTAGCTACTTTGCATGATAACTGGACTCTGGTTACTGCATGGCGAAATAGTGCGTATTTTTCCTAAATGCGTATGATTTACTTGAATCATAAAAACAACAACAAAGCTGAATTTCTTACTTGCTGGACTTGCGTCCTCAAAGTGGTGAACTGCGCCTCTGTACAACATACGTTACCAGTAATCGTGGGACATAAACTTTGAATTTTCGCCGATAGCAATTCATCGGGCTGCCATATCAAAACACAGTGAGTTCAAACTTAACAAAAGCAGCACAAAACAAATCAAACTCCACGCCATTCTATCAGAAATCGAGAAATCTAGAACAATAGCAATACCGATATACTATAATTGCCAAAATACACACAACTAATCAATCAAATGAAGCTGGCATTAGTTAGTTACCTTGACTGCAGGCCTGCCAACAGGGCAGTTTAGTACTTTACCATCGCTACGAGCTCCACAAATGCCGTACATAGCACAGTATTCCTCCGAATGTCTGAAAGCAGAAACCAATTGTTTTCATCATTCAGTTAAGATGGTTAGCCAATCTAATTCAATGCACCAGCTCTAGCATAAATTCTTTTCTTGCACTTAAACTAAATAACATTACTCAAATTCGCCCATATTCAAAGAGAAAAGAAAATAAACAAAAAGGCCATAAACTTTATTGCAAGACGTAATTTTTTCAGATAAAATCAGTCAAGAAAAGGACATTCCTCCCCATCTTTTACCAAAAAGCTTTGATCTTGCTACTTAAACTTCCAATAAAGCCACCAACACACACAAACACACACAATTGTGAAGGCAATTTACCCGCCACCGGCATTATCAGCCAAAAGAAACCTCTCCGACTCCACCTCAGTAGCCAAAAACAAAACCTGCAAAAAAATCCAAAATTTTCTCCGCACAGTCAAATATACAGTATTTCACCATTTTCAGCTCCGTAAACCGAAAGAAAAAGCGCCAAAAACGACGGCGTTCAGCTCCACTGGCACTCACCATGAACGCCAGCAAGCACCGGAGGAACTCCATTCTCCCCTCCACCATTAGAGCATATACTGAGCTCCAATCAAGGTGATGCTTCACTCACAGCAGCAGCAGCCGCAATCTCTTTATATATACAGGGAGAGAGAAAGGGATAGAGATAATTGCAGCGATGGATTCGAGAAGATAAAATTGGCGAATTAGCTGGGCGTAAATGCAGGAAATCCTTGATCATAAATGCCGTAGACCATCACGCATGAATGCTGGAGAAGTTGCCATATATATATTATATAATGTGCGCTTGGTAGCAGAGAGAGACGTGCAGGGAGAGGGAGAGAGAGAGAGAGTGAGAGAGTGTGAGTATCTAAGCTTCTTCGCGAGTTTTAAGGAACAAAATCCGACGGAGGAATGAATAAAAGAATTTATAAAATAAAATAAAAAAAAATAGAAAAAATTTAGTTGGTTTAGTGAATTGACGGAAAGGCCCTTGCTTTCGGTCACTATGTGACTATGTCGATGAGTAATGAACAAATGTTTCCCATTTCTCATGCCTACGTGTCATGACTCATCACTATTTTTTCACATTAAATCATTGTTTCAATTATTATTCTATTTCTTTTTTGGTCAAAATCATTTTTACTAAACAACCAATATTAGTATAGGGCTATAAAATTTATTTTGAATGTTGGATTTGAGTTTTTGACATGTTATTTAAATTTAGTTCCAAATGTAATTGTTGAATTTGAGTTTAGTTTAGAAGTGTTCAATAAGATTATTTCGGAGATTAAATTCGGGCACTTTCGACTCGAACTCGATATCGTATAAATTTATAATTTTAACAAATTAACTATTTTAGTTCGAGGTTCGACTGAATGCTTGCTTAAAAAGCTCGATTGAAGGCTTATGAACATGCTCGATAGCATGCTTGTGAACAAACGAACTCAAACATATTCGCGAACAGCTCAATTCAAACTCGATCTCGACTTATTTACTATCAAATTGAATTCCCAATTAATTTTTTTTATTTGGAAAGACGGGAGTGTTGAAAATACAATTGCTATGATGATTGTTGAGGAGAGGTATTTTGTAGCAAATGTGAGAATCACTTTTAGATACCTTTTATTAGGTGTGAAAAGGCATTAGGATTTAGGTAAAGAATGAGATTCACACGTTATTATAGTGTGAAATGATGCAAATCTATTTCTAGAAGGGGTTAAAACTTAAAAATGTATTATTGTGATGTGTAGGGCCTTTTCCCAATTTCTACTTAAATGCATTAATTGGTTATAGGTAATAGGTTGATGACTACTTGCATGGAATTTATTGTAGATTAGATAATTACTAAATATTTTATACAAGTCAATAGATGATTAATTGTTCCCTTTTTTTAAGTACATAATTAGTTATTATGTGTTGTAAATGCTTGATTATAAAGACAGTTTAGAATATGCAATTGTTGATACGGGTGTGAATGGTTAATCGATTAATTAAAAAGAAGGTAGGTATCGAGACCAAAAATTGATTGTCGAGTACTGATTTCTCGATAAATAAATAAGTCGTTAAATAAATAAGTCAACTATCGACTATTGTTATTTATTTTTTGAGATGAACACAAACGAAAGTTACATCTACCTATTGTATGTATATTGACATAATCACATAATCTCGAGTTAGTAAGATTAGGAACTTATTAAATTGTATCATCAATATATTTTTTTGTATATATTTTAATTTTGAAACCCACTAATATAATTAAAAATAGATGCTTGTAGTGTGACACAACTTCCCCACGAATTAAATATGAATGCAACTACACATGTTACGTATTGCAAAAGTCATTTTATTCAATTGTTATAATAAAAGCAATAAATGATTAAATTTAAGGCCTTCTTAATTACTAATCAACAATTAACATCAAATTATTGACGTCTAACTATATAAACAAAAAATATTGTAAAAATATAATCAAATTAACCCAACTTAAAAAGTGGGTAATATTCAACAACAATTGTGGATAAGTAAATGGATGACTATGTACTTCAAAATCACACACCCACCCCACTAATTCATGTAATTCATTCTTAGATTGTGACTTTCCTAATACCCACTTCTTTCAACAACCAAAACTAAATTTTGCAAGAAAATAAAAAAAATAAAATGAGTTCCTTATTATTAGAGCCGGTAAAACGAGTCTGAACCAACTTGATCGGGTCTATCCTGTTTGATCTTGAGTGGAATCGGACACGTGATATAATTGAGGTATAATTGAATTTTGGGACTGCATGATCTGCTCAAATTGATTAAAAATTCGGTGGACTTGAGCCGGACCGAACCGTCCATGAAATTATATGCTATAGAATTCGAGTTTGGTTGATGTTATATATTTTTCGACTCGATTGATGTTCGGGTCGGCCTGATCCGACCCAATTTCCATATAAAGATCGGGTGGGCTTTGACTGAGTCGGTCTGACGTGATCTTTTACCAGCTCTAAGTCAATAAAATACTTACGATTTTGATTATAGGTCGCCATAGAAAAGAGTGGGGTTGCTATTTGCTATCATCACAGCCCATATTAATTGAAGCATTTAGTAGGCTTAATGAGGCAAACTCTAACAAAAATATTGGTGCTTTCATCACAATTTCTGCCCTAATTCAAAGATTCTCGCTTTATCATTTTCAAAGTTTGCACGCATTAATTATTCTGCTTATATCAATTAATTAAATCTAATTACCTATTTTTTAAATAGGTAAAGAGATGTTGGTGATGCATTAATTTATACCAAAATTCATAATCAATTTAAAAATAAAAAATACGGACAACTCGACAGTTGGGAAGATGGGAAGTGGGATTAATCATGATCAAACTCATGTATAGTTAGTGCACTTTATTAATTAATTAATTAAATATGATACAAAAATAGGCTTGTTAATTTTAATTAAGGTGATTAAGAATTATTAAAAAAAACATCTAATTATCTAGCCGTATTCTTTTTTAAATAATAAAAATAGGGTGTTCAAATCTCAAGACAAACTCTGAAAAATATGAGATCATATTCTAATATAAAGATGCTCCATATTTTAGTATATATAGAAGCAGTCTTTTTTCTTTATTTTTTATCTTATGAAGAAATTAAATATTGTTTTATATCAACTTTGTTTAAAATATAAATTTGAGTTATGATTGCAAACTCTACTGACAATTGTCATCATCATTATTTCATACTTTTAGCCACGCCTCAACTCATGCCAAATTAACTGTCACATACAATAGTTTCATTTAATCTTTTCAATCAACTTTGAACAAATAAACATTATTTTAAATCAACATTATTTATCTCAATTAAATATTATTTATTAATTGATTATTTATTTTTATCAGCCAGTTAATGTTTTTTTTTTTAATTCGTAACCAATATAGTAAAGTATAGAAAATGATAAAGTCGAAAGAATTCGATTTGATTTAAAGGCAAAATTCGTACTTTGTCATTTATATTTTTAATTTTATTTCATCATATTGATTTTATAAATCATGTTACATGTTGTAATGGGAAAGTCAAAAAAGTGAGATTTTTGTACGGAATAATTAGTATCAAATTTTTAATAGACTTAATTCAATTCCCATGTGAATTGGGTCTTTAAATAGTCTAAATTATTGAATCAAATAATTTGTGTAAATGAAATTTGTTTTATATTTTTATACATATATAATAAATGTGTATATACTATAAAGATTGATAATTTTGAACTCAAAAGAAACCTAGCCCTTTTACTATAAAGTCTATTAGCACTTCATTTTGAAATGAAAACAATAAAAGACCTAAATATTTGTTCATTAATTTCAAAAATCACTATAAATGAAAATACATTTAGTACAAAAAATAACAACATACTATTCAAAACCAAACAGTTTTGCTTAACTTTACTTTAGATTGAATTCTGACAAATGAACTATATTGAATAGTTTATTGTGATGCTGAGTCCATTATATTTGTCTAAATTGACAGTGGATTTTTGACTTAGGTGGACCATAGAAATCATTCAATATTCTCATCTACTCTATTTTGATTTTTGACCAAAGGCATATCATTTCAAGTGTGACATAAATATGAATGAGACATCATTACTATTTGACATTTGGTATTTTGTATATTTACCGTTAGTATTCTCTCATTTATTACACGATTTTACTATTCAGGTAGAACAATGTCAACAGTTTTACTAATAAATCGAAACAAATTTTAGAAACAACGTCGAGTGTAATAGGTAGAAAAATGAATAATTTGATGTTAAAAATACCTATATTGTATTGGAATTATAGTATATGTTTGAATATGGAGTTCTAAGTTTTAACTTATATAAATATTTAAATACAAATGATTTTGATTTTTTTGAGGGTAATAAAAAAGAATCGGGCCAAGGCCCAAAAAGTAAAATCTTTTTTCTCACAAAATGATTGGAGGGGCCAAATAAAATAAAAAACAGCAGAATATCTCTTGACAAAAAGCAAGAAAAATCAACCAAACATAGTAATTATGATGATGGACATTTATATTTGCAGAAATATAAAAAGAAAATCAGACACATACATATAACATATATAATGTGTGTGGTGTGTGTGTTTTTTTCTTACACTCTCAGTAACACACTTTGTCTGAACATCTAACTCAGAAGCACATTCACTCATTTACTTTTCCTAGTTTTGTGCTCCAAAAATTTCAATTTTCTAACCCTTAATTCCTTTCCATAAAAGCATGGGGATGGACCTATTCATTTGTCCTCTTCCTCCTTACTATTTAAAGTAACTAACAAAATAAAAGAAAATAATATTCAATAATTAGAGCGTAGAGCTGCCAAAATCGAACCGAACTAACCGTTTTATACTATGAATGATTTTTCGGGTTGGACCGACTTGCATTCAAGTAGCTCGATAGAGTTGATCCAAGCATATTCAAGTGAATAAAATGTTGATTTTATTAAAAATATTATAAGATTAGGAAAATAATCTGGAAAATTGAGTGATTATCTGTTAAAATTAAATATTCACTTCAATTAAATTCCCTAAAGAACAACCCAAAATAAACAAGCCATGATAGTTTGAATTGACTATAAAGCAAAAAACTTAAATCACATTAATTCTCTAAACATAAACATAATAAATAAATAAATAATTAAAAGTTACATAGCTATGATGCCTAGCTAGATTTAGGCAGAACAATAATCCCACTATGATTAATGCAAACTGCGCCTAAGTACGAGTTTAATAGCAACATAATTTATTTTTTTTTCCTCTCTTAAAATTAAATATTAATTTGCTGTCAGAGTTCAGCTTTACTTAACTAATTAAATAATTAAGGAAGCATATAAAGGATTAAAGGAATAATAATCCTCAGCGGCGCAGAGTGTGCAGCGTGCTTAAATATGTTAATAATTAAAAATTAGACAACAAAGAATAATTAAAAAAAAATTAGAGGATCTTATGTTGAATTTCAATATGTAGAAAGTGTACTAATAAAACCATTATTTTTTGGGCATCATGAGTGATTAACATGGGTTTTTAATTATAATTAATTCTTAGTTTTTTTTAATGTATACATCAAGAATCAAGAATCCCCAACCCCCAATATTAGGACTATTACTGTTTTTTTTTTAAATTATTTAAGTTAAGAGGTTTGATTAAATTCTCAATTGAAAGTACGATATAAGACGGCAGCTGTGAACATTTCAATAAGAAGATAAATTCGAATATGTTCGTGAAATCAAAAGGACTGCATGGTTTGAACTTTGGTCCAAAAAAATATTGAGTTTGACTCGCTGACTATAAAATCAAATTCCAAACGAACTTTTTTCGAATCTAAGTCTCGAATAATACTATTGGTTTGAAGTTTTAAAAGAGGAATTGAATATACATAAACTACAAACTCATCCAATTACTAACTAGCTAGACTTACCTCAAATTACTTTGGCATGCAATGATTTGAGAAACAATATAGGGTTTTGAAGCAAAACCTATATATTGAACAAAGTTGAAAAGGGAATATTATTAATAATTATATTGAAATGGGGTACTAATTAATGTTGGTGAATAGAAGACACATGCAAATGACTAATGGATGTGTATGTGATGATTATTGAGAACATGCTTAGGGATTTGAGTCCCAATCATTGCTCTATAAACTCAGGCCAGCAATTTTTTATTTTATATATTTAGCAAACTTTAATTTAAAGAGAGATGCCACACAATACAATACAATTTCTTCAAAAAGAACAATTTTGAGTATCTTATAAAATGATACTACTTTATTCCATATATTATTATGTTACCACTTTTATTGCTTTCCTTTAATTTTAACCAAGCAATATGTGTTCTTGTTTTTTTATTTAACATAAAATGTCACTCAATTATGAAATATGAATTAATAAAATAAACATAATTAATTTGAGGATGTAGAAGGGTTTATGTGACTGCGCATGCACAAAAAATTCCCATAAAATGACTGATAAATGAGTCAACATAATTATAACAATTATGATAAGACACATCCATATATCAATTATTACTTCTATGCGTAACTGCAAAGGGAATTTAATTTATCAATTATTTTAGCAGAATTATTGCTTCTTTTTCTTGAAAATAATAATGCAAAAAATAGGCGATAATGTATGTTCTTGTAATTATTACGAATGTATGGATAGGGAACGAAAAGGAGAAAATAGGAGATATAATAAATGAATAAATATAAAGTAAAGAAGTAGTATTTCAATTATTATATAATTAAAATTATTTTATGGGGAGAGAGAAATTGAAATTCGAGTAAAATACTTTATTTGAAAAACATGATTTTTGAATTAAGTAATGATTATTTAGAACTTTATTATAAGATTTGGTATTAAATTTATTAAATCCATGTAGCAATTAAAGTGATAAAGCTCATTAATTGGGCTTCCAAGTGTGGTGGCTTTCCAATTAAGGGCCCATATTAGTACTAGGCCCAATATATTTTTATTTTTCTAAGATCCATCCAAAAAAGTTAGTGATCATAGGGTCGTAAACGAACAGAACTATTCGCAGGCTATTCAAAGTTTAGTTCATTCGAAGCTCAATTTGACAGTAAACGAGTCGAATTCAAATGAAATAATAACTGAGTCGTTGAATTTGAGAACATATCAAAGTTTGTTTATTCACGTGCGTGTTATTTGAGCTTATTTGCAACACTTCAATTGAATCAACACACGAGCCTCAAGCTATAATAACAAAATTGGTAAAATAATAAATTTATACGAGTCTGAACTCGAGTTTGAGTCAAGCATGAACCTAAAAACAATTACTAATACGTATATTAAACAAGCTGAGTTCAAATTCAAGTTCGAGTCGAGAATGAGATTATCAAGTAATCAATGAACTAAGCTAGAATAGAGCTCAAAGAGGTGAAAAGCTCAATAGATTTTACAATCTAAATATTGTAAGTGAGTCGAATCGAACTAATCTAAATACTCCCTCCGTCCTAATAAGCATGACATAAAATTTTTAGGCACGGTTATTAATGTGAGTATATAAATTAGTGTAAGAATGATAAAGGTAGTAAGATACACATCTTTTTAAAGGGATAACTTTTATTATTTTAAAAATGTGTCACGCTTAATGAGACAGAAAGATTAATATTTAGAACTGTTTGGCTCATTTACGGCCCTAGGTGAAACTCGAATATTTTATTTTTACTAAGTAAATTAATAAGTAGAGAAATATAATGTATTTTGTATTATAGCAACTCAAAAAAAATTGTCAGCAACAGAACGATCCATTATTTACAGTAAAAATAAACTACTTCACTTCCAAGATGATCAAAACTCTATTATGTGTTTCCTCTCGCCGGATGTAAACAACGACGCCCGGCGAAAGGGTCGGGGAACGAGGGTTTGGCTGTAGGCGAGGCCAGAACCTTCAGCTTGATGGATGGTCGATATCTTGCCTTCTCGAGTCGCCTTTAGCGTCGAGCTGAGATGGCGACGACGAGGTCCGACTGTGAGACCGGCCTCCACGAGAATCCTCCGCTTGTGAGGACAAGAACTCGAGCGCCAAAACAATGTCACTGATCAACGGGCGGAAGCTCGCCTGATCTTGAAGGCACATCGCAGTGATAGCAATGGCATGGTGCAGGCTCCGAGTCGAGAAACGTCCTTCGAGTAGAGGGTCGACGATTTGTATATACTTCCTCCGATCCTTGAGAAAAGGCCGACACTGCAAGAAATATGAAACAATCCTTCAAATACCCGAAAACACACGCATGAACACAAGTGATAGTTCGTGACCAGAGCTCGAATATTTTCTTTATCCAGAAAACTCACCCAAATAACAAGATTCTGCTCTCCCGGAGCCTTATCGCAGTCGATGGCCTTGCGCCCGGTGATGAGCTCCAATAGAACGACGCCTAAGCTATAGATGTCGGATTTTAGAGTGAGTTTCCCGCTCATGGCGTACTCCGGGGCGCAGTAACCGTAAGTTCCCATCACTCGTGTCGAGACATGGGTGTTGTCACCGACTGGTCCAAGCTTGGCGAGCCCGAAATCCGATAGCTTTGCGTTGAAATCTTTGTCCAACAATATGTTTGAAGACTTCAAGTCGCGGTAGATGACTGGTGGATTTGCTTTGCAGTGAAGATACTCGAGGCCACGAGCAGCTCCAACTGCGATCTTCAATCTCGTGCTCCAACTCAGCGGCTTGAGAGCAGGCTCTACATTTCAAAATAGCAGAAATAATGAAATAATTCGAACGAGAGATCATAAATTCTTAATGAACTCGAGTTCTTGTCCGTATACGCAAGTGCCTAGCTTCTTCGAGCAATGTATATAATCAGAAGACAGCAAGCAACACATTCATCATAAATAGTCACAAATTAGGTGCAAACACTAGAGGCCGTCACATTAAAGTCAATCCTTCGTACTTATTGTCATATCCAAAGCACAATACATAGTGTATTCGAATTCAATATTCTCATTTCTGAATCTAAGTCGAAACAAAATAACAACCATTCATCATTAAAGATTATCAGATTTGGTGAAAACACTAAAAGTCTTCTCCTTGTAGGCAATGAGCAGTCCTACAACTGAACTTGTATTGAAAGGATAATCTTATAGTCCGGAATTCGTATTCAATACGCTAATTTCTCGAGTTTACGTCTAAAAAATCAGACATCAACCAGTCGGCATAGAAAACGTGTTAAGGGCGCGCAAAGAAAGAATAAAAAGACAAACAAAAGAAACAAGAAGTGGACTACGTAGTGCTAAGTGCAGATACTTGAATGATTTTTCCCTTTTCCTTTTGCATGTTGCTGTCATTTGTTCTAAATTATTAAGGCTAACAATAAGGATGTGGTCGAAACCTCGGAAATATACGGAGCAAGATCTCAAATTTCAAATCAAATCAAGAAATTCGAGTAAAAGAATGTACCGAACAGATGATTCTCCAAGCTGCCCATTTGCATGAACTCGTAAACGAGGAGCCTCTGGTCTCCATCAGTACAATAACCGATCAAGTTCACGAGATTCGGGTGGTGCAACAAACTCAGCATCAGAACCTCCACAATGAATTCTTGATTCCCTTGCATCCCTTCGAGATTGAGCTGCTTTACAGCAACGACCTACATTGACACAAACGAGTCCCTTATCAAGTACACATACGTTACAACAGTACATGCACGAGTTAACGAAGGTGAACTTTGTTACCAAGCCAGATTCAAGACGGGCTTTGTAGACGCTACCGAAACCTCCTTCACCGATCAGATTTGCCTCCCGGAAATTCTGAGTGGCAAGAGCAAGCTCCTTGAAGGTGAAGCTACGAGCAGCATTGCCCTTTTGGGTATTTCCTTCCTTGCCATTCGGTCTCGCTGCACCTCCCTTCTTCACACTCACTGCGAAATCCCAACAATCAATAAACAAGCCAATGGAAAGAAATGAGGGCAAACTTCAACAGCTTTATACTCATTATTATCTTACCACTTCCACTACCATTGGCATTCGCCTTTCGCTTCCCACCAACTGCCACATCAAGAACCAAATGCCAAACACATCAAAATCAAACATATTACATTATACAAATGAACAATGATCCAAATATCCAAATTCAAGAAGATACAACCAACACAAATTCACAAAGACGAAGATTAGCACCTGAAGAATTAGCAGATCTTGGGTCTATATCTCCACCATCATAATCCCTCAAATCCTTGCTCTGAGGACTAATGCAAGAAAAGCAACCCATCTTTCTTTCTTTTCTTTCCTTTTTTTTTTCTTCTTCTGTAAGGACCAACCCCCAAAATCCAGCTCCCCTTATCCAATTCTTTGACCTAAAGGTCGTTTCTTTTAATGGAATAATCTAAATTGAATCCACTTGATACATACCAAATCAATCCATTGTTACCATATATAAACGTTATCATCTCGCAACAAAGAGGCAATAAAATTGAAAACCACCAAAATAATTACTATGAAACAGAATTTATCACATTCCCTCTCTATAACCCAACCACCCAAATCCCCAGAAACAAAACATCACACCCTCAAATCTCCCAACAGATCTATGCCAAGCTAAGTGCTCCACACAAAACCCAAAAGCAACAAACAACTCAAACGCACATTTATCAAGCAGAATGTGAAAAAGACTGCATCTTTACAAACATGGAGAAGAGCAAGAGAGCTTTAAAGCCTGAACTAAGCAAAGATTCAAATATTGACTTATCACAAATGAGCCCAGAATTCAAACAACAAAGTTAGCTTCTTTTCACTCCCCCAACGTCACAACCCTTTCTTTAGAGCCACCTTTAACGGTTAATTCCTGCTCTATACTCTACACCCTCTCCCTCTCTTCCTCCTCTTGTTATTATTATTGAAATAAAAATGAAATCTTTTTCTTTATCATAAACTGTTTAGTGTGTGCAGTGCGTGAAGATTGTGGGCCTTTTAGGGAAAGCAGCGCAATAAAAGCACTCGGATGAGTGTTTTGAAGTCACTCTCATTCACAGCTAGCATTTAAACGTTTGGGTATGGAGTCAGGTGAAATGACCATTATGCCCCTCGTTCTTCCCCGATTCGACTAACCGCCGCTAGTCATCGTGCAAAAATCGATGTAAGATGACCCGATTAGATTCGTGTAATAAAATTTTATCGTTCATTCACACGTAAAGATTACTACAAGTTGATTCATTTTCGTTAATGATGTTAGTTTTCTAACGGTTCGGTAATGAAGCAATGTGAAATGGCTCGATTGCATCAACTACATGTACATATTATGTTGAATTCGATCCATGTAAATGTAATCTAAGCTGACTAATTCACGTAAAGATTACAATCCTATTCGTTTTCATTAAGCTTAGCTTTATAAGATTTCGGTTGGGAGGCAATGTAAAATGACCATAATGCCCCATGCTCTTGTTCGATTCCATTAACTACGCGCCATATAATCTAATCCAACTAGATTTGTGTAATACAATTTGTTCCATATAATCTAATCCAACTATATTTGTGTAATACAAATTTATTATTCATTCACGCGTAAAGAATACAATTCGACTCTTTTCTAACTTTCGAGAAATGACCATAATGCCCCATGCTCTTGCTCGATGCCATCAACTCCGCAACCATTGTCATGAATTCGATGATCCATATAATATAATCAAACTAGATTCAATGTAATACAAATTTATCGTTCATTCACTCATAAATATTGCAATTCAATTTGTTTCCGTTGACATTAAATTTCTATCGTTTGAAGAATTAAGAAGGCTAAGGAGGCAACATGAAATGACTGTAACATCCTTTGTTCTTGCTTATTCTATTTGAAACTATCACATTAAAACATTGGAGATTTGAATTCAATTAATGTTCATTAATTCTTGTAAATTTAATATCCTCGATTCAAATTCACAATTCAATTTGTGTTCATCGAATCTTGTAAATTTAATAGTATGTGTACATGCATGCATATGTAATAAATAAATATTGGGCCTTTCACTAATCCTTTCTTCTTATGAATTTGAGCATTTACTATAATACTAATCTTGACTAACTCAATGATTATGATGTCTCATTTTTGTAATATTTTGTGGGGAAATTTTGACAGTATGTGAGACAAAAAGGGAGACTAACAATTTTGGATTAGTTGGGAAAAGGATATTTAAAATTTCACATGGGAATATTAATGGGAATATTTTTTTTTCTTTTAAGGGATCTATATATCATTAGATTAGATTTGGGGGCTAATTTTTTATTTTCAAGTTGTTGGGATAGATTTGATTTGGGTTCATTTTATAATATTTATTTCTTTGGGTGGGACATCATTGTTGACAATGAGAGTGTGAAAACAAAGAATCACACTTTTAGTGATTACCAGTAATTATAAAGAATGTGACTTTAATTATCATGCAAATTGGAGTGCATTAGGGTGTGATTTAGATAAGTAAATAGTAGGACAACAAAATTAAGATGTGATTAATGATTTGAGTAGAATTAGTAATCTTGTGATTTTAAATTTTCTACTTCATATTTTATGCATCCAATCAATTAATAATATTTTTTATGGTTATTATGTATTATGTTTATACACTAAAATACTAATCCTATTTTATTACTCCATATGTCCCACTAAAAATAGTTTGATTTGACCAAATTTGTGATAGCGTCAAACCAAGTCACTTTTAGTGGGACAAAATACTAAAAGATATAAATGCGCACACCCACTATAATACTAATAAAATTTTATTACTACTTTATTTATGTCAAAACTCACCCGTGACATATTGATAAATTCATAATTATATTCACATTAACAAAAAAAATCAATTTATTTTGTAAATTCCCTAATTGGCAAGTGAAATAATAAATTAAAATAGCCAAATGGGTCCATATTGAAAGACAAGGACTTCACATTATGTTCCTCAACAAACCAATGAAAAAAGCAAATAAATTGTGGAACCTTAGTATGATTGAGAAATTTAATACCACTAAGTATTTTGCCTATTAATAATAATATTATTATTATTGTTTCTATTTTCCAAAGATAGTGATGGATCACAATAATTGGGTTTGACAATTGGATGATGAGAAAATGCCAGACAGAAAGTTTGATAACTAATGTCATTGGTTTGAGATTTTCTTGACAAATACAAAAGAATTTTCATCCCAATTGGCTCAAATATTAATTGAAAATTTTGTACAATTGGACAAAATAGATTGGTGGAGTTTATAATAATTTGCTTTTATTGATTTTGTTTAATTAGTGTGAAATGGGGTTCACAAATTCTCAAAAAGACCTGGTCTAATTTTGTTCTTGACACTTATTTTTATTAAATGCCTCAAATTAATGTACATTATTGTTATATATTCTCATATATAAAGTTTATACATGTTCTTTTATAAACTCTAATTTTGAATTACTAAATCATTGTTGGTGTTGAGTATTAAACTCTAATTATGGATGACTTAAGTAGTAGAAATAAATATATTAATCAGTCATAATTAGCTAATAATTATTCATGATTTAGGGTAATGAACCAAATTCCAATACTATATAATGAATATACAATCAATGATGTATAATTTCAAAATCAAAGTGAGCTTGGTATGCATATATATATTTTAACATAGATAGTATACATATCCAAGAATATGATTGAACATAGGGATGGGTCACATACTCAATTATCAAAGTGTTTGGAACAACATCCAATCATTGAGAGCCATGACTTTTGACACTGCATGTGAAGAAATGAGGAAAAAAAGATCTCATATTAAGAAAAATAAAAATAAATTGATTTGATGATCCATTTTTACTCAATTTGATTATTAGTTCATTATTTTATCTACTAGAAAAAATACCACTATGATTTCATTGTACCTCTATAACTTATTTTCTTCCAAATGAAAACTTTTTATTATGTATTAATTAAAGAAAAAAAAAGACTAAAACAAACACATATTAATTGCATACTTTTGTCTTTTGGGCCACTTTCTAGCCCAAATTACTCATCAATGGGCTCGAGATTAGGCCCATTTTGGGGTTGAGGCCCAGTAGAATTAAAGCCCATTAACTCTAGCAAAACCCATAATTTTGTATTAATACAAAAGCTTAGAGTGCACAAACACAAGTGAACATCTTAGAAACTTAGTGGGAGAATTATCAAATATAAATCATGGGTCGTAACCGAGCCGAACTTCCCCTCTTCCCAACAAGAAACGGCCGAACGCGCTAGCGCAAAATTCGTACAGCGTTAGCTTACTAACGCGCAACTGTCTTTTTGCTCTATCTTTTTTGCCTTCGGCTATTGTCGGCGGACAAAGCTTGACCCAAGATTTAATTTGTTCGAAAAGAACCAAAGTTGACTTTTATTCAATCAAATCTTTTAAGCCTAATTACTCTTTCCGGAAAGGAAAAGGAAGGAATGCAAGAACTCTTTCCATTAGTAGTTGAAGGCTATTAATCCACGCTTCCTCCATATTTATTCTCCCTCTCGCATCGGTTCTGCATCAAATTAGCTACTCGTAGGCTAGTGGAGCTCTATTTGATAAATATCAATCCAATGTATTTTGTTAAGCTTGTTAATATGAACGAGTTAAGTTGAGTTTAACAATATTTGAAGCTTTACTGAGAACAAACTTTAAAATGCAATATATTAAATTTATTATGAAACGAATTCTCAATCTTTAATACAACTTATATACTTACTAAAACAATGGGAATTTAAGGTACATATTGTATGAAATATATGTCAAATATTTAATTAAGAGATCTTATTGAATGATTTTAATTTAAATTTTATAATGAGTGGAAAACTATAAAAAGAGGGTCAATGCAAGTTTGTGAATTGTGAAGGCAAAAGGCTAAATTTTAGGTGTGATGACTTTGGAAGCAATTAAAGGATAAATATCCTCAATTTATATATTAATAAGTGGATAATAAAAGAGTGAAAAATATGAACTTTGTGTAAAATTTATGCTACAAGCAAATGAAGTGAAGCAACTCTTTTGCTATAAAGCCTTATCTCACGCTTCTTTTATTCAATCCATTTTCATTCCCCAAAATCTTTGCTTCTATTACACTTTATCCTTTTCTTTATTGTATATACTAATCCCTAACAGTTTAAAGATTATTTATTTTCAAGTTTAGTGGTCACATTTTATAGCACAATATGTATGATGTGAAAAACTACAATTTTAAATCACTAACTTTGCATTACTTCAAATTAGAACTAACAAATTAAAGATCAGTCGAGCCGATCCAATCCAAACCCATCGAGATTTTTTTTGGAATTTGGTTGAGGTCGGACCGACTTAAAAATCAATTAAACTGAAAATTATATAACCCGACCAAATTCGAAATGCTATTTGCAGCATAAAATTTTATCAATGATCGGGCCAGCCATATCTCACCAAGTTTTTGATTAATTTGGATGGGCTAGATTGGAACGAAATTTAATCAGATCTCAATTATCTAAACCCAAGTTTACCCAAAATTTAACGGACAGAGCAGGATCAGGTCTCAATTATCTAAACCCAAACCTACCCCAAATTTAACAAACGGACCAGACCGAGTCGGACTTGTTTTGCTGGCTCTATTTAAAGTCTTTTAAAACTAAAGTAAAATTGAGGTCGATAATTATTGTAAAATCATATACATTTCGTGATTTTAATTGACACATTTTCCATATAAAGATATAGAAATTATTTCCGACTACACTTTATATATATATGTTAATTAATTCAAACGAAATTTATGTGCACAGACACTTACTACAAATAATAGATTCTATAATTTATAGCAAATTTAACTGTCATAAAAATTGGCTAGAATTATGCATATGCCAACTCATAATAATTAATGTTTGCCTTAATATTTACTATTTTACATTCAATGTCTCGCACTAATCTTACTGTTTTTGCCCTTTGGGTTGAATTTTTGTTAATGGAAACAGCTGTGCGAAAATCAATGGAAATTTTTGTCAAGTTAATTAATTCGTTACTTGTAAAATCCTAAATTAAACTTTAATTACAAAATAAATTAACATTAATTTACTGATGACATATACAATAATTTTAATAAAATTACATATCAATCAGAACAAAATTAATTGTTACAGCTAAAAAAATTAAATAATAAAATCATAATTTAAAGATTACATGTGAGCTCTAACAAAATTAATCATTCTAAGCATTAGTTTTCAAAAATATTTTTGGTATTGGGAAACAGAACAAAGTCAACTACAAAGCACATTTGTAGAGAAGTGAAATTCTACACGTACTGTCTACACATCCATTAATTTTAAAACAACTTATGATAATAGATAGGAACATTCTTGATCATTAACAATTAATTAATTCATCACCAAACCTAATAATCCACATAACAAATTAATGTTAACACATTAAAAATTTCACACCATTGTGTTATTATACAAGTATATATACTAAGATAAAACCATTTAAAATAATATTTTCACATAAACTCATCTTGAAATACATTAATGTGCAGCAAATTAATTCCTTCCCTCACCATTCTTTAAATTATATCAACAATTCTATATTCTATTCCCATGCATTGCATGCATGCACCAACTCTAAATTCATCCCCAAAACCCTAATTTTCTCCCATTCCCCTCAAGAGTTAACCCTAATTTTCTTCGATTAATTTCACCTCTCCCACGGCATCTTGAACCCGAATTCAGACCGGATCCCGAACCACCGCATCGCGAGGTCCTTGAGCTTCTCGTCGCGGACCTCGCAGAACTTTTGGGCCCACCCCTGGGGCTCGACGGGGGCGAACCCTAGCCCAGGGGCGCGGTCATTGGACTTGGGGTTCATCTTCTGCGTCCAGTCGAGCACGTAGGCGGAGACGCGCCGCCGGAACTTGGTCTTGAACTCGGGCCACGCCTGGTACTTGTAGTGGTTCACCACCATCGCCGAGGTGTTCACCTTCTTGGTCTTGTACCCTTCCCTCAGGATGAAGTGGTGGATCACGTTCACGAGGGAGGCGTCGACGGCGTCGAGACGAACCAGTGATTTGTGGCGGTTCTCGAAGCGGCGGCGGCAGTCGTAGCCGTTGATGACGCCCATCACCGGGTGTGTCTTCTGATCGGAGGGGCCGAATTCGCGGCAGTTGACGGTGATCTGACCTAATTGGGTGGAGGAATTTGATGTGATTCGGTGGTGAAGGAGGGATTTAGAAGGGTGGGTGAGGTTCAGCCAGAGAGGAGAGTAGATGAATTCGTCGACGTCCAAGTACATCATCCAGGTACAAGCGGTTGAAGCGTAGATCGCACTGTGCGAGAATCCGGCCTCCTGCGTCTTCGGCCACCGCCACGTGTAGGTGGTGACGTCATAGCCTCCGACGACGAGGTCCGCCACCACCCTCCCGAGGTCGTCGTCGCTGCCGTTGTCGTAGAGCAGGAATTTCTCGACGCCGATTTGGGCATGGTACAACACCCACTCGCGGAGGAATTTGGCGACGTCGTAAACCATGGTGGCGGCGCAGAGTAGCGACTTGCCTCGGGAGGGGGCTAACTTGCGCGGGGGAGTGTAGTACGCCACGGAGGGGACCTCCCTTTTTTCCGCTACTACTTCTAAGGAGACCTTCACCAGCTCCGTTTCTGTCTCCGCTAGCGGCGGACGTTTGCAGCGGAACACTTCCTGCTTCGAGTGGGTGACGGCGGTCCTCACGCCGTTAGATGCGCCGTCGTCGATGCTGAAGAGGCAGCGGAACTCCTTAGGACGACGATTATACCCCTGGCGGGTGTTGATCCCCTTCACGAACAGAACGACGTCGTTCTCCGTTGTAAGGGAGTCGTACACCAGATTCGACCACAGAGGCATCAGCGGCGGCGCCGCAGGCACTTCCGGAGGCTTTGACGGAGTGCGGATCAGCAGAGGTTGTCTGTAGGGTGGGCGGCGGCGAGCTCTAGGCGGGAGGGGGCAAGTGAAGGTGGCGCGATCGGGGAAGGGGAGAACGCCGGAGAATTTCGCCGGGGAGAGTTCGGCGGTGTGGAAGAGACAGGAGTGGCCGTGGAGATTGGGCGGCGGGGGAGTCTCCGGAGGGAGGATGATGAGGACCTCCCAATCGAGGAGGAGGACGGCGGTGGTGGAGGGGTGGTGGCGGCGGTGCGCGGTGGAGAGGAGGTTGTGGCGGGCGGCGGAGAAGGAGATGAAGGCGGCGGAGGAGAAGGTGGAGACGGCGTCGTGAAGGAAGTGGTGGTAAAGAGAGGCGAAGAAGAAGAAGGAAACGACGACGTATAGGAAAGATGATCGGAGGCTCTTTTTGCGGGCCATCACTAAGAGAGAGACACAAGCAGAGAGAGAAAGAGAGTGTTTCAAAGGACTGTGAAAACCCAAGATTTAATTATCCTTTTATATCATTATAATTACGGCATAATCACTGTATTAATTACTTTTATTATTAAAAATTAAAATTTTCTAATTTGATTTTACTTAATCCGACTGTCATTAATAAGAAATATAGGAAATATTTGGAAACAAATTAATTTAAAATTGAAGGATTTTGGATGGGGAAAAATGCATAGATAGTAGTGAATTAATTTGACATGTATTTATCGAAAATAGGGTTTAATCATCAATTTATAGAAGACATAATTCTATATGTTTGACCTCATTAACCATTGTAACTGAATTAATTAAAATTAATGTAGGTATATTAATTAATACTTAATTGGTATCACACACCAATAAATTCAAATTAAATTACTTTATCCATATCTCAGAATTATTAAAGATAACATTTATTTTTGGAGAATTATGTCTAATATTTCTTCAATAAGCAAAAGACTAAATAAAACAGATCACAGTATATATATGTAACACTATGAAATCATAATATTTTTTCTTCCAATAAAATAAGCTGATAACTATATTTTTTCTCAACCTGGCCTATGATCAGCTTTTGAAAATTACACTAATGATACTGTAGTCTGAATTAGGTAAAGGAAAAAAAGATACAAATTGTACAAACTGATTCCTACAAACACACTACGAAGCAGCAGCTTCTTCCTATTCCATTAATTTCCTCTACTGACAGAGCATAAAATTAGCTTCCCTCCTTTGTAAAATGTAAGAACTTTGATGTTCATAGCTGCAATGCTAAATCTGGCTGCTGCTGCTGCTGCTGAGGTGAGCCAATCTGCAAGTTCGAACCGGGTGGACCGACTGGGACCCTCATGTTCAAGTTGGGCCACATTGAGCCGGCAAGACCTTGGCCATGCTGAGATGGCCCGGCCAGCCAAGAGGATCTCCCATACATTGACGTCTCTCCCTGCTGATGTGGCAGGGCAACTGGATTAGAGAGCTCCTGGAACTTATTAGCTCCTTGAAAGAGTGCATGGTTCAGGGCTGGTAAGTAGTTTGACAGCATGGGGTTTATGGGTTGTGGAGGAAATTGGAACCCTTCCATGGCTGAGTGCTGAGTTGGCATGCCAAGCCTCGACGATGATGCTTCGTATCCAAGCATTCCACTGTAGCTGTTTCTTTGAATTTGAGGCTGCATCTGAGGCTGGTACATGTAGTTTTGCTGGACTTGGGGGAATGGTGTTTTCCATGAGGAGATGTTGCCTTGTAAGGTATATTCGTTCCGGCTGTTGACTCTCCCCATAGGTTCGATCATTTGCTTGGAAGGCCCGTGTGGGATGGAAGGGCTTGACGCGGAAGGTCTACAATTGACAGCAGGGTTGTTTAAGAAAGACGGTGGTGGTGGTGGTGGTTGTGAAGATGCAGCTGCTGCGGTTTCAGAAACCCAACCCGGGCCGAATTCTGTCCCGGGAGGCAAGACGTACTCTATTTTCTTCCTTGCAACTTCCCAAGCTACAGGGCCAAGGTTTGCAGCAAATCTGGCGAGGCTTCTTGCATATGCAAGGGGCTCCTGCAGACCCACCTGTAAGTTTGAACGAGCTTTTAGCAGAGTTGTAGTACAACTTTGATGGATTTCTCAATTTTGAACCTATCGCTCAAAGTAAACGCGCATATAGTGTACAACAAAGCTCAAGTTTATACCCAAGCAAATATTTACTAGTAAATGTGCAAGTTCTTGAATGCAGGTTGTAAAAGGGATCAAATGCAGAAAGAACTCGAATTTGCAACGAATCCAGAAAGTTTTACAACATGCATACCGTCATGAGTCGCTTCGTATCTCCCATGGAATTAGCAAAAGGAGATGAATTGTTGTTAGCAGAAGACTGGGGATGAAATTGCCTATACGTATGGCGCCTGTTCTCATCAATCTTGATCTGCCTTTTACCATGTTTCATGTCTGCCTTTAATATGGAGGCTGCAAGTCAGGAACAAAGAGTTAAGAAGTCTGCAAACAAATTAACCAAGAGCAGAATTTGGTTGGTGGAATAAGATGCAAATACAGAACCTGGGAACTCGTTATTCCATTCACCCGACGGTTCGTTTTCGCCATTTCTAGGCCGATTTGATGAGAAGTATGAGTCCCGATATCTATATGCAGGTGCTTTTCTCAGATTATAACCCGCCTTGTCTACCCCATTAGTAGGTGTTGCGCCCGATGATGGGTCAGCACCAGCACGGCCTAACGGGGACGTCTCCAGAGGTTTCTTCTGGTTCTTACTATTTGGGGGCCTACCTCTCCGAACAACCTTAGGCTCGCCATTGTCGCCTCCGTGCCTCAGGTTTTCAAAGTCTCGCTTCGCAATCTCTTGTATAGATCGTGCCTAGAAATAGTCTGTCGAATCAGATAGAAGCAGAACAATATATATAACAAATAGAATGAAAAGGACAGAGTGTACCTGCCGATAGTAGACAGTATCCTCAGCATTATACAGCATAGCATTTGAACATATCAAGAACACATCAGCCTGGAATCATTATTTTCGAGAAACATCAGCATTTGTTTCATTGATTTGCCTCTACAATTACCTCATGGTCTAATGAAGTCTGGATAGGTCTAGCCAACCATAAAAAACATGAGGCACATGTGCATCTAAGCTCTAAAAGTACACTTAATCTGAATGTAATAGACAAGTTAGGCAGTTTCATGTTTATAAGCAATTAGGTAGATATCATTTTCCTTGAGAAGTAGACACCAAACAGTGCAGATATATCCCATGGGTATCACCTGTATCCTTGACTGTCAACACACTTCATTATCCGATACGAACCAATCAATAAAGCTCGAGGCGCTTCGACAGACGAGCTAGAATGTATCAAAGGAGAGTGTTTGTAACAACAAAACAAGTCCAATGGACACCTTCTCGTCTGCAGAGCTTTCCATTTCATTTTGAACATTATCTTCGAAAGCTTATTAGATTAAGACACAAACACAACACACAAAAAAAGAATTGAAAAAAGCTCATTCACTACTGAAGATTAGAGAAGCTCAAATCTTTTCAAAAGGGTCTGAAAGAAAAGAAATTTATAATCAAGAAGTGCCATAAAAGCCAAAACCCAAGTGAAGAAGTGTCGGAAAACAAAACGAGAGGTGACGGTGCTTCATTTTCAGAGCAGATAGGAATAAAAGCTATCTTAGTTATGCTATTCACTGGTGCATTAAACTATATCACTTTTCTTGATTTAAATGAAGATATACAGATTCCGATATGGGCTTTCAAAATTCAAATCGAACCTCCAGTTCATCTAATTTTTTATAAGCTCCGTTGTCGAGTTTCTTCCTCACTGTCCCGAAATCCATCGGCTGCTCTATCACCTCAAAATAATCAGGCAGCTGCAGAAATTAACTTCACGTGAGCTATTGATTTATAACATATATATGTCGTCGTCATAAAAGATCTAATTTTGAAATATGTCATGACCTCGTCAACATCCACGGGTTCAGAAAACACCCCATAAGTGTCCTTCCTGCATCAACGTAGGCCCAAGAGAGCAGCACCGTTAAAGTAACAGCAGAAAAGGAAACATTGGACAGTCCGAGAATAGAAGAAAATAAAATTTTAAGTAATAATAAAAGAAGCACACAGAATAAAAAAACACATACTTTTGAAGTCTGTCAAGAATGAACACCAACAACTTTTTGTCTGGCAAAGTTGTAGTGGGACCAGACTCCAATGGCGACCCTATCCACAAAAATTAAATTTTCAAATTAAACCAAGAACTCAAGATTAAACCTTTTTGCAGCTTAAGATTTTTTCTTTCTTATTCCGAAGCTAAGAAAATTAAGGGGTGTGATTAGAACCATGTTTTTCAGTGTCCGTCACTTTCACATCTTTTTTCTCCTGCAAATAACAATAGAATCATTAACTGCAGAAAAATACTCATCTCAATCTGTAATAAAATCATCAAGAATGAAGGTAACAGTGAAAAGGGACAGCACAGAAATAAATGAACAGCAGCAGCATCAACAAGTACAATGCGAAGAGAAATAAAAAATTAAAAAAATACTGTGACCACATAAAAATAATGAGCTTGAAGTAAAGACAAACCTAGAAACCTTTTCAGAGACCCAAAAAGCTTCTTCACACACACATCCATATATAATAACTCCAGAAAGGATGATTAGCAACTTAGCATGATATAGAATCGAGTAAATAAAGCAGAAAGGAATTAGCAACACTAATACATAGAAAGAAATGGCAGCAGTAAATGGAAACATGGAGTAGAAAATAAATTAACAAACACAAATTTCTTTACAACGGAAAGAGAAATAAATATCTTATATTGTATTTTCAACGAAAACGTAGATATAGATTTGACCGAGTCAAATCACTGAGCCCACCTCCTCTCAGATCTTCAGAGTCAGAGCACACCACACAAAAAAATTGAAAAAAGAATTTCTTTTTTTGCGCGCGAAATCCCAAACTCCACTTCAAACAACATCCACACAGAAAGAAAACCAGAAATCCTATTTTTTATTCAAATTCTGAATACCAACATTCCCAAAATAGAAAGCCATTTTTCGAAAAACCTCGTTAAAACCGCACAAAAACCCAATTTTATCACACCAAAGGTGAAGAGACTCGAAAAATCTCCATTAATTCATAAAAAAGTTCAAGGCGAATGCCCCCACCTGAGCTGATCCCGAGCCGTCAGATCCGCGATCACCAGCATTGATCTTCTGCTTCTTCCCGCGCGCATCGTGATCCTCCGCCGAGTCCGGCTCGGAGTCTGATTCCGGTTCGGAGCCAGACTCCGAGGCAGAATGCTCTTGCGCCTTCTTCTTCTGCTGCTGATTCTGATCGATTTTGGGGGTCTCCTCGGGCAAGTGATCAACGAGCTTCACCTTCTTCTCCTTGCGCTCGTCGTCATCGTCGCCGTCGTCGAAATCCGGCGGCGAAAGTTTGAAATACTTAGGCTTCCGGCGGTGCGATCGGCTGTAGGTGATTGGTGGGGAACCGAGAATAATGGGATTCCGAGGCTCGGCAAGGGGAATTTGGGTCTTTGCCAGTCGCTCCTTCTTCTTCTGCTTCATCTCTACACTTGCTACCTTACCCATTGCTATGGGCTTTGGAGGGGACCTTTTTTTTTCTTTTTTCTTTTTTTATTCTTTTCTATTTCTTGAACTCTTTTTTCTTTTTTTTTTCTATATTTTGAGGGAATATAAATATTAAGGGAGTCACGTGAGATGCCTTGCTCGCACGTGTGGGGTGACACAA
Organism: Leonotis leonurus; assembly: GCA_026898415.1. Classification (NCBI taxonomy): domain Eukaryota; kingdom Viridiplantae; phylum Streptophyta; class Magnoliopsida; order Lamiales; family Lamiaceae; genus Leonotis; species Leonotis leonurus. The sequence continues at coordinate 700,766 of JAPKLX010000115.1, forward strand.
GTGATGGGCTCAAAGGCTTTGATACTACGTCGTTTAGGTTGTTTTGTATGGTGAAACGGCGTCGTTCTACGGATTTTATCGTGGATCGGCGTCGATAAGTTCTATGATAGGAAAAAGGAACTTTATGACGGGAAAAGACAAAAGAGGAGGAGGGGTTACGCCTTTCCAACTTCGAATTTTAGGTTGAACGTGGATCAGCGTCGATAAGTTCTATGACGGGGAATAGACAAAAGAAGAGGAGGGGTTACGCCTTTCCAACTCCGGATTTTAGGTTGATGGGGAATAGACAAAAGAAGAGGAGGAGTTACGCCTTTACAACTCCGGATTTGAGGTGAAATATTGTGTGCGTGATGCTGATTTTAGAGAAAAAGTTTTATGAAAAAAGGAAGAAAGTGTAGAGACTATTGACAACGATTGAGATTTTATATTTATTGGTCATGCAAAGATGAATTGGAGTAGTAATTGAAAAGGGATGAGGGTGTGGAGATTTCGATGCTTAATTCTGATTATTTGAACTCTCTACATACAGAAAGTTGAATCGAATCATTAAATTTAAATTTATCGTAATGTAAATACAGTAGGTGTACATTAATTACTCAGTGTGTGATGAGTATCTCAAGGGCATGTATACATTTAGACATTGTTTGGTTTTGAATGATTAATTTATCAAAGAATTAATGATTCAAATGAATGATTATATAATCACTTCATCTTTCGGGTGATTACATTCACACATTTGAGTGATTATTCTATCAATTTTATCATTTAAACTAAACGATCCCTTCATATTTTGATATTTGAAAGTAATCAAAATAATAAAATCACATTTGTGATTTTTTTTACGTATATGTCAAGTCAATTATATGGGTCAGAGTAATAACTGAAAAGATTATCTGCAATGTCAATAAAATATGTAGGCATTGATTATTTTTGGGAAACACTCATCCGTGTACATGTATAACAGTATAAGTTAAAATTGAAATTATGTGATTGACATACAAAAAATACGATGTATAAATTATAATTTTAATTTACTAGCTTACATTTTTTTGGATGCCAAGGATAAAATAGGTACACATTGATTACCTATCAAATTTTAAACATAATTTTATTATTTATCAATTATGAGCACTTTTAATTGTATCTAGTGCACGTGATTACTATTTTTTGCTCTTAATTCCAAATGAATGTAAACTAATAATTTAAAATTATAATTTATAAATCATATTTTTATACGTCAATCACATAATTTCAATTTTAGATAATTACTTTAATTTTACAAAGCTAAAAAGTATAGTCACTTTTTATTGTTATTCTCTTTTTCTTATTTACTTTAATTTTGTGTGTTTCCCAAATATATAATCGCATTCTATTTTGTCATGGTGGGAAAATTGCTTTATTCTTCCCCTCCATATTATACTATCTAGAAATTGATTTTTTCTATTTCGTGAACTTGAAAATTATAACATATTTTCAATTTTTGAGATGCTTAAAATTGTTTATACGGAAAAATATAAACTATTAGATGAATAATATATATATATATATGTATATATTATTTTTAATATAGAAAAAGAATGGAGGTGTGGAGATTTGGATGCTCGATTTTGAACTCTCTACGTAAAAAAAGTTTAATCGGATTATTAAATTTAAATTTATTCCAATGTATATATGGTAGGTGTACATTGATTACTAAGTATGTGACGAGTATTTCAACGACATGTATACATTTAAACATTGTTTGATTTGAATGATTAATTTATCAAGATATTTATAATTCAATGAATGATATATAAACACGCATTTGAGTGATTGAAGAGAATAAAAGAAGAGATGGAGTTCTTAAGAATGAATAAGAAATGAGAAATTATGCATGTGTATGAATGAAGGAATTTAAAAATGATTCTTCTATCAATCTTATCATTCAAACCAAACGATCCCTTAATATTAATTTCAGTGTTTGAAAGTAACAAAATGATAATCACATTTGTAATTTTATGACGGGAAATAGACAAAAGAAGAGGAGGGGTTATTCCGTTACAACTCCAGATTTTAAGTTGAAATGCAGTGTGCGTGAGATAAGTTCTATGACGGGCAATAGACAAAAAGAAGAGGAGGGGTTATGCCTTTAAAACTCAAGATTTCAAGTTGAAATGCAGTGTGCGTGTGAGATAAGTTCTACGACGGGGAATAGACAAAAGAAGAGGATGGGTTACGCCTTTACAACTCCGAATTTCAAGTTGAAATGCAGTGTGCGTGAGATAAGTTCTATGACGGGGAATAGACAAAAGAAGATGAGGTTACGCCTTTACAACACCGGATTTAAAGGTTGAAATATTATGTGCGTGACGCTGGTTTCAGCGAAAAGGTTTTATGGAAAACAAAAGAAAGAGTGGAGACGATTGATAACCATACTGAGATTTTATATTTATTGATAATGCAAAAATGAATTGAGTAGTAATTGAAAAGGGATGAAGGTGCGAAGATTTTGATGCTCGATTATAATAATTTGAACTCTTTTCATAAAGAATTGAATCGAATCATTAAATTTAAATTTATCGCAATGTATATAAGGTAGGTGTATATTGATTACTCAGTGTGTGACGAGTATCTCAACGGCATGTATACATTTAAATATTGTTTGGTTTTGAACAATTAATTTATCAAAGAATTAATAATTCAAATGAATGATTATATAATCACTTCGCCTTTCGAGTGATTATATTCACACATTTGAGTGATTATTCTAAAATTTTATCATTCAAACTAAACTATCCCTTAATATTTTGGTATTTGAAAGTAATCCAAATGATAAAATCACATTATTAATTTTACGCATATGTCAAGTCAATTTTATGGGTTGAAGTAATAATTTTACGCATATGTCAAAGTCAATAAGATAGACATACATCGATTATTTTTTGGAACCGTTCATCCGCCCAGAACATGTATAACTTAAAATTGAAATTATGTGATTGACATATAAAAATTACAATGAATAAATTATCATTTTAATTTACTAGCTTGCATTTTTTTGGATACCAAGGGCAAAGAAATAGTAATTGCGTGCGCCGGATACAATTTAACGTGCTCATAAATGTCAATAAGATACTTTTTTTTCGGAGAAATATAAAAATATTATGATGGCCCCGACACACATTGATTACTTATCAAAGTTTATTATCAAAATTTTATTATTTATTAATTATGAGCACGTTCAATTGTATCTAGCGCACGCGATTACTATTTTTCTATTGTTAGTTTTCAAAATAAATGTAAGCAAGTAAATTAAAATTATAATTTATACATTGTATTTTATAATTCGGGTTTTAGGTTGAAATACTGTGTGCGTGATGCTGGTTTTAGCGAAAATTTTTTATGAAAAAACGAAGGAAGCGCGGAGACGGTTGACAATGATACTGAGATTTTATATTTATTGGTCATGCAAAGATGAATTGGAATAGTAATTGAAAAGCGATGAAGGTGCGAAGATATAGATGCTCAATTATGATAACTTGAACTCTCTACATAAAGAAAGTTGATATCAAATCATTAATTTAACTTCGTCGCAATGTATATACAGTAGTTGTACATTGGTTACTCAGTATATGACGAGTATCTCAACGGCATGTTAGATTTAAACATTGTTTGATTTGAATGATTTATTTATCAAAGAATTAATCATCTAAATGAATGATTATATAATCACTTCTCATTTCGGGTGATTATCTGCAATGTCAATAAGATAGGCAGAAATTAATTATTTTTGGGAACCGCTCATCCGCCAGTACATGTATAAGTTAAAATTAAAATTATGTCATTGACATATAAGAAATACGATGTATAAATTATAAATTTAATTTACTAGCTTACGTTTTTTTGGATACCAAGTGCAGAGAAATGGTAATCACGTGCACTGGATACAATTTAGCTCGTAATTGAAAATGTTATCTGCAATGTCAGTAAGATAGGTACACATCGATTACTTATCAAATTTTAATATATTTTATCATAATTTTACTATTTATCAATTATGAGCACCTTTAATTGTATGTAGCGCACGCGATTACTATTTTTCTACTTTTAAGTCTTAATTTCCAAAATAAATGCAAGCTAATAAATTAAAATTATAATTTATAGATCATATATTTTATGCGTCAATCACATAAATTTCAATTTTAGATAATTATTTTAATTTTACAAGTTAAAAAGTAGTAGTCACTTTTAGTTGTTTTCTCCTTTTCTTATTTATTTTTATTTTGTGTGTTTCCCAAAGGCATAATCGCATTCTATTTTCTCATTTTTGGGAGAATTGCTTTATTCTTCCCCTCCATATTACATTATCTAAATATTATTTTTTCTATTTCGTGAACTTGAAAATTACAACATATTTTCAATTTTTGAGATGCTTAAAATTTACACATAAAAAGTACAAACTATCAAGTTGATGAAAAATATATAAAAATTATGAAGGTGCGAAATACTGTGTGCGTGAAAAATGATGAAGGTGCGAAATAGTGTTTGACGGGGAATAGACAAAAGAAGAGGAGAGGTTACACCTTTCCAACTCCGGATTTTAGGTTGAAATACTGTGTGTGTGACGCTGGTTTTAGCGATGAAGGTGCAAAATAGTGTTTGACGGGGAATAAACAAAAGAAGATGAGGGATTACGCCTTTCCAACTCCGCATTTTAGGTTGAAATACTGTGTGCGTGACGCTGGTTTTAGTGAAAAAGTTTTATGAAAAAAGGAAGAAAGTACGGAGACCGTTGACAACGATACTAAGATTTTTTATTTATTGGTCAGACAAATATGAATTGCAGTAATAATTGAAAAAGAATGAAGGTGCGAAGATTTACATGCTCAATTATGATAATTTGAACTCTCTACATAAAGAAAGTTGAATCAGATCATTAAATTTAAATTTATCCCAATATATATATATATATATATATATATATATATATATATATATACACGGTAGTGTACATTGATTACTCAGTGTGACGAGTATCTCAACGACATGTATATATTTAAGCATTGTTTGATTTAAATGATTAGTTTATCAGGAAAATCGTAATTCAGATGAACAATTATATAATCACTTCACATTTCAGTGATTGAAAAAGACATAAAAATGGATGAAGTTCTTAAGAATGAATGAAAAATGAGAGCTTATGTGAATGGATTAAGGAATTTAAAAGTGATTGTTTTACCAATCTTATCATTCAAACCAAATTAAATGATCACTTAATATTTCAGTACTCGAAAGTAATCAAAATGATAATCACATGTGTAATTTTTTTTACTCTTATCTCAACAATTTTATGGGTTGGAGTAATAACTGAAAAGGTTATCTGCAACGTCAATAAGATATGCACGCATTTATACTTTTGGGAACCGCTCCTCCGCCAGTAAAAGTATAACTTAATATGCTCGTGATTGATATAACAATGTTATGTATCACGACAATGTTACGTAATGTTACATAACTATATGAGTCATAATTTATGTTTTTTATTAAAAAATTATTATTTATATATATAAAATGCTATATCAATTATGCATGTTAAATTTTATCTAGCGCACGCTTTTACGATTTCTCTACCCTTGTTTTCCAAAATAAATGTGAGCTAGTAGATTAAAATTATAATTTATATGTGATATTTTGTGTATGTCAATCACATAAATTTCAATTTTAGATAAATATTTTAACTTTACAAATCTAAAATTAGTCACTTTTTATTGTTTTCTCCTTTTCTTATTTATTTTTATTTTGTGTGTTTCCCAAAGGCATAATTGCATTCTATTTTCTCATTTTGCATTTTGGGGAGAATTGCTTTATTCTTCCCCTCCATATTACCCTATCTAGATATTTATTTTTTTCTATTGCGTGAACTTGAAAATTACAACATATTTTCTATACGTAAAAAATAGAAACTCTAAATTTTTAGATGAATAATATATATATTTTTTAATCTAGATTGTCCCATGAATATGTGTGAATATACAACCGAGATTCTAATTATTGGTAATAAATCATTTATTAATATTATGAAATCAACTTTTCTGCAATCAATTATTTTCCTTTTTTGTTATTTATTTATTTATTGTATGGTGGAGTTGAGTTGGATATTCAATGAGTGTTTTTATTCAAATTTTTGCCGTCACATGAAACCAAATAAGGAAAGCAAATCCATAGGCAATTAGTATAATAGAATAATAACAATATGTATATAGTCATAACATTGTTCAATTAACCTAGCTATTACATTTTGAAATAGCAGCAATGAACTAAAAATACAATATTGGGTGCAGGTAATTAAACTAACTGCGTATATAAATATTTAATCCCCTAAACAAGAATTACAATAATTAAAATAAAAATAAAAAATTAAATCCAGGAAGGGAAGAACTTGGTTTCTTGATCCTGGTCTTTGAAAGCCTTTTTGATGGCATATTTAGCACAAGCAATTGCACAATCTTTGCTGCATTCGCCTTCATTGAACACTCTTATTTGCATGCATTCGTTGAAGCATTCATTCATGCAATTTGTGTTCCCACTTGCCGCCGCCGCCGCCGCCGCCACCAGAGCCACCACAATCACGGCGGTGATAGTCCCAATTCTTGCCATTCTGTGATTTGAGAGTGGAATTATTATAAATAGAATGAAGCGGATTTCAATTATGAGGGCATATGTATATATACACAAAGATTTTAAGGAGTGGCTTTTCACCAAGGGGGGACGTGTCTTTTGATTAATTAATTAATTAATAGGAAGATTTTTGTTAGTGAACTCAACTGTGAATGAATGGACGTGTGTTATGGTAGTTTTGAATGGATATATACGAGCAGTTACTTGAAGGTTTTGTCGGAAAATAAACGGATGTGTTCATATCCTTTTTTCCTTAAAAAAATTGAATTAAAATATATAATCTAATTTAATCTGGGGGTTTAATCTGGGGAGTAGTATATACTCCCTCCGTCCCGCTAGATTAGACGCATTTGTTTTTGGATCGGAAACCAATATTTGCTTTTGGTAATTATGGCTCACATCACTTTTAAGTTGTAAAAGTTACCAAAAATAGAAATGCGTCTAATCTAGTGGGACATCCCAAAAAGGAAAATGCGTCTAATCTAGCGGGACGGAGGGGGTAGTATATACATAAACCCATGATTTGATTGTGTTTACAATCCGATATTTCGTTTTCTAATATTATATCTATATTCATTTATCCACATTCAATTAAACTTCTCATATTAAATATGCACACACCCAAACTTCTCCATATAAACAGGCGCAAATAACTCCCTAAATAATAATTTCTTTCGTTTCAAGTATCAACACTATTTGTCTTTTTTCTGAAAAAAATATTAATTTATCATCTAATCTATAACCAGTATAACACAGGCACCCCTAATTACTTGTGATTGCAAGATCAATAACACCCGATAATTTATTTTAAAAATTATCATTGTTTTTCTGTTGATGAATGATACACAAGGGATAATTGAATGCTTGCAAATTAGAAATTTCGGTTTTATTTATTTTATTTTTCTCTAATTATGAATGGGCCTTACCTTAATGTGGGCCCTAGCTCAAATTTGCTCGTCTCTCTTAGTAACCCGTAAATGAACCAAACTACCCCTGTGATATTTAGACATTGCTCGTTAAGTGCTAAAAAGCTTGGCTTCTAAATGTAAAATTAATAAATCTCTTTTAACATTATTATTGTATGATAATTCTAAATATTACTAGTAAATAAAGCAATTTAGTTTAGAACGAAGATGATTAGTATCTTAAACATAAAGATGAATTTATAAAGTTGGAAGTATTCAACAAATAAAGCTCAAGATACGGCACAAAACAAACCAAGCTCGAACAACAGAGCACAAGCTTGGCTAGGTTTGACCGGGTTTAGATAAAATAAAGGGAGAGTAAAAGAACACAAGAAGAGATGTGATAACCACCTAAGAATAGCAATGATGCTCGAAAAGGCTTATACAAAAATAAAGATCAAAACTTTGCATCATTAGATAAAAACTAAGATTTAGTCCTAATATATGATTACTAAACACTGGAGGCAGAGAATTTCATATACAGCAGCTAATATAATAATAAGGCCAACATCTTCACTTTCAAAGTTAACTTTAGTCATCATCCTCTTCTTCTTCCTACACGAAAATGCAAATGAAAAGAACTTCTGGTTAATAAGATTCGCCAGAAATCTTCACAAAAATTAAATTAGATGAACTGAGCTAACCTCCCCGCTTCCTTCCTCATCTTCCTCGTCGTTAACCTCTGATTTGGACTTGTCTGACTCATCATCTTCCTCGCCAGCCTACCATCAACAAAATCCACTTAGTACTTGAAAATAATAGTGACAATAGAAACAATCACTACAGTGTAGCATTGATTACCAGTTTCCGGTTGTATGCCTTTATTTGGCGTTCGTACTCCACTTTTCGCTTCTCTGCAGTTGCAACAAAGGGAGCCTTGTCCTATTTGATTTAACATCAGGAAATAAAGAATTAGATAAGTATGCAGACAGATATTAAAGTATGATAATAAGCAAAAGCTCATTCACCAATCAGAGTTAAATTACCTCGGCACTCATCGACTTCCATGCATCACCACCAGCTTTACCAACCTATTTAATCCGACACATTGTATTAGATTAGTTAGACGGATACATAAAATAAAAACAGAACAGGAAAATAGACTCACAGCAGCAACAGATTTGTTGTTAGGGTGTTTTTCCTTGTATTGCTTCCTAAAGTCCTCCCTGTAACCACACACACCAAATTAATAAAAGTGGTTTCAACTTTACATTGAATAACATAAAAAGTACAATAAGGAAACATCATTTGAATAAGAATTCAGCATACATGAAAACAAAGAAAGCACTTGCAGCCCTCTTTGGCTTGTTGGGGTCCTTTGCAGCTTGCTTTTCCTTCTTCGTCTGCTTTTTCACAGCAAGCCTAACATGAACATTAAACAGCTAAAATTATACTCTATATCATATAAATCTTCAAAAAAGGTTCCCAGATTTCGAAATACATGAAATCCAGACAATGCAATAAATAAACACTTACTACAACTACAATCATAAACCTATAGAGTATAGACAATACCCCAAAAATCTTAAAATATAATGAAACTTCAGATCTCAATAACTAAGTGAAGAATTCATAAAACACCAAGCCTCAAACTAAATTCAATCATACAATTTTGCAATTTTCGTTTTAAATTCTGCAACTTATTTCTCGAAAAGTTGATGCATCAGTGATGATTAATGAATTACAATTTCATCGAGAGTAAAACGAAGGAAGAAGCATAGCAGAGCAAAAATATATTCATAATTATACCTATATAACGGAGCTTAATTCGAAATCAAATTGAATGAACACGAACAATATACTTCAAAATTCAAACCATCGAAAACATTGCTAAAAATCGAAAACTATAATCAATCAAAATTACAAAATCCGGCAAAAAATTTAACGATCGAGCAAATTAAAAGATAAATAAAACATGTGGCCATTGTGGACAAAAAAGGAAATATCAAACCTGCCGTCCCCCTTTCTGGAGTCAGACTTTGATTTACCTCCCTTCATCTGAAAATCTAAGAAGAACTGCAAAACACGTGAGAATTTGGTGAAAAATAAACAGAAAAAAATGAGAAATGGTATAAAACTCGCCTGTGGTGAAATTAGGGTTTGGGTTTGGCGAGGGAGAATGAGATGCAGACGGTGTTTGCCTAATGCGTGATTTAAATATTAAAAAATTGGCAAATTTGAAAAAAACTGAAAACTTAAATATGAATGAAATATATAACGCGCGTGTTGTGTTTTAGGCGGGATCCGAAAAATATCTTATTCCGCACGTGCGGCTAATTTTGTACTTTTGCTGTCGGGTTCTCAAGCGTGCGGTTAAATGAAAAAGATAAATTTAGTGATAATGGGGTAGTAGGGTAATAGGTAAAATTATCTAATTTCATAATTTCAAAAAGTAATGATAAAAAATATCTATTTAAAAATAAAAGATAAAAACTATCCACTTTTTACAATAATACGAGGAATTTCCTCATGTGCTCATGTTATTTTCGCGATAACATGAAGAATTTCCTCACATGCTCATGTAAAAGGGTAATTTTTATCTTTTATTTTTAAATAGATATTTTTTATCTTTTACTTATAAAAATGAATATTTTAGCTTTTGCCCCTAATTAATTCCTACTTATTTTTTTAATTAATTCGTTGATATATTTTGGTCAAAAAAAATATTATCTATCAATTTTATATTAAGACGTTTTCTATTAAAATTTAGTTGAAAATTAATTAAAAAAGATTTTCAAACATTGGATTACAGTAACCTCACACCACTAGGTCAACACACGCACGCCTAATTTCAATTGGAGTAACAATGTCTTTACACAATCTAATTTTATAATCCTTCGACTTATTAAAAGTTGTCACATTTTCTTATTGAACTATATAATTAAAAGTAGTTAATTTTTAAAAAGAAAAAAAAACTTTAAACGTCTAACTTTTTTTTTTAACATAATACATTACTCGATTTTAACTTAATACTTATTATATGCACTTAAAAGAACAATACAATCAATAGAACAAATCCCAAAAAAAAAAAATCACCAAAAGCAATTAAAATTTCAATTCACAGCTCAAGATTGAAGATGCAACTCTAGCCACTAGGATTAAACTAAATGCAAATAAAATGGAGATTAACAAGGATCATTAAATTCATCTGTTATTTTATAATCATAACAGCAATAAACTTATCTTCAACTAAAAGAAACAGTAACTTAGTGTATAATAGAACTAGGAAGTTTACAATAGGCAGTGTTAGGTACAGAAACTTTGAAGATTATTTGCAGATAACAAATTACTCATTGACTGCACTACAAAACCTTATCTAACTTGTCATTTTTGATCCTTCTTCGGCAGGCGCATCTGCAATAATAACAGCATGAAGTTTTAAAAGAGATGCAAGAGTAACACAGTAGTAGTAGTGGTCGATTGCTTACCCGTGATTTTGGGTTCCTCCAGCCTCCGGAATCTTGAACTGGCGAAGTATATGCAAATTTATCAAAGATGTTGGGACCCCTAGTATTTTCCATCATTTTTAAGCCACCGTGTGAAGACAAGACCTATATTTGGTTATAACATGAGCATCTGAAATACTTTGGTTTTCATTCAGGAATAAGATCAAGACAAAGAAAGCATTATGCATGTTTTCTGTATTTCATTGCATGAATTGTACCAAATCATGTCGGTAAACTATTTGGTTTCTGCCATTCAAAGATAAGATTACAAAGAATCACTACTATTTACCTTGTCTGTTGTACTTGTTCCAACTTTCTTAATCTCAGCTTCAAATTTCTTGATCTCCAAGCAATCACGATAGAACAATATCTGAATCAAGTCGAAAGAACATAAAGATGAGTACAAAGTTGAATTACAACCGGAACAGGAAACGGGTTTTCTTTAGGTGCATGAAGACTCTAACCTTATTTAGGAACTGGATATTGAATTCATCAGTGGCGACCACATGAACACCGATACAATTGTCAGATTGGAAACAGAAGGGGCAAAACAAAGAGTTGAATACGCACCCATCTTCCTTGCACCAAACACCCTGTCCCGAAGCACTTTCTTGAGATGTAAGGACACGTGGATGAACTGATGACACATCAGATGCGAAAACGTCAACAATTGGTGGAATTACAGCTACAGGCTCAGAAGTCTTCCTCCGCAGAGACATCAAATGAACTTTTGATGTTGAAATGGGTGAACACTTGACCAATAAATCATTCTCTGGAAGACCCAATGGACTTCTGCATCGTGAGCAGGATAACTGCAGCCGCTCGTCCATATTAAGATCACAAGAGATATGTGATACAGCAGAACTATTAGGCGTTGAAAGAGTAGGCTTAAATTTCCTGCATTCCTCTTCAGAATGGCCAGTGTCCTCTTTTGTATGAGTTGCTTCTTCAGCCGTTGTTGAATTGGCCAAAGAACTAAACCTATCAGGAATCTGTACAGGAGTACTGAAGTCATGGCGATGGCTGACTGATGACAAACTATTGATTTTTCTTCTTTTCAAGAATGTGGAGTTGACGCTCCAGGGTGATTCTGCTTCAGGCTCTTGGTTGTTTGCCTTGGAAACAGTTTCGGACTCGGGACTGGCTACTTCACATGAAGCAATAGTAGGACTAGAAAGATGATTTTGTGGGGATCTTGGATGAGAAGAAGATTGCTGAGGAAGTGCATTGAATGAATGGGTTGCCTTTGGACTTGAGAAATCATATATTGAGTTTGAGTGGATTTCAGGAATTGTCTCATTGCATTTCATCCCGGGCGTTTCTTTAACGAGGGTAAGTTCAGGATCATATGTAGGTAGTTCTACTGAATCTGTTCCATATGACCTGCATGTGTGTAGCAATTTATGAATCAATAGTTTGAGGAAATATATCCTAAAACTAGCATGAAAACGAATGAAGGAATCAAAGTTGTGATTGAGCATATGATCAAATGTCTGTAATCACGAATATTAAGCTTCACTAATAAAGAAAAAGATTGACATTTAAGATTCAAATGTCAAAGAGTTACTTTTGAATTGCCTAGGGAGGTTCAGAGAACTGCCACAAAGTTAAAACCTTGAGATCTACCTGGAGGGCTTTTCAGAAGTACACTCTAGGTCTATGTACGTTCTACAAGCACTAGCATCTTCGTCATCTGGTAGAAGAACAACGTCAGTTCTACTCTTATTGGGAAGAGAATCATATCTTGCACCAGCAGATGTTGGATGGGTCCCCCGAGCAGATTTTTCATTAATGGATGCATTACACGCTTCTATTTCCTTTTGACAACAGTTAGATTTTGTCATTTGGCTGCCTTTCATCATTGTCCCTGTCTTTTTATCTACGGCCTTGATGTTTTCAATGTCTACCTCCAGATCTTTGGATGAAGTTGCTGTTATTCCAGTATGAACCTGCATTCACGAAAGCCAAAAGGGAGATCAATATAATACTAACATTATGCATAATATATCGTATAGCAAGTCATGCCTCTACTGCAATACCTTCACATCTCTGAAAAAGGACTTTAAACTGTCTAATGATTCCTCAAAGCTGCTGTAGAGCCTAAGAGACTTGCGCATCCACTTTGATATATATGCTCTATTTCTTTCTTTATGGAACCGCTCGTCTGCATGCAGTAAAGACCTACTTAGTACATATAGTTTCATAATTCTGGAACAGTATAGATCAGGACCTATCTGAATTTTTTACATACCACATCAATGTTTAACATGGAGTTACAGATGGAACCACCAAAGTTCAAATTAGAAATTATTGTGAGAAGGAAGGGGGGGTGGAGGGCAAAAGAAATTTGAATCAGAAATAATTCAGTTAACTTTTGTAACCTTGTAAATTCTCAAGATAGTTCACAAGTTGTCTGTACCTAAGAAGATGATAGCTCCATAGTCAAACCTGTGCCGAATGCAACGACCTACAAAAGGAAAATAAATATGTATCATACACGTAAGAAAATGGGCATGGTAATTTAAATACTGGTTTTGGTTACAGATACTGCTAGTACTAGCACTCGTCATTCAACTACTTTGAAACATAAAATTGAAATCAACATACACTAATATGAATAATTCAATCAGTTCTCACCTCATTGTGACAGCAACTACATATTCAAACGGTTAAATAACATCAGATGGTAAAATAGTACGTTCCAAGATTAGAGAGATGTATTAAAGTATTTGGCTGGCAAACTTAAAGTTAGCAAATTTGCATTCAACGTCCAAAATAAGCACTCTTATCTTACAGAGCTTCTGAATTTCCACTACCATGGTTTACTCGTTAATTTATGATAAAAGTTGACTACTCATTTACTAGGATTTTGATACAATATCTATCCGCCATGATGATATTAAGGTATTTATCCAGCACCAGAAGACATGAAAGACAACATAATTGACGGTTTAGAGTTAACATTAAGGAGGAAACAGACTGTGCATTCAAAAAGTAAAGTTGGAGTACAAAGTTTGGGATAACAGGAAAGTGCTACCTGCAGCCTGGTTTAGAGCCCGAAAAGCTTGCTGACAGTACCATTCGTTCCCATTTAAAAGGTTCTTAGATAACTCATGTGTATCATTGAACCTCTTCTTTTGTGCAACTTTAATGTCATAACTGGCAAACAATTATAAAAAATTTAACAAGAACACAATATGTATATAGGATAAAGAGTATCTGAGAGAAAAACTTACGTGTTAGGAAAGGGAATCCCAACAATCACCTAATATATAGTTAAGGAATTATAATATTTGGCAATAGGGTACCATAACTTTGTTTAGAGGCAAACTACACAGTTCACCCAGTTAAACATGATGCAAAGTAGAAAGATTTTGAAATTTGGACATAAAATCACCAGCCAATCTGCCAAAACCCTATGACAGTAATGTTCATCACCACTATAATCCCATCTCTCAAATATAATGTGAAGGATACAACAACCCGAGCATTGTCATCTGAGAAATCCATCCCTTCAGATACCTATAACCAACATATTTAAATGTGAATGAGTGTCTTGGATTTATCTTTGAAGGAAATATATCAAGAGTGGAATATAAGAAGGATGTAATAAATCTCATCCAAGATCTGAGTTTGGCCATTTAAATTAGATATAAATTCATGATTTGTTTTACTGTGTCTTGAAAGAAACAGGCAACACATGTGTCTGTGTGGCGAGTACAATTTTCGCTCTCATATAGAACTTAAGCATGATTTTAGGATCAATTATATGTATATACTAAAGGTGCTTCCTCACAAGGAATTTTGAGAGATTGAAAAAAGGAAATGAGCCTAAAGATGAATATGGTCAACAAATATAAATTTGACAGCAACTTCATGAAGTTAGAATGGGTAAAACATAGATGAGGACATATGCACCAGCTCACAATAAATGAAATGTTGTAGAATAGCCTATATTACCTTGCCACGACAAACTGCTAGAAAAGCTGCCCCTTCTTTCTTAATATCTTCAGCAGGAATCACCACATTGCTATTTTTACGGCCAAGTGTTCTACCCCTAATCTTTTTGCCGTTTGACTTTCTTGTGCCATGACGTATGTAATTATAGTATTCCTTTAGAGTAGCCTCGAAAGAATCTTGGCTACTTCCTCTTGGTTCTGAAACAAATCATTAAGTAATGTTCCGAGAGATAAATGCAGTGATGCATCTGACAATGGGATAACAGAGACCACTATATAGTAGCTTTCTTGTATACAAAATGGGCAGGCATCAGAAGCTTACCAACAAAAATGGATTTCTGTGCATTTAATCTAGACCATAGGCCTGTTTCCTGCCATCTGGTGCTTAGTTTATCTAGCAGCTTGTAGCTAGGAAAGAAAACTAAACAACCACCTGGAACGACTTTGCATATTTCCTCCAAAGATGTACCAACTGCATCCTTTTATTACATGTCTCAGATAATTTTCATGTGCAACAGGAATACAAGATTCTTTTGACCTCAAACATTGTTAAATTAAGCATAATACCTGAAAAGCATAATCATCTGCAGTCTTAAAACTTGAATTGAGTGGATAATTACCAGGACCATTGGAAATCGCAGCTGCCCAAACCTGTGGAAGACAGTGACCAGGCTCTCAGTTAGTAAAAAACAGAACCACTTTAATCCAACATGATGAAATTCATAAGAAAAAACCATTCTACCTGTGAATCAACATCAATGATATGTGGGGCTTCCAGACAAGTACCAAATTGAACACCAAGTTCAGATGAGAAAGTATTCAGTGGTGAAAGAGTTCTGTGACAATAAAGAAAATAATTGAATAATTGATCCCTGGAATGGGTACTTTACACACACAAATTACAGAATACAAGACAAGTAGCATTCCCAATAAATAGATAAATGCCACATCTTCTAGAATAACTGAACAATTTTACCCTGAAGTTAGAATCACAGATAGAGCAGATTCAGAAATACTTTTGAAGACAACAGCAGGATTCAAGCACCATAAGCTGAATGTGTTTGCCCAAACACCTGTATCATTTCATGCACTGATTACATTATGCCTCTAAAACAGCAGAAAGAGAGCTACAAACCAACTTTTCTGAACTCCATAGTGCAAGGTACAAGTCATTGAGATATTTTACAGTAAGTTTCACAATAATACCTCAAGAACAAATGATCAAATTAATTTTTGCATAACATTCCATGTTCGTATCAGAAATTAGAGTAATAAACTCATGTTCGTATCAGAATAATGAAATTATAAATTTAAGATATTAGTGTCAAGTGGCCAAAATTTCACTCTACCAACTAGCATTCAAGACTTCATTCCTTGCAGGACATAAATGATAAAAACAACTACATCAGAACAAACTCTGACAGTCTGACTTAATACAAGCATGGGACAAATGGGCTCATGTGTTGTTTTATAACAAATTTAACATGGCCATATGTCTCTAATTTCATACAAGTTGCTATCATGCTGGAGAATTATTAGAATTGCTAGTTTCACAATCCTTTAGAAACTGGTGTAGCTACCTAAGTGAATGGAGACCTTGAGCATGAGAATTAAATGACCCCATTACCTTTTCCTTCTTCTTTCTTCAAAACTCTTTGCAGTGCCAGCTCAAAGTTGTTGGCATGGATGCCATTCCCAGAGAAGAAGTAACTAAGTGAAGAGAATAATCCTGTATGATCACCACAATACCAATCAATATAGTTTCAAAGCAGTAGAGATGTGAAATTCGAGATAAATGACCTTCCAGGACACTTGATGCCATTCCAGTCAAATGAGTAACATCTAGCTCAGCTTCTGAAGCAGCTTTGATGGCCTTCAGAGCAATGTAACCATCACAAACAGAGAGTAGGGTTAGCCACGGATAATGAACGAAATGATGCAATCCAGTGTGAGAAGATTAATCAAACTAAACATTGATAACTATAAGTACCTTTCTGGCACACTGTTGCAAGATTGGAAAGTTCTGGAATGATATATTAGCTTCTTGTAGCTCTTTTGAAGCCTTATCTCCAGTCCAGCTGAGTTAATTAAAAGATATAATGAAAACAAAAGAATAAGAAAGTCTGGAATTTTTATTGGAAATGCAACCAAGTGATATCTATAGATAAAAGGTACGGATAACTTTGTAATGAAATTTGTGGTTTTCCAGAGCCTGTACATTACAGAACTAACGACATTTAGGTTTCAATATTTCTAAAGTTCTTTGAATCAGCAATCAAATAATCCATTTGAGTGGGAAATGAACAGATTTGGACAGAATTTGAATGTAATGAAGCTTAACAATGCATTTTAATAAAATCATCTTCATATCATGAAATCTTACGGATAGTCCTAATATATAAACTACAAATGTCTAAATCTATCAGAAAATTTCAACCAACACTTCCCTCGTACCAAAGTCTAATTACTGGTATAACTCAATAACTATTCCGGAAAAGAAGCAAGGCTCTGGCTCTTTAAAAAGTGTCATTCGCTACTAGGAGAGGATGACAATTGAAGGCAGACAGCAAAAAGAATCTTCTAGCTCTATTCGGAGGAGCATATTGCATATTCAAGTTGGAAAAAGATGAGCATGCTACATATTTTTATGCATCAATTCATAAGATCCCATCTGAAGATGTGACCAAGAAATAAGCATGACATTTTACAATTAAAACTAAAATCCTTATATGAAATTCCCTTACATGTTTCAACTTGAATCTAGGAAATAAGAAAGATCTAGATCTTTATTTTTTTTATGCCAAAATATTTCTGCAGCTAAATGTTTAATGTATTGTATGAGATGATGAGCAGCAGATATTACTAACAAAATAAAAAACAAAACCAATTACAGTGGTAGTAAAATACTAACCAACGGTAATGGTGCTGAAAATCACGCTTCATCAAGGTATTTTTTCTCCGGTCAATCCAACTCAAGATGTCCTGCATGTATTACATAAAATAATTCAAATACGCTGAGGGAAAGAGTTTGGGAAGCAAGTGAAGAGTTTGCCAGTAGCTCAAAAAAACCAGCACCTGAGCCATCTCAAACAAAGGTTGGTAAGTCATGCTATCAATCAAGCTCAGCTCTGCCAGTTCTGTCTGCAAATCTTCCAAAACACGAAGCAATATGAGATAATGCAACAAGTAATGGTTTTTCAAGAGTTTGCGTTATAGAACTTACGGAGCAAAGATTCTTCACCAAGATCGATACTACCACCATCACGAGCAATGTCTTCTATATTGCTGGACCGAGTTAAAGTTAAGAAATTATTATTAGAAGAAAAATGTATTAACAAGAAAACTTATAAATTACGATATAGATCATGATCTGATTAAGAGTCAAATGATAAAAATTTAAAGTGTTATTAACTTAATATCAAATTCAAGTGATCAATAATGAAAATATAGAACATTTTGCTAAAAAATAAATATTCATTCTCAGTATAATTCAAATTTATATTCAAGATGTACAGCTTTGAAGGGCGAAGGGAATCTCTTTTCCCAGCAAAGCTATCATATACTCAATGTAAAGCAGGGCACAATCGAGAAAATGTGTGCCGCACATAAAAGGTTTTACATATGTGGACCATTAAATAGATTAAAACATACTGTGCTTCATCTAAAATGATAATGCTCCCACGCATATTAACTTCCAGTCCCTCTCGGATAATTGGATTGATGATATAGTTATACGGGCAGAAGATGAGTTCGGCCTCTTCAGCCATAGAATGTGCTGCAAAATACGAACAACCTGAAAATTAAAGAGCTCTTTTAGACACTTCAGTTAATTAATATCCCAAATACATACAAACTGAAAAGGATAGAACCTTTAACTGCTTGACCAATTATAACAAGATCTTCAATGTCATGGACCTCATGGCAACCACCTTTTTGAAGAGAGGGGTGACCTCTAACTTTATTAATATTTCTGAAAGGAAAGGAATTGCAGGAAATTAAAGTTGCAAATGCACCAAAATAGAGCCGGTCATAACACACCTAAAGAAATCAACGTACTTGTATTCCGGGCATGAATTTTCTCTATTTTTCATAAGCAACCTACTGAAATTCAGAAATTCTAAACTTTGTTAGATAGAATATAAAGAGAAGAATGCTATTGATATTTAAGAGCAAATAAATGACCATTTTTCATCAACTTTCTCATCACCGCGCAAGTTGGGACTGGTACAGTAATGTTTTCTTGACCCCTGGAAGAACACGATGAATAAGCAAAAAAACATATACCATTTAAAACAAGTATCACGTATTTATGAATGAGTGCTGCTCAGTTTATATGTAATCATTAATCAGTGGAAAGGTTCAAATACCACTCAGGTACATACAATGTGAAGTCATAGTAAAACCCAAAAGAAACTAAGTGAGTAATGGTCATAATTTCGGAGTTGGATTACATAATAAATTTTTACAAGAGTAAGAATTTTAAACACGAAAAATATTTTATTACAATGAGACAACCAGCATTGACCCATAAATCAATGACTAAGAAGTAGAAAGCCTACCAAGACTGCCATGGGAACCCTGTATGATGTTTTCTTGTACTCCCGAATCACTTGACTGATCTGAGCATGAGTTCTCCTGGAAAATTGGAGAAAATTCTGATACTCAATCTTTACCCGACAGTCTGTAAATTTTGTGTAGGACTAATTTTAGGTAATGAAGCTTACGATGAATAAAATATAACCGGTGCTAATCTTGCTTTCTCCTTTTTGCCATTTGCTGCAGGGGGTGGCGGAATTGCTGTATTCTCTGAATATATATTCATATACAATTTAAAAGACATCACAAGTCTTAGCATTAAAAGTAAAACTAACCTAAAACATGAAAATATATCCTAATTCAAATAGCAAAATATTGATAAAAGTCGCATACCAAATCAAAACTACACAACATTGGCTTCTTCTAATCTCCAAAACCAAGCAACGGAACATAAAATACACCAACAAAATCATTACAATAACTATAAATAATGCATATCCAGCTCCACTAAAAAAAACCCAGTAAAATCGATACTAAAAAGTCTCACTTTTCCAATTACACCACTTGAATCAAATACCTGATGGCTGGGTCTCAGGGATGAAGCCACCCCCATGATTGATCGGGTCGGTAACGGCTTGAGGGTCAGCTCGAGAGCTCGAATGCGTCAGATTGGCGCGAATGTTTTTCAACTTCTGGTTCTGCTGCCATGCGAGGACGGAGCAGAGCAGCGACAACGACTTCCCCGTGCCGGTAGGCGATTCGAGCAGCGCGTGACAGTGGCCCTCCCTCTGCGAGCGATCGAGCGTCGAGATCACTCGGTTCATGAAAGCCAGCTGGGTGCCGTAGGGCTGGTGCGGAAACTCGACCGGAATCCCGCCGATATGGATTGTGTTCGAGCTGCGATTGGAAGTGGGGATTAATTTAGGATTAGGGTTCTCTGATGGGGTCACTGGGGAGGTAGAATCTTCCATCGTTTCAGTAGCCGGAGGTGGTTGTGTGTGCGACTGGGATGGGGGAAGAAATGCAGTGTTCATGGATGAATTGCGGGGGAATTTTCGTGAGCGGCGTGGCGGGAAAGATTCTTCATTTTCACTCTTTCCTTTTGAATTTTATTTTTAATTTTTGTTTTAGAATTTACAATTTTTTTCAAAAGAACATTATATTTTCCTGTTTCGAGTATCTTTTTAGTCATCAAATATAAATATTTGATTTTTTTTTCTTATTTTCTACAATGACTTTTTTTGATCAAACTTAATTAATTGACTCATAATCTAATACTATATTTATTTTCTCTTTAAATTGACATGGATATAAACATATGATGTTAAGTTTGGCATCAACTTTGACTGCTCTACAAGAAATGAAAAGGAGAAGGTTGTCATGTCACTTAGTGTTAGATATACTTTGATATATTAACAAAGAGATAATGAATCCATCATACTCTATTAATCACTAAAAGTAAAAATCATGACCCCTCAGATAAATCACTTATGTTAAGAAAGAATGGAGAGTAAGAGTGAAAAGAGAAACTCAAAGAACAAGTTACAAATTACAATGCCAAATAGAGTCCACAATCAAAATATGGTTTACAAAGGAATACATTTTGCCTTTAATCAGTTACAACATATTCGATCATTTCTTTGTACATTCACGCACATACCAAAATATAATAAGAAGAGACCATTCTTTGGGGAAAAAATAATGAAAAGAATACAGAGCAGCATTATATCTTCAGCAGAAAAGGAGATGTGTCCAATTTACCATAAACTCTTCAAAACTGCGTATGCATGGAGCAGAATGCATCGACGCATAATCTGGAGCAATTCTACAAAACTTATCTGATGTATGCAGAATGATCAAACGCCGGTAAACTCTCAATGTGCTGTTGCCGTTGATGTAATTTTACGAGTATATGCATGCCGGGATCTTTTAGAATTTATCTTTACTAGTTTCTGAGGATACCTTAAACGGGCCACTAGAACTAAAGGGATCCGAGTCATCAAACGAATAATTGCTGCTGTGGTGGTCAAAGCCCCTCGAGCTGCTTATGGAGTCAAATCTAGTGAAGTTCTCTCCACGGGGTGATGAGGCTTGATCATGTGTGGTAAATGAACCATACCCTGAGAAACTCTCAAAGGGGTCTCTTACATCATTACCGTACTTTGGAGAATTGCCAGTCCTTGAAAGTGGGGTATTCGGAGCAGAATCCTCGAAAAACAGGTTACTCTTTGGGAAGGCACTTTCTGCATTTGGAGATCTGCTTCTTTCGGGACTTCCACCAAAGTCACTAGAGCCAAAGAAATTATTTGCTTCGTTCTTCACACCATCCGGATCCTGAATGGTACAGTAGCTAGCATTATTAAGTAGTAATAAGAAAGATGATATGAGGCCATAACTGTTCTTTAAGTAAAAGCAACATAACAACAGATATGAAGCTGCCTATCGTATTATTCGTATCCTCTTTATATTCTATGTTTTCTATGACAGATGGTGGCAAAAAAGGGGCACATGTCGGTCTCATAAAATAGAGTAAAGAAAAACAAGAGAAAGCAGACAAGAAAACCACTTGCCTTTGTATTGAAGCCCCACACTGAATCAATACCATTGTTGTTGTCAAAATCACCCCAAGAAGGTTCATCAAAGACTCTGCAGGTCAAGGAAAAGATGAGGAACATGTGAATAAACTCATAAAACAGTTTGGAAATTTAGAAAGCTGGGCAATGTGACAATTTATGGTAAAAACTGGACCTTTGGGTTTCAGCGTCTCCATCGGAACTTTTCCTGAAATGATCCTCCGAGTATTCCTTAGACGGACTTTCATATGTTGGCCTCCCTGGACTTCCATGTGGACTCTTCGAGTCGTCTGCACTAAAAACTGATTCTGCATCAAAGGGACTAGCCTCAGCAACAAAGGTTTTATCAGTCGTGGAAGCATTTGATGGTGAATTGGGGGAATGACTATATGGAGAAGAATTTTCTCTCTCAACAGATTCTAATTTGCCATTTTCTGGGAGGGCAACATCAAAGGAAAATCCTGTAAAACAAAATAGGCATGTCAATTGTCAATAATACTGCAACGACTTATTGGAAAAGCATAAACAAGGTTAGGGGGTGATTGAATATGTGAATAAGAACAGGTTTCTGTATAAAAGTGCAGTGGCAAGGGATGCCAAACCTTCATCATCAAACTTGTCCCAATCTTCATCCCATATAACTGCAATCTCTGGGATCCCAGGTTGCCAACCTTAAGAAATTAAAATAATATTTTAATAACTACAGGCACATATTTAAGCAAGATATACCTTTAAAATTAATGGCCACATAGTATGAAATTAAGATTAAATTGATCCTACAATAAGAAACAATTAATTAACAAAATTCAGATTATGGAAGTGCCATAGAAAAACTAAAGCATATTAACTAAACATACAGATATAGCTCTTAATGAAGCATACAATTCTTCATTCAGGAAAATGGAAGCATAAAAACAATAGCATTTTCAGGATGAGAGAGAGAGAGAGAGAAATTTTAGATTGAATGCGGACTAGAAATTGATTACCAGGGGGAAGCTCGATTAGTGCGGAGGACTTAATTTCTACAGAATGTTTCTTGCAACGTTCAGCCAATGCCTTCAACAGCTCCTCAAGATCTGATTGTATACGATCAGCACGCACCTAGTACCAGGTATGCATTTTAAGTGCAAACTTCAAACGGCTGTAGACATGTAAAACAGCAACTCCATCCCTAGCTAAGCCGCGGAACTAACCTGAAGAATACCATCAGCACTTCCACCTTGTTCCATTTTGGTGATTGCTTGCTGTAACTCCATCTTCCGCTCCTGTAAATATGTTATAATGATTTTGAATCAACTTAATGGCAAGTGCAGAGAAGGATAAATCCACATATACTATATAGAATTACTTCTCTTGACCAAGTAAGTGGTGGAGTGTACTACAAGCTAAATGCGAAATAACCGACCATAATTCAGACAAAAAATTAATCTTTTAAGTTAGGATCATAAGATTTAACGCACAGGCAACAAAAAAGCAATATCATATCTGCTCTGGGTGATCACAAATTTTTTTAAATAGTGAGATTGTTTATGGTAAGTGATGGTAAAAGGCAGTGTATGCAGTTCCTGTACTATGAAGAATGGCATGATGACTACTAATTTTTATGATGTTGGAGGCTGACTTATTTGAGCCTATACATAGACGAAGAAATCAGAAAAGTCAACAAAAGACATTTGAGTATTTTAGAAAGATATGCTCTTAGAGTGGCAGTGATATGTGAAAATTAGAATAAATTGGTTAAAACATGTTATATAGCAGCAATTCGGATTTCTGTTAGGCCAGCAAAAGAAATTATTCAAATGGGGGATCAACAATATCAGAGTGCGTCTGGTGGATGTGGCATACAGCTGTCTAGTTTGCTGTATTAGTGGTCACTGGTCAAGACAGTTTATGTTGTAATCCCTCAAAAAAATAGGGATAGTACTATGATTTCAAAACACTGTTTGTCAAAGAGGTTTAGAGCAGAAAAGCACAAAGCAATGAGTGAACAATACATCCCAATTTCTTCACAACCAACTTTTACTACGCCTTTATAAAATTCTAAGTAACTCAACAATCATAAGCTTGTACAATCAGTCAAGTAAATAAGTAGAAAACTTGAACAAGACCAGCAGTAGAATCCAAGTTAAACATTACTTGAACTTCGCGAAATGAAGCCTCTTCGATAGTTAACTTCGAATGAATTTCTGCAACTTGTTTGTACTTTTCTTGATATTTCTTCTCAAGCAACTCGGCCTGGAAATTGAGAAATAATTTTCTTCAAGAAATATCCTGAATACAGGAAGGTAATGGTGTAGCATGTAAAAGCACGGATCGTCAATCCCAAACATTACCTCTCCCTTGTCTGCTCTAGCCCTTTCTGTGATTTCATTAAGTTGATTATCACATCTACTTTTATAAAGGACCTGGTATAAATTTTATGAAAATGGAAGATAAAGTTATTGTTAATCATATGGACCACCTAATGGAAATTAGTGTAAGTAAACATTCATCAATTATGGTGGCACGTGATTAAATGATGGCAAATGAGCAAACAAATATTCGAAGAGTGCAGTGACATACAAGATCTTGCATTTTTGTTCGATAATACTCAAGCTTCTCTCTGGAATCCAAAAGCTCCTTCTCCTTATTGTCAAGCTAGCATTCATCAAAACAAACTTGTTAAACCAAGCCCATAGAGCTTGCTGCTTTAAAAAATCCAACAAAAGGAGTTGATCCTTCTCTCACAGGACCCACACAGTACATGGGCAGAAAACTTAGTAGTTCAAGTCAATAGATGGTGGGGATTAATTATTTAATTTTAAGGTGAGATACCGATTTTGCGTGAATAGCTACAACATTTTCAGTTGAGGATGGTGTTCACGTAAACATCCTTACACGAGGTACAAACTCTTCATCTTAATTTATTAGTTCTCAGCCAACTTTGAGTGGAAGTGTGGAACAGTACAAAATAATCTTATTAATAGGAGCTTTTGACTTTTCTACTGATAAATGGATAAATAGCAACCCAACAGAGAGATACAAATCTTCGAGCATGCTCGAGACAAAACAAAATGAGTTGAAAAATTAAACACAAATCGAAGATGCAATGGGATGGCAGTAAGTACCTTTTCAGTGGTTTCTGCTGCTTCTTGGCTCCCAACATCCAAAGAATTGATCAGCCCATTACTGTGTTGATTGCCATGTAAATTATCTAATGTACGACCACCAGCATTCTGATTGAATTGCACTGTTCCATCAGCCTGAGAAACTACTGGCTGCATTGGTGGTCTTGAACCAGCATGTGGAACTGATTGAGCACCAGGCAAACCCTGCTGTGATTTTAAGCCTAATAATCAAGAGAAAAAAGGCATCATGGAACCAATTTAAGGATGTAAAGTAAAATAAGAGAAGTACAAGTCAATCAATACCAGCAGTAGGACTCCAACCCATGCCCCCATAAGCCGCAGGCAGACCTGCCAAAGCTACTAAAGTTTCGTCAAGCATCACAGTATTTGGGATCACAGATGGAAGAGTGTGTCCTTCCCTGTACCGCTCCATCAAATAAAGTGCAATGCAGAACTCCCTTAAAGAGAGCATGCTGTCATTGTCTTGATCTGATAGATCCCAAATCTGCTTCAAGACCTCTGAAGATGATCACGAATATATTGGTAAGAGTGTTGTTATTAATACCCTGAAAGATTCTTAATGTTCTAAGCCACAAACACACCAAAAATAATGGATGCAGAATAACAGAAATAATAAATGTCACTGCAGAAAAATCATATTTTTCACTTCCACGTCCTCATTGATTGGACGACCAAGAAATCTAAAAATAAATTTCCACAAATTTAAATGGACAGAAGCATGTTATGAGAATGGGAGCTGAGGATGTGGGAGGTAAAGAAATGCAGTGTGGATTAAACGAGATTAATTCGTATGTTGAATATGGAAGAGATCTTGTTCTAGCAGAAGGGGTGGAATAATTCTTAGTTTGGAAAAAAGAAAGAATGAAGATGAAGTGTTGCTGGACACTTGGACTACATGCGTGTAATGGATGTTTGGGAAAAACGTGCTACTCTAGTAGTTGAGTTTTGTTGGCTTTATTTATTCTGTAAGAGAGAATCAGATTTGGCCAATGAATGAAATACTTTCTCTCTCTTCCATATTCTCTTATTTCTCTCCTTTCTATACCAGTATCTTCCGTAGCACTGTTACATTGAATTCCAACAACAACTATTACAATTAC
Organism: Leonotis leonurus; assembly: GCA_026898415.1. NCBI lineage: Eukaryota > Viridiplantae > Streptophyta > Magnoliopsida > Lamiales > Lamiaceae > Leonotis > Leonotis leonurus. The sequence goes on from JAPKLX010000115.1 coordinate 727,127, forward strand.
AAGCACCCATTACAAAGCATCTGGGCAAGGAATTTGACTTGGAAAGACATCTCAATCTATGCTCCTAGAATGTATTAGCAGCTTTACATAGAAGTTACAAACAATGTTTTTCAGAAAGCAGAATGATAATTCAAAAGATATTCCATTTGCAGTCGAAGAATAAGGGATAACTGGAATTGCGCAAGTACTTCTAGAATTTTAGGTGAACTCCTGATTGATTGGAGAAGCTCATCGTGGAATGGTGATTAGTGGTTAGTATGAGCAGAAATTGCAGAATCATATAACCTTTATGAGAGGAATATGCCAAGCTGCTAACTATACTTAATCCTAATGGTCTGAATAGGTTTTGATACAGATCGTTAAAGGATAATAAAATAATCACAAGACTACTATGTAATTGCGTATCAACCTCAAAACTTTAATGTGATAAAATGAGTTCATAGTAATGGATATCATATGGAATTAGTAATACATTCCTGCAGTTTGAATGTAGTATGTAATTAAAGAACTTCATACCTCTTGGCAGCCTCCAACTCAAGAATAGGTTACGCGCCTGATCACCAGTAATTTTCCCATCTCTATCGCTGTCTACTTCCATAAAAACTTTTGCATATTTTTGAATGCCAGCTCGAGTCATTTTTGGCCATGAAATCTGTGAGGGGTCTAGCGTTGAATTCCCCATACCTGTTTGGGCTCCAGGTGTCAAGACTGAGGAAGTAACTTGAGTTGGAGCCTGCTGGCTAGACTTAGGAACAGCCGGAACTGCAACAGATGGTTTTTTGAGAGTGCTCTGTAAGGTCTCGAATGGATCAGGCTTAGCCAAAGGCTGGGCACTCGAAGTAACAGGAACAATGGCAGAAGATGTGGGCAGGCTACTAGTAGGTTGTGTTGGAGCAGAAGAAACTATTTGGGGTGAAGAATGATTTGCCGAGAACATATCCCTTGAAAACATGGCACCCGAATCAGGCCCAACTCCAGAATTAACTAATGCTTTCGGATCCTTGGCACCTAAGAATGATGAAAGAGGGTCTTGGGAACTTCGAGCAACTGATGATATGGATGGATTAACGCCTCTATCCGAGACATGTGTAGAAGGTACGACGGAAGCTGCCCCAACCGACCAAGCATTATTTGAGTTTGGAAGGCCAACACCATTCATGCTTCCAGAAACATTAAGGCCACTAGCAGCCGGAGGAGGACGTGAAGCAGGACCAGTAGGAATGGATAAAGGCGGTGTCATATGGTTACCCTGAGAAGGGAAAAACTGTGGGCTCACATTTGCACTTGTGGGTACCTGACCATACTGCTGGTTCATTCCAGTACTAGAAGGTTGCAACTGCCCATATGGCCGGTTCATACTTGTGCTTGTAGGTCGGACTTGCCCAAAATGCTGGTTCAATGTACTACCAGGCTGTCCCTGTAAAAACTGCTGATTCGCTCCTAAAGTTGAAGGTAGCATCCCAAATTGCTGGTTCATGCCAGTAGAAGAAGGCACCGGTCTAGGTTGTTGATTTATGCCTGAAGAAGACAGCATTGTTCCAGATTGCTGGTTAAAGGTTGAATTGAGAGGAGCTGGCCCTCTGAATCCAGCATTTTGAGGAGATGGCTGGGAATTTGCACCCACCTGTGTCAAAGGTAAAGCAGCTACTGGACTTGGATGTTGTCCAGGTGAAGCAGGTACATTTATTTGGGGGGGTGGGATTTTCGCAGAAGCAGGACCATATAAGGCTGCCTTGACAATATCTGGCGTTAATTCTCGCTTGCTTTGAGCCACAGTAACTAGCTTAAGAGCATTATAAAACTCAGGACGACCGAGGAAACCGATGCGATTTTGGTCAGCATGCATCCATATCTGCAGCAATATCAACACAACATAATCACCAAATAAATCAGGATAAGATGGACAAGTTTTATTTTGCTAAATTGCATAAGACAAAGAATTAGGGTCACTGTGATATGGCTGCTAGATGTGGTTACTTAGTTACTCATAATAATTTACCCTCATTGTCCTAGTATTTGCATCCATCCATCCACAGCTTCCGGAAATGCAAGAAATAATTACAAAAGCCAGACAAAGGTCAAAGCAATCCCTCTGATTCACGGTTGCCAACTTCATCTATCATGTCTATAAGAAGGTGATTCTTTTTGGGTTATGTTTGCACAAAACTCAAAAAGAGGAAAGGAAAATCCACATTGTAACATCGATAAATAACTTTGGGAACAGACCAATCATATGCCATCTATCAATCAAGATAATCACAATCAATAGTTGAAGAAAGAAAAAGTTTTTAAAACTATTAAAATTCAACGCAACACTAATAAGCATCATCTCTCATTCCAAAAAGATAGACTTTATATACAAACAACTCAAACTCCACCAAAAGATCCCAAAATATGTCAGCCAAGTAAACTCCCAAACTACCCAAATTGAGCAAAAAATAAGGAACATGTGAGTAATCGAATTGACCTGTGCAAGCACTTGTCTTGGCAAATTGGATCCCTGCAGAAAAGCCACTGCCTCATTTCCACTGATCCGACCGTCGCGATCCACATCCGCCTTCTGAAAATACTCCTCAAATTTATCCATACTTACTCCCGCCATTTCTGTCACTCCTTCTCAAATCTGGATTACTCCAGATTCGCAGCAATCAGCTCAAACTGAACTGAAATTTGGTAGATAAGCACACAACACAACTTCAATTACCAGGTGATCTCCGCAATCTTATGAACTAATTGTGTTTTTGAATCATTTTTCATTTAAGAACTAAATCATTAGTGGCAAAAGAGAAGATACCATTTTGGTACGATAACGGAATTAACAAAATGATCAATCAGGCAAAATCCAACACCTTTACCTCTTGATGCTCAATCCATCGATTGTTCCTATAATACGGCTACCGCCAAACACTGTAAACCAGCACAGTAGGTGTTACTTGATAGATTAAAAATTACAGTTTCATTATAAATATAATTATATCAAAAGAGTATTCTTCAGATTCCTCTCTACATCAACACCACGCATACTTAAAATTGTTCATATTCTCGAAAATTAGGTTATATTTCAAGTAAATCCTCGATAAACAAGAATGCAAAACACGTACTTACATTGACTGACTCTATATCGCCGGAGATCCCCTCAGATTTTGAGAGGATTGACGTATATCGCCGGAGATCCCCTCAGATCTAGGGATATCTTCAAAATTTCCGCAATCAATTACTACAACTACACCTCTACCTTCAATTTCGATCTCAAAAGAGTAGAATTTGGAACAATTATGTAGTCACTAAGAATTGATGATGCTTCAAATCGGAGATGCATCCCCAAAAACTCCACAAACAATTGAGCAAAGCAGGAAACGCTTCATTGAAAAATGGGCCGTCTTTTTTTGGGCTCATTTACGGTATTTTATTAAAAATGGGCCGTCTATTTTGGGCTCATCTTCACTGGTTATTTGAAAACGGGCCCTCTCTTTTGGGCTCATTTGCAAAGTTTAATTGAAAATGTGCCAAGCGTGTATATTCAATGTTCTTTAAATTTGAAAAGTATTATGTAAATATTAAATGACTTAATAAGAAAGTAAGAGTACATGCTTTAGTGCTTTCTGATACAACAATAACTTGAATGCTTTTTAGGTACAATAATAAATTAGTTAAGAAAATGAAGGGAGATGGAAATGGATGGTGAAGACAATTTAATGAAAGGTGATTTTGATTTGATAAAAAACATTCATGATTACAAGAAAATTATGCAAGAATCCGCCGTGAAGAAAAGGTTGGCTTTCGGCCGCGGGAGAGCAAGAAAACATTTATGGCTCTCTCCCTCAACTTAACTTGCTATGGCCTCATTTTGATACAGAGTTTCTCGTTAACCAACTAGACGCTCCTCTAGTTGAAGTATCGGGCCCCTTTTTCGTTGCTAGGTTACACCTTTGGGAGATAGATGATTTAGACCAAAAAAATGGTCCAAAACAAACGATGGGCTCCTCAACAAACATAGGTTGCGTGTGAGCCTCCACTAGGGCTATCAATCTCCAAGCTAACACCCGGTCTGCGTACTACTGAACTGAGGTGCTAATGCTTTTCGCATGGGTCGACCTATGTTTCTAGGTGCACACATAAAGGCATGATTAGTTCGATTGAGTCCTTAGGACGGCATACGGTGTATCCAGGTTCATTCAACCGACAGATGTCGCATTCACGTGCTTTATTGTTCATTTTAATACTTGCTTGAGCGGTGGCTTTGGCTCGCTCTTTTTTGACAAAGATAAATTTAATCTTTTTTGGGTTTCACAAAAGCCACTCAAATCAAGTTAATAAATAATAATGATACGTAAATAATATGTATGCGTATATAAATTGTCTAATATAAAAAATAATTTTTATGTGATAAATAATAAAAGATCTTAACTATATGTTTTAATAAATCAATAAATGGTTATGAATTTATTTGTAAAGTAATTTTCATTTAAAAAAGACTTTCATATTCATGTAACAATAGAAAATATTTATATTAAATTCAAATAATCTTAATTATTAATTCTATATATATATATAAATATTTTATTATTTCTCACACATAATTTTTTTATAAAAAAAAAGAACCTAACTTTACGCGTACGCATACATATATAAATATATGTGTGTGTGAAAGCACCATTAAATAAGACGGCTGCTCAATAAAAGTAGGCACACAACGACCAATGAATCTATTTTCAAAATTTGTTTACGTTACTTGTTAAACGGCTAATTAGTGCCAACAAGGCAAAGTTAATTATTCTTTCATAAATAATTTAGATTACTTCAAGTAGCCAAATAATTTGGTTGGAATGCATTGCAACAACCGTTGGTTGTTTGAAATTCAGTCTTATCAAAAAGTTTTTCTTCATAAAATTATTTTTATTCACAATATAAAGAATTGACTTTTTCTAAAAATCAATCCTAAATTCCTAATAGTTGTTGTAATACATTTCAACCTCGATGTTAACTTTCCAAATAATTTATTACTAAATTTTAAAAGATTGTATTATTGATGTAATCATATTTTGTTTTTTAAACAAAAACATATATACTGAATTTGTAATATACAGACGTCATTCTTGTCTTATCATAAGTTGGAATAAGCAGAAACTTATTACACCAGATCATGATAAATTAAAGTATTAGAAACTAATGGACTTTTAATTAATTAGGTTAAGCACCAACATCACGATATATGAATTATTAATCATTGAGTGCAAACAATGGAAAATTTGAAATTTGAACGTTTAATTATTCTTTCATAAATATTTAAGATTACTTTAAGTAGCTAAATAATACGGGTGATTGGAAGATTGAGTCAGTAGTAGTAGTCCTTGTGTTACCTCGCAGGAATGCAATGGCCGAAATAACGATCAAATGCAGGAAAAAAGTGTCACCATTGGGTCCGTACTTGAATCAACATAACGTTCATACACGTCCTCAAATAGGCTCAAGAATCCCTCTTTCTCGATCGATGTAACGGGCTAAAGCAAACAACCAGAAGGAGAGGGCGGTGATTGCAGTTAACCCAAAGATGTGGCATTCATGCGAAATGGGCTCGCGAAGCCGGTAAGTCTGAGGGGGGAAGCCCACTTCTCAACGATTGAGGCGACAAACAAGACCTTTTCTTTTGCCTTGTTCTCCTTCTTGCTTGGTCCATTCTATTTGTCTCACTAAAATTGATCACTTTCGGACGTACTATTAAAAGTTCAATTTACCAAAAAGATAAAATTTTATCTTTAAAATAATAATCACTAATTTTTTTAAAACACAATACTTATTTATTTTATTTTTTTAAACTTCATGTCGAACTGTAGTGAGGGAGAATAATAGATAGCAGGCGGTTGATTAAATCTTCAAATTCTTCTGTAATAACTTTTCTTCTCCTGCTATCTCTCTTCATCTTCTCTGCTTTCTATTTTTTGATCAATCTTCAATAACTATATACTTTCTCTTTCCTATACATACTATACACAGCAAGAAGCATAATTGATTTCGAGGTAAGAGAATCCAATCCATCAAACTGCATATATTGTGGGGTTGACTTAATTTTCAGTTGATCTTTTAATTTTCTTGTTCTTTGTTTCCCTCGTTCACTTGTATAGCATGAAGATTTTCTCACAATTATGGGCATCAATAAAGAAACAAAAGAAACAAAAGAAAAAAACAATTTTGGAAATTAGTGATATGAGAAAGGTGTGTGTTGTATTGGGTATGGATGGAGATTACGGCATCTTCTTGGTGGATTTAGACAAAGCTCAACCTGGCGATGGTGGTGGTGATGGTTTTGTGGAGATTGAGCCTAATCTCCGGTTTCAGAGCGGTGCGGAACCCTTGCTTTTCAGAGTGAGCGATGCTCGACTCCTCGTCTTCTACATGAGTGACGATCCACAAGTCTACTCCATCTGTTTATCAACAGTGTATACTCTGAGAAAAGTTATCATCAAGGATAAGAGCAACGCCATGCTTGAAAAACGCCATGGTTGCTCGAGCTCCAAGCGACTGCCTCAAGCTCTTCTTTTACATGATGATCGTGTGCTATTATTTTCTACTCGCATTAGGTTTGCGAGTCCACGTGACACAAAAGATGATGGTGTGATTGATTTTGAAGTATATGATTGTTCGGAAAATGTGAGTGTGAGTCTCCCACAGCTGCATATTTGTCGTGCCTCGGAATCTCCTTTCGAGAGTTACCCCTTTTCAGGATTCTTAATCGTGCTACAGTGGAAAATCGTGGGGAGAAATTCAGTGGATCGAATCACTCCCAAGGTGCAGATATGTTTCGGGCCGACTTCTTCATCGTCTCGTTTGGTGTGTATATAGATAGATTCATCATCCAAACAGACTTTGGTTGCATGTTCAGTCTTGATCTTCAAAGCCCAGATAAGGGTTGGGGATTATGCGATGAAGGCTATAAGTTCTTCTCGTATAATGAGAATATCATGACTGAAACTGGATTGTGCTTCGATGCTTATGGTGGTGTCAATGACTACCGGCTTAGATGGATGAAAATGCACGGTGGGGATAAAAGAGAAATGGTTGGCAAACAAGCAAAAGATGTTGCTACTGCTACAACTCATAGTCATGACATATCAGAGGGAGATAAAGATGAAATTGTTGTTGTTGATGCTGCTACTACTGCTTCTACTTCTACTTGTACTCTTACACGAGTTAGAGTTGAAAAGGAAACTATTGTAGCTGCTCCTACTCCAAATGGAAGATGTGTTCATCTCCCAATTACAGCGATTGGTGACATCGGTCTTCAGCATGCGGGTGGGCATTCATCTTCAAGCAATTTTCTGGATGACATTCAACCTAAGCATTACGTTGTTCAAATAGCATTAGATCCCGACACTACTCTAATGGGCGGGTATGGCTCGAGTAAGCTATATTGGGTTCTCGACGTGTTTAATATTAAATTGATGTCGTTTCCTGCTGATGATGATGAGAAAAAGGAGAACGATAACTTTGCGAAACAATCGACAACTTTCAAATATCGCGTCAAAGATGAACATGTCTTCCTAGCTGATGCTGCTGGAATCTTTCCTCATTTTTAAGTTTCTCAATACTTATTGCTGATGTACTATTACGTTTTTTTGCATTGCATTGTACTATTACTTCAGTGTATGATTTCTCTGAAGAATCAGTGGCATCAGTTAATTCCAACCCCTCTTATCCTTTTACCGCGGTTGGATCATTTACGCGCCTCAAATTATAAATCAATTATAAATCAATTTGGTGGATGGATATAATTAATGCTAATAACTGAAAAAAAATAAAATTGACTAGTACTCCTTTTGTCTCATTTAAGATGTCTCATTTTGTTATTTTCGTCCGTCCCAACAAGATACAAAATGACTCATTTCCTTTTATACCAAATTTTTTTAGGAGAGATATGTATTGAGTAGGTAAAAAGAAGGAGACTTTATTGATCTGCGTGCCCAAAAGAAATGAATCATCTTGAGTTAGGCTTGTCAATGGGTGGATAAAACCCGAACCAGAACCGTTAAATTAGTTACGGTTTTAGAACCAGAACCGGACCGTTGATTATCGGATCTGGACCCGTACCGTTAATTAAAATATTAATGGTTACGGGTCGGGAGAATACCCATGGATATTATTGGGTATGGGTTACCCATGAGTCTTGCTATATTTTATTTATATAATTATTTTAGTCACGAATTCGTTAAAACAAATCCGGATTCTAAATAAATTAATTAAATATAAAATATTTAATAATGAAATTTCACTCTTATTTTATTTAACCACTATTAAAAAATCACTTAAATACCATAATTATTTTATGACTTATATGTGTTTATTGTTTTGGTACATTTATTATTGAATTAGAATGTATAGAGTGTTCGTCTATGATTAAGGATGTAAGACGAAATATTATAAAATATTATTTTTTTTAAGATAAAAAAACTTAAAAAAATTGAAAAAAAAATGATCGGATCGGGTCGGACTAGAACCGGAACCGTACCTTACGGGTCGGGTCGGGTCGGGTCTGGACCGAGTATGAGCAGGTTTGTACGGGTCTAGAGCCTATAAAATAGACAAACTTCCTTTTCCAAACCGCCTCTTCCACCTAAACCTCTTATTCATCCATATAATATTTTTTATGGATGAATCATAGATTTCTCTTTCAGTAATCAGTATACTTTGCGTAATTGCTTTTAGTATTTTAGATGTTTTTTATTTATTTTTTTCGAACAAACCATGTTCTTCTTCAAGAATTCTTTTGTTACCGATGGATTACTCTTTCAGCTTAACTTCTCTACTTCACTTTTTGAGCTTTTGATTTTCTAGTTTTTTAACTTTTCTCAAGCATGTTATCGAAGAAAACATTGTTGTTCTGATTTATGTTTTTTTAGATTCCATTATATCAGATCTGAATTTTTAGATTTTTTTAGCTTACCTCAAAGCCGGATCTGAAACAACTTCGATGTTTCTGGCTTCAGAAGGATCTGAATCAGCCGGATCTAAAATAATATTGAATAAAACATCAATTTTCAGATTCATGTTATTTGTAGCTTTCCTTAAATCGGATCTGAATTTTTAGATTTTTTCGCTTAACCTAAAGCAGAATCTGAAGCAAATTCGATGTTCAGTCAGATCTAAGCAAAACATCGTTATTCAGCTATTTCCTGCTTATTATCGTTTTTTTTTAGTTTTCATGTAAGCAGAGCTAAAAAATCGTAGAAGATTTTTGGATTTGATGTGTCGATCTCCTACCGGATTTGTAAAAATCGTTCAAGATAGTGTCGGTCTTCTGCCAGATTTGGGCAGGGGATGCTTTTTTACACTAACAAGTCATTTAACGATTTGTAACTTTTAATGAGTATTTTCGAATGCCTAATAACGATTTGAATAAGCAAAATCTGAACAAAGTCAATAATGAATCCTTCTTGCTCGGTTTATTTTAGCTTATTTCGTTTTTTATATTCTATAGTTTTCTTGAAAACACATCTGAATTATAATTTCAATTCACGTTAAAGCAAAACCTGAAGCTATGACGTTGTTTTTGGCTTCGATATGAAGCTCAATTTAAATAATTCATTCTGAACAAAGTAAAAATGAAGCATAGTTTTTTGGCTAATTTTTCATAATCTTTTGGATGTAGAAACTACACTCGGATTGAATTAAATTTAGTTCATTTGTTTTTTATTTGGGGTACCCTCACCCTTTTGAGCAATTGTAATGGATTCTACCTAGTACCTTTTCATAAAGATCTAAAAGGAAGGCAATAGAGACAATAACAAACTAATTAGCATCTGAAAATAGGAAGATCTATCCTTAAGGTGGCAATCAGATGGAAAATGGACAAATTCCAAGCAAATGCATGTATACATTGTTGGAAAAATTGATTTTGAACTTGTAATAGTTCTTAATTATTTGGTGGTCGTATATTTAATTCTTTGAGAATTAAATAGTTGAAGCACGTTTCAAAATCGATTTTCTCGGTGAGTGAGAAATGCTTGTATAAAGATTTTGGAATGATTTGGGCCTTTGTAGTTGGAGGCTTTAGGCCCAAATATTGGAAAGAATTGAGCTGAAAATGTTGGGTCATTTTTCAAAGCCCATGTCTAGTGCTTGAGGCCCAATAAGTTATGGGATGGAGAAGGCCATTATGGCCTTTCATTTGCCATGAAACGGCAGAGTGTCTTGAAGGCATTTATGCCTTATGGATTTGAAGAGGTTCACGTAGCTATTATGGGCTATTAAGATCCATCTTTTCATCTATCCCCCATAGCACTATATAAGGAGGTCTTGAGAGCATTGTTCTTCACACCAAGCTTCTTGCTCTCCATTCTCCTCTCCATTCTCATTCTCTCATTTTAGTTTTTAGCGTTACATTTAGTTTGCTCGATTCTCTCCCTAGTCAAGTTCATCGGAGCCCTATTGAATTTCGGTGTTGATTTCGATAGGGACGAAGTTGTTTTATCTTTGGGGACGATACGTCGGAGCGTGAGCACTAGCCGGGGCGTATCTCGTCTTGCGGAAAGAGGGTTTCCTCGACTCGACTTTTTATTTGTTCGATTGTGAAAGTGTATCACCTACTCTAAATAGTTGTTGCGGAAGCTAAATAGGAACACACGAGATAATTTTATGTAGGCTGTGTTAACAAACAACCTACACGGCAGCCTTTACGGCCAAAAAGAATTATCAAAAATAAGTGTTGTGTTGTCTACAATGTTTAGAACAACTACAGCAACACTTCTTACTAAAATACTAAAAGTATGATCTTCTAAGACAAAGATCACACGTACTAAACTACGATATAAATCTCAATTATTGATAAAGCTCAACAACTATGTTAGTTGAATACTCATTAAAAACACAAAAAATGAACTTAATTTCCAAGTTGTAGCACAAATATTCAAAAAGAATAAGGTGTTTTGATTGGAGAAGCCAGTCAAACATCAAATTGGTTTGTTAAATGTTAATATAAACTAAGACA
>JAPKLX010000115.1:759414-843909 GCA_026898415.1 Leonotis leonurus
CTTCATCTCGAGAATAACAAGAATCCGGCAAGGGGAGACACGGGGGAGCCGATTCATGACACCGTATCTTGAAGGGCTCGTCAAGGTCCTTTCAAGGATCACATTCTCCCTGTCCGACGAGTCCCGCACGCTCTGCCGTGAGCACAACCTTGCGGCACTCTTCATTGACCTTCTGCAAGCGAATGGGCTCGACAACGTGCAGATGGTATCAGCCATGGCCTTAGAGAACCTATCCCAAGAATCGAAAAACTTGACCAAATTACCCGAGTTTCCTCCTCCGGGATTCTGCGCCTCGATCTTCCCTTGCGTGAGCAAGCCCCCAATCATCACTGGCCTCTGCAAGGTCCACTGTGGAACGTGCTCGTTGCGGGAGACGTTTTGTCTACTGGAAGGGCAGGCTGTGGACAAACTGGTAGCGCTCTTGGACCACACAAAGGAGAATGTGGTTGAAGCATCGCTTGCAGCTCTATGCACATTGTTAGACGACGGCGTGGACATAGAACAGGGCGTGCAGGTGTTGATAGAAGCAGAAGGAGTCAAGCCTATACTCGACGTGCTACTTGAGAAACGGACCGATAATTTAAGGAGAAGGGCGGTGTGGGCTGTGGAGAGGTTGCTGAGGAATGAAGAAATCGCCTATGAAGTGTCTGGCGATCCCAATGTGGGCACGGCCCTCGTCGACTCCTTCCAGCACGGGGACTACCGCACTCGACAGATTGCCGAGCGCGCGTTGAAACACGTCGACAAGATCCCGAACTTCTCTGGTATCTTTGCAAACATGTGAAGCTTGGAAATTGAGAGTAATATAGTTTGTGAAGAAGTATAGTATATTAGGTGCAGGTACATAACTTTGCTATTTCTCTACTTTTCCTTTTTGTATTGATTGAACAATTTTCTTCTTCTCATTTTTGGAGTGTATCTTTGTTTATGGCAACAATTCCTTCTTGTACTTGAATTACACTTTCTTGATATCAAGATTCTGCACTGTTTTCACAAAAAGTACATATCCTTGCACAACAATATAAACATGTTAGCAAAAGCTACAATTTCATCACCAAGAATCAAATCAAGAATGATCAAAAGAGAGTTCATTTCCAAAATAAAATCGAAACCAGTTCACCTAATATCATCAAAGGTGCATCACAGCCATAGATTTCATCACGCACGACGATGCGTCGAGATCATGCGCTGCGTGGTTTCTCGAAACATGGCTCCAGCCGCTGTCGACGCCTTTGTTTTCGACGTTGAACATCGTCACAAAGTCCAACACTTGCCCGAAAATCTTGAACATCTCAACTCCGAAAACAAGGCCCCTATCGGCCACGAAGGTTGCATTCCAGTCCATCGGGGCGTCGGGGTGCACGGATACGACTTTCCAAGAAAGATTCACAAGATCGAGCTCCCAGAGCTTCCTTATCGCCTTGTTCCTCCTCCCTATCTGGCCATCACCCTCGCACCATGAGACGGAGAGCATGAGGAGACGACCCTCGCAAGAGATGAGCTTTGGATAGTACTCGTGCACGCGGGGCGGATGGCATGGAGTCGTCTCGATCCGGATCCAGTACCCCCTCTCGACGTCGTAGCCAGCAAGCCTGTCGCTCTCCGAGTAGACGTAAAAGATCCTGTTGCACACGACACCAGAACACGCCACTCCAAAGTCTAGAGGGAGCCTTTGGACTTCACTCCATTTATTCGAAACGGGGTCGTATATCTCTCCCGAGTCGAGCGGCTCGTCCCACGATCCGACACCTCCGATGGCAATTATGATGAACTTCTTACCATCTCTTGGAGTTTCATGTCTCTGCCTGACTAATCTGCTTGGCTTAACACTGTCGAACACGGAGCTCGAGCTCCCGTCTTCGTTCCTTGACTGCCGCCTAACCGAGAGCCGGTGAGGATCCTCATAAACATCGGACACACCACCAGCTCTCGACCTGTGGAGACGCCTCTCCAGTCGAACTACTTGCCTTCTTGCAATCAAACAATCCTGATCAACCTCAGCAACTCCCAGAATGGGAGATGATCTTGCATAATTCATAGATGCAACCTTACGAGACGATCTAGTTAACGGATTGAACGCTACGACTCCTCTATGTGTCTTGAACGAGCTCCGGTCCACCCTCCCGAGGTTGGCCAGGCTCGAACGACCCCCGACGATGTAAATATCACCGTGGATGCTGGAGACAGAGAACGAAAACCTCCCTATGAGAACCGGAGACTCAATCTTGTGCCACTCGTTTAGAGAAACATCCAACGCATGTATCTCCCCCATACAAAAACCATCCTTAACTACGCCAAACAGAAACAGCCACGGAGTTTGGAACGAGCATTCCCTCCTCGTCTTCATAAACCTAGGCGTCGTTGTCAAGCTCCGCCACTTCTTGCAAACGAGGCGAGCATTCATGAGACTCCGCAACGGGAGCCTCACCAAGCACATCTCAAGAATTTCATCAGGAAGGTGGATGTTCAAGCTGCTACTCTTTCTTTGATCTTCTTGAAGTTTCAAGAGCCTCCTATTGTTCTTTCTCCAAAACCTCTCTCTCATACTATATGAAAAGCAATCCACACTTGCTGCTTCATTCCCACATAATGCAGGGTATCCTTTCCCTTCGTCGCTGGCACTTGACCGCCTTACGCGCCCGGCGTCTCCAAAGTCTTCCCCCGTGTCAGCGCCTACTTTGCAGCCTCCTCCCCTACCGTAAAGTGTGAGGCACGATAAAGACACGCCGGTGGCTTCATCCTCTATGCAACTCTCACTCTTGCTGCTCTTTCTTTTCCATTTCTGGCTCATGCTTCTCACAAGACGTCTCGGCACGCTAAGGGACTCGAATTCGTGATTCGTAAGCGAAGGTGAGGCCATTCTAAGCCAGTCTGTTCAAATGCCAAAGGATAAGCCTCCGAGCACTCGAGGTACCACTAGTGTTTTCGTCATTGTTCATTGACCTACATTACAACACGAAACGATAATTTGATCTTCGATTCTCCTAGCAGAATGCCATTTAAGTAGAGTGCATAGCAACATAAAAGACAAATGAAAGCAAGGTCATGATTACTCACTTTTCCTACATCCATAAATTGATACAAAAACCTCCCCTCAAGAATGAGCTTCTTTGAATCAAGAATTACACAGAACTAAGACACAGTTTGGGATCTAATCAAGTAGTACATTGTTTGCATCAATACAATAAACATTAATAAGGGAGTTTGATTATTAGGACTGCCATTAGAGAACACATTATACTTATAGATTTGTAGAGAAAATGCAGTTCAACTTATAATCTCAGCTGTAGAAACCAAAGAGCTGTAATTATAGGGATAAACACACTTTTCCCACCTAAATGTGCACTTTCACTTCATTAAAAACAAACATTTTAAGTATATGTATAAGAACACCAATTTCCACATACATAAGAACTCAAACAAGTTTATGAAACCTGATTATTAAGGACTGGAGCAAAATATTCTATTGTGGCCTAATATGATTCCACTTTTTAAAGAATCTTGAATTACACTTGCTGTCATCAGCTCAACAATATCAAAAAAAGATTAGAACTAAAACAAAAAACCACAATCAGGAGAGATATAATCATCTTAAACATACAGCACAAACACCTGATAAGCACAGAGAAAGCTTCAGAAGCAAAAACAGCAGACAAAAATCCAACCAAATAAAAAGCAGAGAATGCAAAAACAAACCGTATAGAGAAATCAAGCAGAGCCCATTTCAAGATTCAATCTTGAAACGAAAAGGGTCTCTCCATTCAGATCCAATCTGCGTCAAAGCTCAAATCTTTACTGCAATTTGAGCATATAAAAAACGAAGCATTTATGGTGAGGCCATCGGAGAAGTAATAACATGAAGAAAACATTATTTTACATGATGGGCATTTCTTTTCTTTTCCTTTTTGTTAGTTGGGAATCATACTTTCAGTAAAGGGAGAATTGATGAGTCGACCAAACCTGATCAAATGATGATTGCAGAAGTGACACTTATTGTTTGTATTTATTCCACTCACTCATTCATTCATATTCATATATGTGATGATTCTGTCCAAGTCTATATAAATAGCTAGCCCCCTATACTTTTGGCTTTTCTGGTTTTTGATTGGTTCTCTCTTGATTTTTTTGTTTCTTTCCTCCTAATTTATTGGGTGATTTTTGTATTAAAAAATCGAAATTATAAGTCAAAAACATATTGATAAGACAAGATTGGAAATTCATTACAGAAATGGAAAATGATTTGGAACATCTTATTGTTTATAACACGTTTAAATGTAGTGAAGTAGGTGTAATAATTAGTACAAATATATATAGTTGGTTGTTTTTGTATAATATTTATTGCATTGGTAGTAGTCTCGTGACTCATCTAGTCATTTTGATTCAGTCTTCCTCAATCATCAATATGCATTTATATCCACATTTATTATTTTCTATTTTTGAAGATTTATAAACCTACATTCAATAAATCCATATACTCCAAGAACACCAATCTACACACATATCTTTACAATTAAATACAAATATATATAATTCAAAGTGTATAAGAAACACGTTTTTAGGTACTAAAAGTTTAAAATTAGTATGTTTTGCACATATGGTAAATCATCATAAGTAACAATTAATTTTTGAATCACAATACTTAATTACCTCCATTTGAATAAAGTTCATAAAACCTTGAAAAATGCAATTTTAATTAAATGATTTATATGGTTTAATTAGTGGTTACTATTCTACTATGAGTCGCATGATGGATTGTCACTTTCTTGTATCATTCACTTCAATTTTAGTGAGTTTGCAAATTGATAATTAATTAAATGATGGGGTGACATTAGTGACTATAATATAAGTATTATTCTACTAATGACTTACAGAGCTGCATGTGGTGTCACTTTCTTGTAACCTTCCTTTTCCTGTTATTGTGAATAACCTAATGGTGGTTAGCAATTTTTAAGTAAGAGTATAATTAAGATTATGAGGCTCTAATTACCTCCACGTGTAATGCAATGATAGGGCATGATTCCCGCCGTCAATTTATAATTTTATTTAAATTTAAATTATATACGAACTTTGAATTCACAAACACTTAATTATTGTGGGCTGAGCTTACTTATTAATATTCTCAAACTAGTGGAGGCCCGGCCCATTAATGTAGTCCACTACAGAAGCCCAATTGCCAGATGGCAAGATATTATTGGAGATAACACCACGATATTGTGCTGACGTGGCTTTTTTTGTTTTTTTTTTCTTTTTCTTTTCTAGTTTAGTAGTCTCAGTCTCTCAGAAGCTGAAAACACACTACGCAGAGATGAAGCAGAGGAAGTTCAGCTCAAAAATGGCGAATTTCAACGTGAATGCAATCCTGCTAATCACTATGTCGATTTTCGCAGCTTCAGCTTATGGAATCGAAGATAAATGCGTCGCCTGCAATGCGATTGCTGTCTGCAACTTTAAATTTCGAAATTCCGATCATTTTATTTGGTATAAGTTGATTTATTTTGGGAATTTTAATTTTTGATTTTGCAGATGGAGCCGGAGCTCGGATTCTCAAATGTAAGTTTTTGCGTTCTCGTTTTTGCGCTAGTATTTTCGATTTGATTAAAAATATGCGATATTTAGTTTGAATTTGTGAAATATGGGACTTCTGAGTTCTGGATTAGGTGAACCTGTCTATTTTATTGGATAAACTATGATATGAAATGTGATTAGCAATAATGAAAGAGAAACTACTACTACTATCTATGTAATATTGAAAACACATAATAACATGAGCAGGGAGAGTTAGGAAAAATTACAGGCATGAAAATTCAAATATTTTTCAGAATTCAAAAAGGCTAAAAATCTTAAAAGGAAATAGCTCATAAAGTTGTCTCATACCTCTTTGGTAACTATTTTTAGATCAATAATTAAATTTAAAAATTAAACTTTGTTCTTTCCTTAACAAGGTGAGTGTCCCACCATATTCATTATACATAATCTACTGTCACAAACAATTAACACGTGCTCATGTCTCTGTCTTTTGCTATTCATGTAAATACTTGATAAACATCACATGTTAGATAATGGGTTTAATTTTGAAAAAAAATACCACTTGTTCGGTTGTTCCCTAATTTATATTTCAAAACAGTGCAGTTTCACCACCACAGTTTAATTTGTAATAAAAATTGTCTGATATGTTTCATTGTTAGGCCTTACTGTCTCTTTAATTTTTAATAATTATATAATTAATTAATTAATACCTTTTAACTTAAATCTTAATCGCAAATTAATGATTCTTCATTGTGAATTAATAAATCTCAACCAAGCTCTTGTCATAATGAAATTGCAATGTTCTAAATCCGTACGGGATTAGCAGAATTGACAAAAGTGGTGAATTAAAATTGAATTTTCCAGCATATTATTTGTGGACACCATCTGTCTTAAAGTAATTATGAATGATACAATTAACCAAAGAAGAAAATTCATTAGCTCTTTAATTGTGCTGGCCAATTAAAGCTTTTTTCCTACCCCTGCATTCTTTTGTGTGGAGTATAGCATAATTGCGTTACTAACCAATTGTCTAATCATTATATACCAAATATTATTTCCCCACTTCTCCACACAATTCTTGATTCCGTTGAAACTTGGATGACTTAGCAAGATTTTTATTACATTCCCACTCCACCAAACCCAGCCTTTTACACACCTGTAATAAAAAAAGGATTTATTAATATTTTTCTTGAAACCCCACCCAAATTTTTTCAGCTAATCCATTGATGCAAGTAGTATTCACTTTAATTTACAACAAAACATGAAGATCACGAGTTGATGTGCCACACTTAACCAAATATAATATTTACATCTACAAAATGAATGGTTATATATGTCTAGTTGTTGTCTTGCACGATCTATTTTCCTAGAAAAAAGAAAGATAAGAAATTAATAGAGAAAATGGGGCCATGTCATGTCAGGTGATATGAATTCTTTGGTGGGTTTTGTTTCCTTGGGTGAGATTTGCACTTGAAAATGGTTGTAGAAGAGGTTTCCCACATGACCCACATGATGTTCTGTGTTTGTATGTACTCCATTTTTCTTCCTTTTTCATATTTTAAATTTATTTTTCCTAAAATATTTTGTTTTTGTGTATAGTTGATTAATGAGTTTTTATCTCTATAGCTCTACTGCTCTGCTGCTTCTTTTAGCTTCTGCAAAACACCCCAAAGCATCATGTGCTTGTTTCTAATGGAATATTTAGCCACTCTTTTTGGAGCATAATTACTGCAAAAGTTACAATCTTGGTGCTTTAAGGTATGCATCTGAGCGCAGAATCTGATTCTTTTTCTGCAATTTGTGAGTGTTTTCCTCTTTTTCTGCAAAATTTTCTTCTTTTGATGTGTACATGACTACATGTCTCTGATCATTGAGGAATCTGTTGTCTGTGCGCATTTCCACTAACAAAGGCGCTGAATTTAGATGCCCTTTTATTAGCTAATTTGAAAGGTTTTGTGAAACTCTGGTTATAAATAATGGAAGGAATTATTGCAGGGCTTTTGGCCTTCTTAATTTGTAAGCTCATAGTATGTGTATGCGTGGGTTTTTCTTACTATTGAGCCATTTGTTGCCTTTCGACTACATGTGCTGTTTTATTAGAGCTTTTGTGTGTGTTAATCAGCAAGAAATAAGATGCTATGGTCATAATCTGTGGAGGTCATTCTTGCTGGGATTTGATGCATTTTATTGGTTGCCTAATTTGAGAACTCATGCTGTGTATGTATGTATGTGTAGGATGAACTTGTTCTGGATTATGCTGCTTTCGACGCTCTCTTTAGGAGTGTTGTCGAACGGGTTGAGTGCGAATACTTCTTCAAGACCCTCACTTGTGAATGTTGGAGCTATTTTCACGCTTGATTCGACGATTGGGAGAGTTGCAAAGATTGCCATTGAAGAGGCAGTTAAAGATATAAATGCTAACTCTAGTGTGCTTAAAGGAACCAAATTTAATGTAGAATTCAGAAATTCCAATTGCAGTGGATTTCTTGGCTTGGTTGAAGGTACTCCTTAAACTCTCAAGAACCTTGCAGTTTCGTATAAACGAGCTCCATTGATCGAATCTTGATCTAAAATGTCTTTGTATATTGAGGAAATCTCTTTTCTGTGCAGCTTTAAGGTTTATGGAGACAGACATTCTCGCAGTGATAGGACCACAATCTTCTGTCGTTGCGCATACTATCCTGCACGTGGCAAACGAGCTTACAACTCCTTTCGTCTCATTCTCCGCAACGGATCCCACTCTCTCAACTCTCCAGTTTCCTTATTTCATAAGGGCAACACAGAGCGATCAGCACCAGATGACTGCAGTAGCTGAGCTAGTAGAAAACTATGGTTGGAAGGAAGTGATTGTCATCTTCCTTGATGATGATTATGGCAGAAATGGGCTGTCTGCACTAGACGATGCTCTTGCAGTTAAGCGTTGCCGAGTCTCTTACAAGGCTGGGATTCCACCCGGAAATGTTAGTCATAGTGACATCATGGATATACTCGTGAAAGTTGCCTTGACAGAGTCTCGTATCATCGTGCTCCATACTTATCCGACTACGGGTTTTACAGTATTTTCTGTGGCACAATATCTTGGAATGATGGATGATGGCTACGTTTGGATTGCCACGGATTGGCTTTCCTCCGCTCTTGATTCCGCTTCGCCTCTTCGATCAGCAGGGATGATGGATACTCTGCAGGGCGTCCTTTTCTTGCGTCAACACACTCCCGATTCGGAGAGGAAACGGGCTTTCTCAGCACGATGGAATACGGTGACTCGTGGCTCGTTGGGTCTTAGCTCCTATGGTTTATATGCTTACGACTCCGTATGGCTTGTCGCTCATGCTATTGATTCGTTCTTCGATGAAGGAGGGATCATCTCATTTTCTAATGATTCAAACTTGCTTTCCACGCAAGGGAGTAAGCTTAATCTCGACAAAATGGTCATTTTCGATGGAGGCCCTCTCCTACTCAAGAACATGTTAGATACGGATTTCGTTGGCCTAACCGGGCAAGTCAAGTTTAGCAAAGACAAGTCTATCATTAATCCCGCGTTTGAGATTATAAACGTCGTTGGAACTGGTCTCCATCGGGTCGGTTACTGGTCTAACTACTCGGGATTGTCAATTGTAGCACCAGAAACTCTTTATTCACAGCCTCCTAATCGGTCTAGCTCGACTCAAAAACTAAATAGTGTTCTTTGGCCGGGAGAGTCTATTAGTACTCCCCGTGGTTGGGTGTTTCCGAACAATGGGAAGCAGCTGAGGATCGGCGTGCCACGTCGTGTTAGTTACAAAGAATTTATGTCGCAAGTTCCGGGCACGAATAGCTCCAAAGGCTTCTGCATAGATGTGTTCACAGCTGCCGTGAACTTGCTGCCTTATGCCGTTCCGTACCAGTTCGTACCATACGGAAATGGCCTTGAAAATCCGAGCTACAACGAGCTCGTGAAATTGATCACTACTGGAGTAAGTACAGTGTACACTAGCAGTTTATTCAATATTTTTCATGTTTGTATGTAAATGGGATCTTAAATCATGCTTGTTTGTGATATAGTACTTCGATGGCGTGGTAGGAGACATCGCGATCACGACGAATCGGACCAAGGTAGTGGATTTTACACAGCCGTATGCTGCATCTGGGCTTGTGGTGGTGGCCTCGGTTACTAAACGGAACACGGGCGCTTGGGCTTTCTTGAGGCCGTTTTCTCCTCAGATGTGGGCTGTTAGCGCAGCATTCTTCGTTTTCATCGGCATCGTGGTGTGGATTTTGGAGCACAGGATGAATGATGAATTCCGAGGGCCTCCTAAGCAGCAGCTAATAACCATTTTATGGTAAGATTCAAATAGTATAAAAGGCCTTTCAACAAGATATGATCGAGATCGAGTATTTGAATGATTAGACGTTCGAACACATCTAAGCTCTCGTGTCTTTCTTCCTTGCAGGTTCAGTCTCTCGACATTGTTCTTCGCTCACAGTGAGTAGTTCTATCACCACGGTGATGTTTGATTCTGGTTTGTTCATTCAAACGCATCTAAACCCTCGATTCTTCATTCGAATGCAGGAGAGACGACTGTGAGTACCCTCGGACGTGGTGTGCTGATCATATGGTTATTCGTGGTTCTGATCATCAACTCAAGTTACACCGCGAGTTTAACGTCTATACTCACGGTGCAACAGCTCTACTCGCCTATCAAAGGAATCGAGAGCTTAAAAGAAGGCGACGACCCTATCGGGTATCAAGTGGGCTCGTTTGCAGAGCACTATCTGACCGATGGAATCGGGATATCAAAGTCGAGGCTCAGACCTCTCGGATCACCGGAAGAATACGCCACGGCACTTCAAAATGGGCCCAAGAAAGGAGGCGTTGCTGCCATCGTTGATGAACGACCATACGTAGAACTTTTCTTGGCAAGCCAGTGCAAGTTCAGGATCATTGGTCAAGAGTTCACCAAGAGTGGATGGGGATTTGTGAGTGATGTCTTTCTATTGCTTTTACATCATTTATTTTGTCGAAATTGCTCGATTTTGCCTCTTAACGAGTCCTCGACGTGTTAGGCATTTCCACGGGATTCGCCTCTGGCCATGGACCTGTCAACCGCGATCCTAACCCTATCCGAGAACGGGGATCTTCAACGGATCCACGATAAGTGGCTGACGACGAGCGCATGCAGCTCAGAGAACACAGAGCTTGAGTCGGACCGGCTCCATCTGAAGAGCTTCTGGGGGCTCTACCTCCTATGCGGCATCGCATGCTTCCTCGCGCTCCTAGTCTACTTCAGCCAGATCATCCTCAGATACCGGCAAGCCGCAAGAGACGAGTCCATCTCTTCGGCAGCACCGGAAGGCAGCTTGCGCTCTAAACGCATCCAGACGCTGCTGTCCCTGATCGATGAGAAGGAGGATATATCGAGAGGCGAAAGGAAACGGAGGAAGCTCGAGATGTCGTTGTCCGAGGGCAACAACGGAGAAATTGAATCCGGGAGGGATTCTAAGAGAAGAGACTCTTCTCGAAATGGCTTCGACGTAAGGAGTTGAATCTTCTACAGTGTTTCGATTAACAAGTTCACCATAAAATACTAATACTAATGCAAGATATTGAGGCAATGAGGGGTTAAGTTTAATTTAACTTAGGTGTTAATTAGTTAATATTGGAACTTACGCTATGAGACTCATTGTATACCAACACTTCCAAATGAATGTAAATAATACTTAGGCACATATAGTTGACTACGCCTACAAGTGGAGAGATCAAATAAAATGAATTCCTCACGTGTTAACTCAAAATTTAATTTAATTGATAATTTAAATTATATAATGATTAAATTTATTATTTTCTCGTAAATTAATATATTAAAGATAATTTACACTTTTTCGAATAGAATTTATTAATTATGATATAATTTAATATTTATTTAATTAAAAAAATAAAATAAAAATTATAATTACTTGTATGATTATATGATTAATTAGAAAAAAAAATTAAGATTTAAATGAACGGAAAAGATAATATAGGTACAAGAAAAAAAATCAAATTTAACCACATTCATAATTTTAACTTAATCATCACCGTTTAAAATTTCAAAATCAATGATTTATATATAATACTAACTAGCTATTGCCCCGGGATTATTATTTATAAATAATTTATGCATAAAGATATTTAAATAAATTAAAAATATTGTAATATGATTTTATTCGGCAGTATTAGAACCGTAATCGATAGTCCTATTCTCAATTGTGACTATGTTGAGGACAATTCAGTTACAGTTTCAAAATTTGTGAACCGTGATCAACGATTTGAAATAATAACTTCGATTTATTTTACCTAATTCAAAATATTTCTTATTTTATAAAGTGTCACTTTTTATTAATTTATAACAATACATTAAAATTAACAAATAAAATAATATTATATAACTATTTAAACATATGTGTATATTGATAAAAATTCATAATACATATATTTGAAGTCATTATTATTTGTAGTTAGATTTTGTTATGTAATAATAAATATTTGACATGATTTTATGTAACAACGAATTAATAATTTGAAGTCAACTACAAATTTATCATTCAAAATTGATTTTCAATTTTAGTACAAATTCGTGTAATAGTTATTGTTTAAAAATTTATTTTAATATATTAAATTATATTAATTTTAAATATATTTTTGATCAAATTAGTTATCACAACATATGCAACATCATCATATATTTTTCATATATCACAACTATATTAATAATTATATATTAATTAATTTTAATAATATATGTATTTTAATTTTATATGATATATGAATTAGTAAAATAAATTAATTTTTTCATAATTAATATTTATATAAAAAATTATGTAATAACAAAATATTAAATATCTAAAGGAGAAAAGAAAATAAAAACAAAAAATATAAATATAAATATAAGTGATCCATATAGAAACATTTTGTGAATCAAATAATATGTATGAGAATATGTATATATATATATATATATAATTATTTTCAATTTATTAACTTATTATAACTTTTATATATTAAATTTATTTTATTTTATATCAAATTAATTCTCTTTTCAAGATCTTTAAAATTAGATGTATATATTATAAATATTTTTGTGAAGTGACTAAAATAATTTTAGGAAGCAAAGATTAGAGGAGAGAGAAAATAAAAGTAGTTAGTTTTTAAATTTTAAAAATATAATTTATTTGTGAAGTGAATAATTTTGTGAAGTGAATAAAATAATTTAATATATTTAATATTTATATATTTTTTACTAACAACGTTAAAATTATCTACAAATAAAGTTAGTAAATTAATAAAGTTTAAATTGTTTAATATTTATATATAACTTGTACCGTATAAATTAATAGAGCTCCTAAATGGAATGACTATTTGTATTTCACTCTACGTTTCATTATTAAATTTAACATTTAATTAATATTTATAATAATACATTAAAATTAATATTTTTTGAAAAACTATACTCCTTTTGTCCCCACTTATTTAAATTCATTTACTTTTGACACTGATATCAATATTTAGTTGCAATAGCTTTTAAAGAACATGATTTGTGCTTTAAAATTTGCTAAATAAATAAATGTGTCTAAATAAGTGAGACAACTCAAAAAGAAAAATGTGTCTAAATAAGTGGGACGAAGTCAATATATGTTAGTTTTGAATTTATCAATTATACAAATTGATTATAATTATTAGTATTAAATATTAAAAACAATTATATACCATGGTCAAATAGAACAAATTTGTACTACTAAATAGATTCAATTTGTTCATGTATATTATAAATTGTTCAATATTCAACTTATCTTAATGCTCTAATGATTCATTGTATAGGATTTTCATAAAGGTATTGAGATCGAATCCTAATCATATTAGTTTTTTAGTTTAATAGTTTTAGTATTATCTTTGCCATTAAAATTAAATTTAATTACAAAATCGCCACTCAAATTGAATGTTTCATGTTATAATATATATATAGATATTTAAAATTATTTAAAAGATATGGTCGTTAAGAATGATATTTAAAATTTGGTTTATTAACTCAGATACAAAATAAATAATAATGTTAATTATAGGCGCTTTGTTCGGTCAGGAGATATCTACTAGAAGGTAAGTTGATTAATCATATTTATGGTAATTTGCTATATATATATGGCTGGTTTGATATGCATGGCATGAAATTAATATATTTTGGGTCAAATGATAATCGGATATATATTAATATAATATTATTGATTCTATTTCCTATTAAAAAAATTATTTTCTTCCAATAATATAGTTATTTGCATCAAAGTAACAACTATAATATATTCGACGTACGAGTTCAAAAACTAAAGCACCGTCACAATTCAATCGAGTATACAGTACTATTTATTAACTATCTACGTCCATCGATTTCTCAGAGTGCAACAATGAGAAACAACAAAACTTTCACATGGAACGATTTCAACCTTTCTCAGGTACTGATTTAATTTTATGTTATTCCATGTTTAGTTACCATCTTCAGTCTATATTTTTATTGTGTTTATTTTGAACGATTACTAAATATTCCTAGTAACTGTAGTTCGAGGAGATGTGTTGTGAGAAAGTCGATATAATCAGCGAGCTGCCCGACCACATTCTTGAATATATACTCTCGTTCATGACGTTCAGTGAAGTTATCTGCACCAAAATACTCTCCACACGGTGGTGCAGCCTCGACATCCCTATCAACATCGTCTCTTTCTGCTTCCCATATCCGTTAGAAAAATTGATGAGGTATCGGTTTCATGCATATCTCCCCTCGGCCAAGAAATCTAAACTGTGTGATTACATAAATCGGACAAATCAAGCCATTGATTCGTACAAAGGAGGTCCGAATATTGGAAGATTCAAAATCGACATCCCTTACATGAAAGGACCCCATTCGCAAAAGTGGGTCGAGTTTGGATTGTCAAAGAAGACCCAAAGTATGGATATACGAATGATTTATACCAAAAGGAATAGTAACGATGGGTTTCAAGAGGCCTATCCATATCCACTTGAGATGATCAGTTCAAGATTAGAGGAATATAGAGACTCTCTACTCTCTCTCAAGTACCTCAAAGAACTGTCCTTATCACACCTTCGATTTGAGGGCTTTGATAGCTTCGATGCTATTAGAAATTTAATCTCAAACTTTCTACTTCTTGAACGGCTGACAATTGAATCTCCGATTGTTAGTCATTATGGGAGGTTTTGTATCGTATCACTAAGCAAATTGAAGTACTTGAGCATTACTAATTTCACAACATTGTCTGGAATCGAAGTATATGCGATGGAAGAGCTAGTTTATTTGAGGTGTCATGGCCAACAAGTACTTGATTACTTCATTATCACAGAAAACCCTAAACTTGTTGATGTCGACGTTAAGATTGCCAAAAAGAGTGACAGATGGCTCGTGATTCCTTTTTATTTTTCGTACTTCTTTGGCTGCCGGCTGCAGCGCGCTCGACTCCAACTCCGTCTGGATCACGTTGAGGTACGTACGTATGTCGAACAACATATATATGATCGCACTTTATTATTCTTTACTATTTTAGTACAATGATCTTATTATTATTTATTGAATGTTTTTAGGACAAAGAAGATTGCTACATTTGGACGTTGACAAAACATGAAGAAATAGAGTTTCCGGAAGTAAGACGAATGGAATTGGATGTTGTAATAGCTGAAGAATGCAACACTCGTCTATTATTTTACTTCATCAGAAAATGCCCTTTTTTGGAGGAACTCCAACTTAAGGTACACTTCTTATGTTAATTATATATATATATATATGTAATTATGTATCGTGTTGCATGTTTGGATTTGATAACATCTAATTGTAGTTATGCATTAATGAATTGATTTCTTTATTTTTTGCAGTTTTCATGGTCACCTGAGTTAGCTCTTAGTAAAGATGGTATTGGAAGGAATGCTGCAGATTATTTTTTTGAGAAGAGTAATGGGTGCAGTCAAGATTTCTTAGAATTATTTATGAACTTGAATGCGTTTAGCATTAAATTTTAATTACCCACTCATCATCTTTTTAATTGGTATGGTCTTTTATTTTTCTTTTTATTCTTCGGTTATTAATTTGCTTGTTCTTGAAATTACTTGGCTCAATCAAATATTATAGCATATATAATATAATCTTTGGATTTTAACAATACAAGATATAAAGATGAAAATGTATCGATCTGAGAATTCGAAACTAGTTAAAACTCGAAGACCTTGCATTCCTCTTCTGCAGGGTTAGTCTTGCAGTAGTCTTCCAATGGATCTCCGCTTGCTTGTGTCGACGCTCCCGGCCATTTCTCCGCCACCAAATGAGCCAAATCGACCACCCGTTGGCTGCAAAAAGATCGATACGTACAAAACGATTATAAGATATATAGGTTGAGACGATCGAGATCATATCAAGAACGGTCTTCATGTGGATTCTTACAAATTTTGATGTGCATGTGTATTTTAATGTTTAAGCATAATTTAGAAATTTAATACATACATATATTAAGTTTTATTTATCATGATGTATTAAGTTCTATTTATCATGATGTATCATACTGTGAACAAAACTGTGAGAGTTTTTAGTCAAAGTATGATATAACTATTGGGACGGAGGGAGTGTTTATATATAAAGTACAGACAATTTAAATTCATAACTTTTACGTGCATGTAAATAAGTAGTAGTTTTTAGGGTTTGCGACGACATAATCGGGATGCGTACCTATACCCCCACTCGTTGTCGTACCACGCGACAACCTTCACCATGTCGTCGCCCATCACCATCGTCAACGACGAGTCGATGGAGGTGGAGACATCGCTGCACCGGAAGTCGACCGAGACGAGAGGTTCATCGCAGACGGCCAATACGCCTTTCATTGGTCCGTCGGCTGCCTTTCTGAATGCAGCATTGACGTCTTCGGCCGTGATCCCCTTCTTTGCGACATTCACGACGAGGTCCACGACTGACACGTTAGGCGTCGGCACACGGAGGGCGATGCCGTTCAGCTTCCCCTTCAGCTGAGGCAGAACTAGGGAAACGGCCTTGGCTGCACCGGTGCTCGTTGGCACGATGTTCAACGCCGCTGCTCTCGCTCTCCTCAAATCGCGGTGCGAAGCATCTAGAAGCCTCTAGAAGAATCATACATGAATGAATTAATAAATAAAAACACAACATACCATATATACTAGACAACTTAATTCATACCTGATCACCAGTGTAAGAGTGTGTAGTTGTCATAGTTCCCTTAACAATGCCTGCATTATTAATCAAAAGGAATTAATTTATTGTCCAATCTTTATTACTTTAATAATCTAATCTTACCAAATTCTTCATCCAAGACCTTTGCAAAAGGAGCCAAACAATTGGTGGTGCAAGAAGCATTGCTGTAATAATAATCAACACAAACATCTCAAACCATATAATTAAACATCTACAACGACTCTCGAAAAGATCAATGGCAGATCGGAGAAACAGACCTTATGATATTAGCAACATCATGATCGTAGTCTTGTTCGTTCACACCAACGACGTAGGTTGGGATATCAGCACCTTTAGCCGGGGCCGTGATGATGACCTTCTTGGCACCGGCTTGGATGTGCTTCCCGGCTCCGGGGCCGTCCACGAAAACACCAGTCCCCTGCATTTAGGAGCGGTTTTTGATCTGTAAAACTCGGATCTCGATCATAAAAGTGAGGATGAGTTAAGAAGACGTACCTCGATGACAATGTCGATGCCAAGTTCAGCCCAAGGAAGTTTGAGGGGGTCCCGGTTGGCGACAACCTTGATGAGCTTCCCGTCTACGCTGATGGTCTCGTTGTCGACTATCTTGACCTCTGCTTTGAAGGTCCCAAGCATGGAGTCGTACTTCAACAAGTGAGAGGCCTAATGTATGAAATGAAAGTTGAAAGTTTAAACTATTGTAGTTGAATGAGTATCAAAGGTCAGGAAGCTCTTAGGGAGTTTAGTAGGCTTACGTTCTTGACACCTCCGCTGTCGTTTACGACCACTACCTCAAGCGGTGAGTCCTTCCGGCCGTGCCAGCAGCGGAGGAAGTTCCTCCCAATGCGCCCGAATCCGTTTATGGCAACCTTCAATTTGGCTACAGCCTCTGCCTTAACGGGCGTGGATCCTGCAGTCTAATCATATATGAGAAATACGTTACTCTCCCGTACAAGCATTCGTGTAGATTTATCGTTCAAGTACATTCACCTCGACTAGTAAACAACATCGATTTTTGGAATAATGTGAATCTTTTAAGAAACTTTACACACAAAGAAAAGGTCGATTTGTACCTTTGGAGTGAGCTGAGCAGCCACGGTGTCGAAGAAAGAAGCCTCCGTAGCATTCGTGGCGAAAGTGACACATCCACTCGACCTAAGGCCAGAGAATTCTGCCGCCTCGAGCTTCTAGAAACATCCAAAGAAACAACCAAAGTGAAACCATTGATGAATGTAAATATAGATAGATGATGAGATGCAAGAAAAGGGAGAAGGAACTAACCTTAGAGAAGCAGTGAGCAGGGAAAGAATGAATGGATTTTGAGGGAAGTCTTGTGCTTGTTGGGATTCTTGAAGAGGCCAATGCTGCATGGGAAGCCATGGCTGCTGCAACTCAAACCTATGGGAATTACTCATTTCAACATATATATAATATTATCTAAAATATTATCTTGGGATTGTTTTTTGGTGTTTTTTGGGTTGAATTGAAGGAATTCTTGGCTATGAATGATTTTGTAGTGAGTGGTGAAGATTGATATATCAGATAGGATCAAAGCTTGTTTCTCCACCATCAGATTTTGCACCACTGCACTCCAATTCTTTTTCTTTCATTTTCATTATCCCTTTTCATGCATAATAAAAAAACATTTTTAGGGTCATCTATTTTATCATTTTCTTTTTTACAGAAATAATATGTAACTTAATAGCTTATAACTCTAAGCTTTCTTGAATATGAAAACAATATAATCTTTTATTTATTTTTTGAAGTCAATGTTTTTCTTTTCTATTATAAGAAATCCATATATTCCTCTTCTTACAATAAAGCATTATCCAAAACAAGTATGAACAGTTTTGAGCTCTGAAGCATGAACAGACAAGCATAATCCTAACAACGACGGGTGTCGTATGCTAACGATCGTGTTAGAGGTCCGATTCAAGACGAGTGACATGGTTTAGGCAACAGTTTCCATGTCCTCTAAACTCAGATCTTCTTCTGTAGCGGTTTCTTCAGACCTCAATTGAGTCGACACGTTATCTATAGCTGAGTTCAGTTGTTCGATCTTCTCAGCTAGTTTCTTGCGTTGCTTCTGTGGAAAGAACGGTACGTAGAGAGTCATAAATGTGGAAAATAATTAAGAGGCCTATACCAAGATTGATTTGATAAACAAGATTCAACCAAAACTGGTGAAGAGTTTCGATAGAGTTATCGTTGTTTCACTATGAAGTATGGAAACTAGGACGAGCTTTAGCAACCCTTTTTTTATCTAGAATGCTATTACTTATATGTATAAGTTACAATCAATCTTTGGATTCACTCCACATATCATGCTTGTAGTCGAGTCTAATTACGAGGTTCTTTCCACATAATGTAACTAATTAGGGAAGATCGTAAATTTCCTGATATCGATGATTATAAATTTTACGTTTATCATTCTTAGTAAGTTACTCAATTGGGAAACGATAAAGTGTTAATAGGCATCGTTTAAAGTAGAAGAACTCATACCTCAAGAGCTTTCTCTTCATCGTAGAGGAACTTAGGCAGCTTTTTCATCAAGTCTTTTTTGTCAGTACCAGTTAAAGCCTTGCTGATCTGTGAGAGAAAAGAGACGAGTCGTATGTCAGCAACAGAGTTATACGATCTTTACCATGCAGTGTATTGAGCATGGAACAAAATACAAAATCAACTAAAAGAACACTTAATGACAAGTCTATATACAAAGAACTATTAAAACGATCATCGATAACAGTATATAGAGTGTGAATTGATAGTTACTGATTGATCATATTGCATGTACCTGAGGTGCATAGACGCAACCAAGTGTTCCGACAATCAATCCTCCAAAAACGAATCCACTAATAAAGGCAGCACTTCCTCCGCTTGACCTTCCACCATCACTGCAAAATATCCGATAAAGATAATCGAGTAAGGTACTAAAGAGTCTCGACTTTATGATCAATCAGGATCACTATTGGTATATTTGCACTACACATTATCCATCATCTTTTCATTTACCACCAACGGAAGCTATAAATACTAAAAAGAGAACAACTTCCAAGCTCACAGAACAGCAAACCGAATGTGAAACAATACCTGTAACTGGCTTTTACAACGAGTGTTTTACTCAGTTTGCACGATTTCCTAGTGCCATTTATACTGAAAGGCAGCTTCGAGGATCCTAGACCATCTGCTGATTTCAGAGAAGAACCTAACAGCATGATCGAAGTTAAGACATGCATGCACATATAAGAAGGTGTTAAAACGCCATGCCACATAACAATGGAGAAGCAATTAAATGGTATAGCCAGCTTGATTGCAGAACTCAAGAAACCCAAAGCATGACGAACACATATAGTCATCGAAGAATCAGAAAGGGAGGGGCTTGACGAGCCACTAGCTGGTAGGAAATACTAACAGCTATTCAAGATCAATAGACTCATCCAAATTAACATTTTCTAACCACGAACGCATAATTAATTATGATAAATGCATACAATCAAGGGACTCTCGAACAAAATCATGCTAAGATTTTCCAGATCCTGAAGAAAATGGAAAGAAAAATCCCACAAATATGATCTGTTGAGTAGTTGCAGCAATCATGAAGCAGCACAAACCAGAAATCATCTCAAGAACACTACACAAATTCGAGCAAGCTTAGGATAGAACAAAACCAAGAAACATGTGATATAAGAAGCTGCTTCTTTTCAGTTAATATCAACCAACACATATGATGCTAATACCTCCACCACATTATATAAATCCCAACTTAATTAAAACAGTTCTCTACCTTCAAAGCAAAAAAATATCCCACAAACATCTATATGCCCAGAAAACAAGATAAAAGGACTTGGATAGAGTTGAATCCTTGCACTATGGATAAACAATGGGACAATATGAAATACAAAATCAACAGACTATGAACAGTATGGAAAAAAATATCTTAGCAACAGATCCACAATGAAATGAATGGAGAGGATCTAGTGTACACAGTTCAGTTCCAACATCATGAGGAAATAATAAAGCCCATAAACTTTGAAAGAACAACAAAATATCAGTGCTAAAAAGAATCTGCTAATGAAGAGATACACAATGAAAAGATTTACCAGAGGAGAGATGGAGAAGAGGGCGTTCGGAAATCACAACAGAATTGGATAAAGCTGACATTTTGCAAAGATTTCAGTTCAAAGTGTGTGTAATCAAATCGGAGAATGTGTTTGAAAAAAAATCGAAGCTTCAGCGTGTTCTTGTTGCTAATTTGCGCCAACGATGATATCGAAGATGGCTTGCTGCAACGTGGCAGCAACAAATTCTCACTTCATAATTGTGAAGTTCGGAAAATATTATTCGCAACTTTTTTTCTTAAAAAGAAAATACGAAAACTCGGATAAAAAACCAATCTTGTATTGTTCCAGAACCAATGTCAAAATATGTCATGAAAGATGCTCGAAATTTTGAATTTTTTTTTACTATTATTA
Organism: Leonotis leonurus; assembly: GCA_026898415.1. Taxonomy (NCBI): domain Eukaryota; kingdom Viridiplantae; phylum Streptophyta; class Magnoliopsida; order Lamiales; family Lamiaceae; genus Leonotis; species Leonotis leonurus. The sequence continues at coordinate 780,641 of JAPKLX010000115.1, forward strand.
TTTTCTTGAAATTGTGCTTTTGCAAAAAAAAAAAACACACGCATATATATTTATAAATAATGAAGTTTATTTCACTTTTCTGAGTTGTGCTTGAAAATTCTAGGGCTTTAGCAATGGCGAAGAATGCAGCCACAGTTTAGGTGTTCTCTCTTTGATAACATCTACCAGGTAAATGACTTCTCTGTTTCAATGACTTAATTCCTTTTTATTTGGCTAAGAAGTAAGAATGCAGCCTCAGTTCATGTGTTCTTAAAGGTTTGATCTTTTTTTGATTTAGAGCAGCTAGAGATAAGAAAAAGGCAAGATCTGAGCACAGTGGTGGTGTAGAGAGACTTTCTTCTTCATTTACAAGGTAAAGAAACCTAATGTTGTTTTATCCCTTTCATTTAGCTGCTTAGATAGATCTATGGATGTGTGTATGTGTTATTGAATTCTGACTTACCTGAAATGAAATTAGGGGTTTCTGCTAGTTTATGATGTTTGTGTTGCATGTGTTATGAATGCTGAAATCAAACAATTCTAGAAGCTAGCTTTATGCATATAGTTTGTTTCAGTTTGAGTGATAACATATCTATATGAAGAGCGTGTGTGTGTTTGTATGAATTATTTATTTTCTTGCATGTCATGTTGAGAAAGAACTGAATATCTATGCTTAAATATGAAGATCTTTTGAGTTATATGGGGTTTTGTTCTTTGTCTTCAAGTATAGCTTTTTCGTCACTGAAATGAGTTTATAGTTATTGGTGGAAGTGCAAAAATGCTTTCAAGAATGAAGATTAGATTGTTCTTTTCACCATGAAATGATGATGACTTTCGTAATAAAATATATGCAGTTTTATCACAAAGTTGACACTTGACATTAACAAATTAGGGGCTAACTATGTGTATAATTATGCTATCAAAACTTCAAGTACCAATACTACATGGAACATAGATTGTTGATCATAATATAGAATGCATCAAGCGAAAAGATGGTACGGAACAGTTAGGATATGAATAAGAACAAGAAGAAAGCTTTATTAGGGTCGTTACCTTTTCGACAAACTTATTGTTCGTACTTCTAACAAATCCAAACCAGGTAACCACTTTAATGTAGTTTTGACATTTTATATTGAATTCACACTTTCATTCCTTCATATGTGGATAAAGTATTGATTTCTTTTAATCATATAATCCAAAGTTGCGATATATCTTGTATTCGTGCACGTGGCGCAGTACTATTGCTTGTTGAGAGCGCAAATTGGGGAACGAACCTACTTATAGAAGGGGATAGGCTCATTCCCTCCTTTGTTATAAGAAAAAAAAATTTGTCATCTCAAAAGGAAAAGTCTCATTCATAAGTATAAAACAAAAAATTTAATGATTGCAATGCCTTTTCATCCCTCCTTTAGTTTCCGGCTTAATTACATGCACCTAATTGTGGTATGAATATGGCTTCTTCTTCTTTTCCTTTTTTGTTTAATTTCAGTTTGTTTCTTTATAGGTTTGGTCTTTGTTTCTGTTCTAGGGAGTGCATACAAGCTATGATAAACCACCGTGCTCGCAATGTGCGTAAGGTAAAATATTTATTTTAGTTACTTAATCCTTTATGTTTCTGATGCAGAGCATGGTATTAATGTGAGAGAATGCATGCATCTACACATTCATAATCCTTATATGTACTTGCCTTTAATTGATGTATTAGCATTAATTATTTTCTTGGAGGATGTATTAAGTTTTGGTATAAATAGAGGGGGTTAGGAATGGTGAAGGGCAGACTTCAATTTTCAATATTGATATTTCGAGAGTTTCAGACTCTTCATTTTATCCAATCTTGTTCTTGGTGCGAAGCTTTTCATCTCTTCTCTTTTATCATCCCCTGTCAGTTTCTTAATATAAGTTTATATTTTACATGTAACTGTAATATGATTACAACCAACTTAATGTGTGAGTTGCAGAAGTCTGATGATGGAATCAGTAAATTGCCGAATGATATTCTCATATCGATAATCTCTCTACTGACATTCCGCGAAGCTATTGCAACCAGTGTACTTTCAACTCGTTGGCGAGATCTCAATACCTACTTCACTAGCCTCGATTTCCCGCCATTTAGTGGTCCTCGTAGTCGTGATCGTCGTCTCATGAATGAAAGATTATCGAATTACGAAGGCATGGTGAATCGTTTCTTGGATTCACATAAAGGAAGCCGAATAAGTGAGTTCAAGGTGGATATGTCGGACTTCAAAGGATCCAACTTTGATAAGTGGCTTGAGTTTGCATTGACTAAGGAAGCTGAAGTGATTCATATTAAGATGCGTCGTAAGGGTCAAATTTTTCGACTTACAAATCCATCTATATCAAATGGCCTCAAGCGCGTTAAAGAATTGGCTTTCTCTATGGTTGATGTGACTGATCAAGATTTTGAGATTCTGGCCTCCAATTGTCTCGCTCTTGAAAGTTTATCGATTGTGTACCCTAACAAGTTGAAGAAGGTGTCGATCGTTGGCCATCCGAACTTGAAGCATTTAGACTTGTCTCATGCTTGGGAAGTCAGAACCCTTGAGATTCGTGACGTGATTAATCTCGTCTCTCTGAAGTGCTATGAGTTAAATGCAAGATGTGTCTTGCAACTCAGTGATGTCCCGAATCTTATCAAGCTCAAATTTGGAGAAGATACTGAAGGACTTGCACATATTGAGCTCCTTCTTCAATTGCCTTCTGAAATACGGGATCAGCTACAAGAGTTCAGCATCTCGACTTGTGAGTTCTTACGACCTATACTGGTAAGTTCTTGCCTTACTTCTACCACTATGCTCACTCGACTTCTTGCCTTACTTTTAACATATTGTACATTTTCCATATATCTGCTTATCAATTTGTGCATGTGATTTTTGCAGCAACATCGCCAGCTACCATTTATATTTGCAAACTTGAAACAGATAGAGTTGGTGTTTGATATGACTGATCCCCCTGCTTTTCGTAAACTCTATCGCTTAATCAAAGCATCTCCTTTGCTAGAAAAACTTGTGTTGAAGGTACGTGATAGCTAATCTCTAATCACTAGTTCGATTAGGATGAGTTTTCATTTGATTCATTTGTGCTGCAGTTCTCGTGGAAGTTAAGTGACCTAAAGTTGTTAGACATGAAGAGCTTGAAAGAAGATACTTCGAGAATTGAATTCTACGCGTGGCAGTTGTCTCCGCCAAACTTTAAAGAGCTGGAAGTGGTGGGCTTTTTTGGTACTCCGATTGAACTGAAATTGGCGTTCACCGTGATCCATAATGCTACTGCTCTCGAAAAACTGACTGTGGTAGCTTGTGATGCAGATAATACCGTGCGACGCAAGGCGTTAGCTAGTGCACGGTATTATTTTCGAAAAATAAAATCGATCCCGATTAAGATATCAATTATCTGAGTGCAGAGTAATTGATTTGGAGGGTTCAAATTAAAGACCACATATTTTATGGATTGTGATTTGATGCTGGATTTGGAGGGTTAAAAGACCACATGTTTTATGGATTGCGATTTGATGCTTTTAGATTTCATACCTTTCTCATAGATGTTTTGATGCATTGCAGTTGTGATATGTGTTTCTTGATTCTTGTTTTGGGTTATAGTGCATGTTAAGAGATATGTAGAGATAGCCAAACAAATTACATGTATAGAACTCCATTTATAGATCGTGCTTGAACCCATTCTTGAATGTTGGTTTCTTGTTACATGTTGTTTGTGTATTAGGGAATGTATGTAGGGATGAACAAATTGGTACCGGTTCTTGATTTCAACCTGAATCAAACTGGAATCACATGTGTTTTTTTTCTTTGGAATTGTGAACCACTATTTGTGGTTTTTGATCTCAAACCGGTTCTATTCTCCATCAATATGTGATTTTGATTGTTTTAAGTATTTTTGTGAATTTATTTGGATAAGTTTAGTATTTTGATTTTGTTTGAACTAGTCGAAACATAGAGAATAATCAATGAAAATATAAAAAAATAAATTAATTAACTATCGATTTAATTATGTACTAATCATTATAGAATTGCGGAACTGAACCGGTTTTTTCGGGTAATTGATTACCAATCACATTTGGAACCAATTTATATAATTTAGTTATTTTCGGTTCGAATATTTGGAATGCTTACTAAAAAAATCTATTTTTCAATAAATCATGAAAATTAATTTGTGAAAAACCTCCATCAAATTAAGAAGTCCTAATATTAGGACACAAAGTTCCAACACATGATCCAAAGAGCAAATGCATGAAGAGATAACAATTGGAAACAAAATAAAGATTCCAACAGATTATTTTATTTGATTAACCTAAAGCATAGATGCTAATGAAAGATTACAAACAATACAGATTAAAATATGATTTCCCATGAAGCATTTCCAATAAAGCAACATAGTGTTCTGGACAAGTATCTAAGTCCAACTTGAACACCAAATATTTTATTACAAGGAGCAACTCATTATACATATATAGACCCCTTTTTTATTTATTTAAAACACTATTGATGATGCAAATACATAATACACTCCACATGGTTAGAATTATTGCCCAAAATTCCAATAAACTACAAGAGCTGCAAATAATTATTGTCAAAGGTAGTTTATTATAAATTTAGCTAGATTACTTCAAGTCCCTGTCAAATTAAATTTCCTCCAAGAAAAAGAAATCCATAGACAAAGACTTTTCATTATAAATTTGTCATTTTCTCATAAATAAATGATTGAATTGTAATGTTTTTTAGCCTAGCTAATAAAGGTAATATAATCATGTCAATTTCTTCACAAACTAATTAAGTTATAAAGGAAGGATATTTGTTCTACTACCAAAACATGATGTGGATTATTTACCAAACAAGCCAGTACTTGTCCAAGTGCAATAAAATATTGGTGTAATAACTAATAATGATTCTTTTATCTTGTTTTCTTCACTTACTATGAGAGGAATTTTAGTTGAAAATAACCCTCTTTCTTGTTTATATTCTACTACTATAATTTAACACAATGTAAAAATTTGGTCTTTTACATATTGATGAATTATTATTAACATAATATAGCAATACGTGCAACCCATTGATATAATATATATTTAGTTATTTTTACTTCAAATTTAAAAAATACTAAAATAGTACTACTACTACTTACTTTCTTCTTTTGATTTAATAATTATTGAATAGATTTGAAAATTTAAAATGAAGAAAATGCATTTACCGGAGTCTCCAGTCAGCAGTCATTTTCTATTTTCTTCTCTTTTCTTTTTCGTTCTATATTTATTTTACTATAAGATGGCTCATTGATCGATGGATCGAAATGCAGAAGCCCTAGATTGCTGATTAAAAAAATTAACTGAAAGGGTTGTTTAAAGATGAGGTTTTTCCATCTGGGCCAGCATTAAAATCTTGAGAGGGATACAGCAGTTTGCGGGTTCAGTTATTTGCTCAATTTGTTTCAGAAATATCAGTAACTGAAGAAAGATATATATGGTTACTGTTATTCTGGATTATGCTTCATGGTTTAACCTCTGGCATTGTTGAAGCTTGACTCATTTGAGTGTGAATGGTGTTGGGTTTTACACTGTTTTGAATCTATGGCGAGGCGTCATGGCTGGCAACTCCCTGCTCACTCCTTTCAGGTTCGAATTGTTGTCTCCTTCTCTTTTTTATTATGCTGTTTGAACCCTTGTTTGCATTGTGATTGATTGTAATTTATGAATGTGGGTGTTTTTAGTGGTAGTCCGACTCTTGAAATGTGGGTTCTTGCGCTTACTTTTGCTTGAGACTCTGAACTAATTGCGTGCTTGTTATCAGTTTGTTTTTCAGTTAAGATGACAAAAGCTTCTATTTTTGTGATGTCTATGTTGATTTTAATAGTTTTGATGGCGCAATTGCAAATTTTTATGAACCTCAGAGAAGTGAATGGAGTGAAGCTATAGATTTATGTGGGTACTGTGTGTTTGAGCAAACTAAGAAAGTGATTTTGCTGTTTTTTCGTGATTCTTATTATTTTTTTACTTTGAAATCTGGTAAACTTAATCTTACTGGTGTCATTTTGAAGTGCACATTCTCTGCAACTGCTAAAGTCCTCCCAAAAGAGTAGTATGTTGTAGGAATTTGAGATCTTCGAGTTTTGGGGGACCTTTCTATGTTGATTGATCTTTCGCATGCTTTTAGTGCTGAATTGAAAAATGTTGATTAGGGATCTGTAACTTTAGTTAGTAAGATTGCTTATACATACTGCTCATGCTCGCTTTCAGGTGAAATTTGCTGTCTTTGCTAATTTATGGTTTACAAGAGACTACAATGCCTAGTCTTTTTTCTTTCAATTTGCTGAACTGCAAAAACATTATATACGTTGGTACTTTTTTTTTTGAATTATCGACCTCGTGACTTAACATCAACACTTGTCCTTCCTATGCAGGTCGTGGCAATAACAGTTTTTTTCCTATTATCTATTGCTTTCTATGCATTTTTTGCTCCTTTTCTTGGAAAGGACATATTCGAGTACATTGCTATAGGCATCTATTCTTTCCTGGTACGCGGCATGATTCAGTAATTGAAGTTTTCTTCTTCCTCTTTTTTGGCAATTTCATTTTATTTTTCTCTTAATCCTGCTATCTTATTCTTCCAGGCTCTCTCTGTATTTATACTTTATGTGCGATGTACGGCTATTGATCCAGCTGATCCTGGAATTCTCACCGAAGCAGACAAGATATCGGTGTACACGTCTCATGTTGGTACAGAGTTGACTGGTAAGTTACTTGAACATAGGAATATACAAAGTGAAGACTATAATTCGCAGTCACCTTTTCATGTGAACATGAAAATTGTTGCATGCTACCTTATACTTCAATTATGCTCTGCTTTCTCTCTGAAGTACCGTGAATTTATAACTGAGCCTATCTACTTGCATTTGGTCTCTGTTTGATTACCACATTACAACTTACTGCCCATCTTTTGGTGACAACTTTATGGTTATGAATAGATACTTTACCTGCAAATGAAGGGCCTGGTAAATTAGGGTTAAAGAATGGAGGAACACCTTACGAACAAGACTTAGGTGGCTGTTCAAGTGCTGGATGTTGCCTTTGCTATTGTCTTGTAAAGGAAGATTGCCGCAAGGATGAAGATCATTTACAGGAACAAAATGGCGAGGAGGATGCCTTGTTCTGCACATTGTGCAACGCTGAGGTAGTTGAAGGTCTATCTACTTTTCAAGGGGTTGGATAGTTAAGCATTAGGGAACAAGAAATTTTGGGAGTACTCGTAAGAGACTAAGAGAGGAATGGGGCACTTGTGTGAACATTTTTTTGACTCTTTTCTTTCTAAGTTTGTATGCAGTCACAATTTCACATATGACTCCAATTGTTTTTGTATCTCCTTGCTGTGACCTGCTGTAACATTTACTAGGCTTTCACTTCTTAGGTGCGGAAGTTCAGCAAACATTGCAGGAGTTGTGACAAATGTGTTGACGGATTTGATCATCACTGCCGGGTGAGTACAATTCTCGGGATTGAGAGAGAGGCTTGACTTGATTAGATGGATAATTATGTCATTTATTGCTTCTATAGAAGTAATATCCTTATATTTTCATTAGTGGGGTAGTAGTATGCCACTTTCACATCTATAATGATAAAAAGAATTCATTCTAGTAAATTGTGTGATGTCTTTTAACTGTTGTGCTCGGTTTTCTAATGCTTGCAGTGGTTGAATAATTGCGTGGGGAGGAAAAATTACATCACCTTTGTATGCTTGATGGCTGCAAGCCTTGCCTGGGTAGGATCTGTGCTAAGATACTCGTTGTCAATCATTCTTTATCTTCTAAATTGAATATGGCTTGTATTGCCGATCCTGTTTTACCACTCTTCTTATTAACACTTGCCTTTTGTTCCAGCTTGTGTTTGAATGCGCAGTGGGGATTGCCGTTCTTGTTCGCTGCTTTGTTGATAGTAAAGCTACTGAGAATGCAATAGTTGAGAGGCTTGGAGATGGATTTTCTCGCCCTCCATTTGCCGCTGTGGTGGTATATTATTAGAAATCCCATACTTACATAAGTCCCTCTTGTTATTTAATTTTTTTTTCCGTTTTATGTACTTTTCTCAATATATATTGTCTATCATTAGAATAATCATTGTGTTTGCTTCCTTTCCAGGTTCTATGTACAGCTGTTTCTTTGCTTGCAACTGTTCCGTTGGGAGAACTATTCTTTTTCCACATCATTCTAATCCGAAAGGTGGGTCGTGGAGTGTTTTTTCTTATTTAGCCTATTACTATGGGGGCATGCTCCGATTATGGTTTGCAGCATAATATGGTATACCTTTTGTCGTGTATGCAGGGCATCACGACATACGAGTATGTTGTTGCAATGAGGACCCAAAGCGATCCTCCGGGACCCTCAGTCGATGGAGGAGATCAACAAAGTTTACCATCTTCGCCAACGAGCTCTGCTGTGACTGCCATGAGCGGTAGAAGCTCTGTAGGAATGGGTCTGCAATATAAAGGTGCTTGGTGTACTCCTCCAAGGATATTCATGGATCATCAGGTGACGCTCTACTTCTCGTTTGTTGAGTGGAAACGGAATTTTGACTCGTCTTCGAAGAATTATGCAATTTTTCATTGTTTGCTTGCTGTCTTATTTTCGAATCTGATTCCCTAAAGCTCATTGAATTTGGATTTTTCTTGTTTCCTTTCTAATGTGCAGGATGAAATCGTCCCTCACCTTGAGCCCGGTCGGCTACCATCAACAGTTGATCCAGATACCGTTCACCCTGACAAGGGAAAACGAGTGTCTAAGAACCCCGTCAGAATCAGCGCATGGAAACTCGCGAAACTGGACTCCCACGAGGCGATCAAAGCTGGTGCGAAGGCAAGAGCTTCATCTTCCGTGTTACGCCCTGTCAGTTCAAGACCTCATCCTTACGACGGTGACCATATATCGAGCAGGACCATGAGCAGCCCGACGAGCACGAGGCACGGTTACTACGAGACTGGTGCTCGAGCCGGTACGTCCCGATTGTCACCGACAAAGAGCTCGTACCCTCCTAGCCGAGCCAGTCGAGACGACACCGAGACGTGTGCGAGCAGCCCTCTCGCCGCAAACCTCACTCCCTCGCCCTTGGCCCCGCATTCATCGAGTTTCAACCCAGTGTACCAGTCCTCGGCCGTGCAGTCACCCCTCTCAGCAAGAGCTGTCGAGACGGATGAGGCACCAACTAGGAAGAACAACGCAGGTCCTGCAGAGATCCCGAAATCCTCAGTGTACTGGGATCCGGAGGCGGGGAGGTTTGTCTCGTCTGCATCCAGGAGTGTTGGTTCTTCGACTGCAACAGAGCTCACGTACACAGGACAGTCAATATTCTTTGGTGGGCCGCTTATGAACGAGCAGCTGGGCAGGAGCGGGCGCTCGACAGGTCCCCCACAGCGGAGCTCGACTTCTAGTTACTACCAGCAGGGAAGATCGCAGCGCGGAGGTCAGCTCCCTGTGTTTGTGCCTAGTGATTCCCACCAGCAAAACCAATTTTCATCTAATTTAGATTAGCATTTTGATTTTAATGTTGTCACTTGAGTAGTAGAATTAGATGTTACAATTCTTATTTTCTCTTTATTTGTTTAAAATCCTCATTTTATCCATGCTTTTATTGCTAAAGTATTATGTCAAAAACTAGAATGATCTCAGTCCCAAATCTGTTTATAAAAGCTTGTTTATTAAATTGAGTATCCTACTATCCATGACCTTTCTTGAGATTGAAAGAGTACTATAATGATAGTATGAAATACATATTTTTCCTATTTGTTTGCAGAAAAGAATGAATAAGTAATATATAATTATTATTCTCTCTATTGTAGTCACATTTCCAACACCACTAAGTAACAAAATCCCTATCAACACTCATGTCAACCAGATTTTCACAATGGCATCCTTCACCGGTTCAGTTCTGTTACAACTGCTTTGAACCGGCCTTGTTCTTCTCTTCAGAAACTCCCTTTCTTACTATTTTGGGGAAGACCTTCCAAGAAAAACGATTCTTGCACATCAAACTTTCTTCATTCCAAATTTTCAACTTCAAAAAGAAATGAGAGAGAAACAAATTTGACCTTTTTTTTTCTTTTCTTTTTCTTTCCTCTTCTTGTTGATTATTGACTACGAAGAGACATGGCTGGAGGCGGAGGAGGGAGGGAGCTCGACACCACCCCGACGTGGGCTGTTGCGCTCGTCTGTTTAGTTATCGTTGTGATCTCGATCATATTGGAGAAAACTATTCACAAAACGTCATCGGTATCTTTTTAATCTTTATGTTCTTTCCTCTTGTCTTTGGCTTTGAGAAGAGCCTTGATCCCGAATTTTCCTGATTATCGATATGTTCTATCATGATCAAGTGGGTGATCAGCAAAAATAGTGCAGATTCAATGGTTGATAATGATCTTTTAGTTTTTTTTTTTCTCGAGATTTCTTGTGTGATGATGTTGCATGCATGAAACAAATTATGAATCATCGATCCAATTTTTACCTTAATATGTTTCTTTCCCCCAACTTTCTTGTTGCAGGCTTTCGAAAAGAGGAGAAGAGTGGCATTGGTTGAAGCTCTTGAGAAAATTAAAGGAGGTCATCTCTCTCTCTCTCTGTGAATTCTCTATGTGATGAATTGCTGATTTTCCATTTGTGACGTGCCATTGACAGAGCTTATGGTGTTGGGATTCATATCGCTACTCCTCACGTTCGGACAGAACTACATTACTCGAGTCTGCATCCCCAAGAAAGTGTCATACACAATGTTGCCTTGTGAATTCAAGAAAGGTTATTTTGAGGAGGGTGGTGCTGGTGATCCTAGTGCGGAGGCGGCCCACCGCAGGAGGCTCCTCTCGCTACAACGAAGATATTTAGCAGCTGACTCTCCAGGAAAAGGTTGCAAAGAGGTAAGTACGTCTCTTACTCCGATATCCCTTCATGTATATTATATATGTGTGTGTGATTTCTTTTTGGTAGGACTAATCAAATAATCATGCTCTTTTCGATGTTGTAGGGATACGTGCCTCTGATTTCTGTAAATGCACTTCATCAGCTCCACATCTTCATTTTCTTTCTAGCCGTTTTTCATGTCTTTTACAGCGCTATCACTATGATGCTCGGGAGGTTGAAGGTACCCTCAACGCCTAATAGAATGTTTTCGAGCTCACTCTCATTACTCAAGTCGTGCTCAGTTAACTAGTGTAATAAGTAGGCTGTTCTTAGTACTGTTTCTACCGGACTTTAAGAATTGACCCTTTCGTCTCTTCTTGTCTAGATTCGAGGATGGAAAGAATGGGAGAGGCAGATTGCAGAAGAAACTGATGAAACAACTGGTAACTATGGAAAAGAGTAAACAACTAAAACTGATCAAAATTAGTCCATAAACATGCTGTCTGAACCATGTTTTCCTTTCTGTCTTAAGCAGATGCTGCAAGATTCAGACTCACACACGAGACGTCTTTCGTCAGAAGCCATAATAATGCGTGGATGCAAAATCCCATCATATTTTATATTGTAAGGATAGTTACTACCATACTTGAATTTGTAAAGCATCGACATTCTTGTGTGTCTTGCAGCTCGATTTATCAGTGTGAAACTTGTTCCAGGTTTGCTTTTTTCGACACATTCTGTATTCGGTTCAGAAGCCCGATTACTCCACTCTACGCCATGGCTTTGTATCAGTGAGTTTTGTGCATTTTAGCACGATTCTTGAATTAAAATATGCACCAACGTGTCGATGATATACTTTAGCAAGATTCTTGAATTAAACATCTGCAAATACAGGTCCATTTGTCACCTGGGACAAAGTTCGATTTTCAAAAGTACATCAAAAGATCATTGGAAGATGACTTCAAAGTGATTGTAGGAATACCGTATGGTCTCCCACTCTCTTTTAATCTCCCTTTTGACACCATTTATGATCATATATTTACGCACGAACGTCTTGATGCTTATTTCAGCCCGTATTTGTGGATGACATCGGTCATTTATCTGCTCCTGAACGTAAAGGGTATGTCTAGTTCTTCCCGTTCTTGGTAAAAATTGAGAAGAAAATAACACGTCGGTCTATGTCGTTTCAGGAGGGCAGGTTATGTTCATGCTGTCGATTTTCCCTTTACTGGTAACAACATGCCTCAGAAACTATATTACTTCCTTGATTCTTGCAGCATTTGAGATGTAAGATGCTGACTATTTGGATTGATTAAGATAATCTTAGCAGTTGGCACGAAGCTGCAGTCGATCATAACGCAGATGGCAATAGAGATCCAAGAAAAGCACGCTGTGGTGCAAGGCATTCCACTTGTGCAAGTCTCTGATAGGCATTTCTGGTTCAGCAAGCCTACATTAGTCCTTCACTTAATCCATCTCACTCTCTTTCAGGTTCTCAACTGCTCTTTCTTTGCCTATCTCTTCGGTTTCGCCTTCTGATCGCGATTTTCAAACTTATTGAATCTGGTTTCTGTTTCGCAGAATGCATTTGAGATCACATACTTCATTTGGATAACGGTATCTCTCTCTCTCTCTCTCTCTCACTGTCATCAAACAATGGTAATAAGGCCTAAAACAACCTTAATTGTGATGCAGTATGAGTTTGGTTTGCATTCATGCTTCCACAAATACTTCCTCCTTGCAGTGATCAGAGTTGGTATAGGGTAAGCCTCAAATACTCCATTTCTGCTTCACACGAAACGAGCTTGAACGAACTTTTCTGATACACGAGGCTCCAAAATCCTTCGCCTCTGCAGGATAGGAGTGCAGATTGTGTGCAGCTACATCACTCTCCCCCTCTACGCCCTCGTTACACAGGTAAAAAATCACACAAGAAACACACTCGTCGCACTAATCTTGGCCTAATCTCATCATTATTCAAACTGGTTTCATCTTTAGATGGGATCACACATGAAGAAGTCCATCTTTGATGAGCAAACCTCAAAGGCCCTCATGAGCTGGCACAAAAAGGTGAAGAAGAAGCACGAGCACGAGCACGAGCACGAGCACTTCCCGTTTGGGAAGAAGAAGCATGGAGATGGTGACGATTCACCGGATCATTCCCCAAAGAATTTGGGTGCTGCTGCTGCAGCAACTGTCGCTGTTGCTGAATCAAGCATTGAGATGTCCGAGAAAGAGCAAGGTTCGCCTAGCGAACGGATGACTGACATAGATTTGCTAACGGGGCCGTGAGGATCGAAGGGTTCGACGTGTAAAACGATTGATGCTTAGGAGATAGGAGTGTGCTTAGCACAAGAAGTTAGAACAGGCTTGGAAATGTATCATGTATGTGTTGGAGAGAAAACAAAAGAAAGCCTGCTTCTTAGTTACATTTGTTTGTATGTTTGTTCCAATTCTTTTGTGATTTGTTTGTGCAGAAAATGTGATGCTTCTTTTCAAGAATCTGTTGTAATTTAATACATACATTCTTCTCATTCTTTTAAACCTTTTCTTTAATGTTTTTCTATGTATAAATTTTATCAAATATCACAATTTACATTTAAAGAAACAATAAGATTAAAACAAATTTATGTCCAAGAGCCACAAGCAAAAAAAAAGGAACTTTTTCGAGATTTATTTTGCAATAATCCAAAATCTATATGTTTAATTTGGTATTAAGTCGTGTTACATCAAATGTACTATATTCGAAGCGCGGTGTACAGCTCCTCTGACTGTCACAACTGTCTGTTTGGATAAAGAGACGAAAAGTATATCAACATTGGTTAGTTGGTATTTCTCCAACGGCCATGGCTTCTTTAAGAACCCTCCAAAAATTTATTCCTAAAAACCCTCAATTGTTTTCAGAAGATACAGATGAAAATGCTGCAGTTTTGCCATTGCCCATTTCAAGAAGGTCTGCAATTCTCATATCCGTTCTGCCCTTCTCTCTCGTTGCTCTTCCTCAGACATTGCTAGCTAGAGAGAGGCGCAGTAGGAAGTCCATTCCAATTGAAGAATACATCTCTACCTGTTAGTCTCTCTCTCTCTCTCTCTATATATATATGCAATAGTATCTTTAATTTGTGAGATTTTGATCTCTTGAAGTTGTGGTGTAGTGGGTTTTAGCTGATTTCATCATCTGCAATTTCTGGAATGGTTGTGTTCTTTCATTTCCATAGCAATGCAAGTTTTTCCCTAATTCAATTTGCATTTACTTCATTTGTACTTGAGTATTCTAAAAGACTTATAAGCTGTTTCAAGATGGGATTTTTGTGTGTGTCAAGTTGCGTTTTTAGGCAATAAGATGCACTGTATGGATGATGATGATGATGATGGGCTGTGATTAGGGTGAAGGTCGCCTCAATTTTGCTTGCCAGTTAAAATACATAATTTGTTTTGCTTTCTTTGAATATGGCATATGTTGGGTTATTATGTGGAGTAATATATATCAGTTGTTTGTTAGATCAATTAGTGATTTAGTGTGTGTGAAGAGCAGCAGTAGATCAATCTGCATTGTCTAATGATGACTACGTAGCATAAAATTCGACAAGAAAAAGAACACGTTTTAGATGTCATTTTCGAATTCTTGGATCTACTTCTATTCACTAATCAGTTAAGTTCTTGAGCAGCTGATGGGCTTAAGTACTATGATCTTATCGAAGGGAAGGGTCCCATTGCTGAAAAAGGATCAACTGTGCAGGTCCGTTTACAGTAACACAAACACTATTCTATCCATCCTTACACGAAAACCTGCATTCTCCTTTTCGTTGATCCAAGAAAACTCCTCTTCCTCTTTTGGCGTCCAAACAGGTGCATTTTGACTGTTTGTACCGTGGTATTACAGCTGTGTCGAGTAGGGAATCTAAACTCTTGGCTGGGAATAGAATCATCGCTCAGGTCATTATGCATTATCGTGTCTTGATCTTACTCTTTACTGCAGAGATTGAATGCATAGTTGATGCTCGTGTTTTGTACTCCTTTAAGTAGCCGTACGTGTTCCAAGTCGGAGCTGTACCCGGAAAAGAGCGAAAGCGTGAGTTTGTGGATAATCCGAATGGTTTGTTCTCTGCACAAGCTGCACCAAAACCCCCAAAAGCTATGTACACAGTAACTGAGGGTATGAGGGTTGGAGGGAAGGTAATTTTTTCGTCTTCTGTTTGTTGTCTTCCGTTTTCTTGGACTGCGCCGTTTGATCGTGTTCTTTTATGGGGAATGCAGAGGACTGTGATCGTTCCACCAGACGCTGGTTATGGCCCGAAAGGAATGAATGAGATTCCGGTAACACTTCATTCATTCAATACTGTGTACTATGGCCTGAGATTGGATGTGTTCTTGTCAGTTTCTTGATATTTGGAGGTTACTGAGCTTCGTGATTTAAATTGCAGCCGGGGGCCGATTTCGAGCTAAATATCGAGCTCTTGGAAGTAGTACAGCCCGAAGGGAAGTGAGAAGACGAGGATAAAAAATTTCGTATATATTTCAGCTTCGGCTAGTTCACGAGTAATTTGATTCATTTAAGCTGTTGGCTAAACTATGTAGCTATCTTGGAGGCAATCTTGTTTATTTAAGTATATAATACTTAATTTTGTCAATAGTCTTATCAAACTATCTATGATGTTCTTAATTCTTATTAGTATTGTCTGCAAATAGTATTGTATCAAGACATCTTATTGAGGTCTATATTTGCAAGGTTATGAACTAAAACCCAATTTCAAATAGTGCAATATACGATTCACTAATCATATGTCCAATTTAGCTTTTTGTCTGTGAAATGCTTAAAAAATGTCAAAATTAGTATGCTTTGTCTTTAGGATTTCTTTTTTTAATTTCAATATCCCACAAAAAAAAAATGAAAACTCAAGATTTATAAGAATTGGGGCATAGCCAAACGCGGCCTTAAAAGTTAAAACCACGAAACAAAGAAACTAACCATTTCCCTCTTTTGCTTCACTCCCCCAAATTTTAGGGTTTCTCTAAACCCTCTTTGTGAAACACTCTTCTTCTCCGTTAATCATTATGTACCTCTACAGTCTAACCCTTCAGCAGTCCACCGGAATTATCTGCGCTATAAATGGGAGCTTCTCCGGTGGCAAATCCCAAGAAATCGCGGTGGCGCGAGGCAAGGTCCTCGAGCTCATGCGCCCCGACGACCATGGTAAGCTCCAATCGCTACTCTCAGTTGAAATTTTTGGCGCTATTCGCTCCTTAGCTCAATTTCGGCTCACTGGTGCGCAAAAGGATTACATAGTCGTTGGGTCGGATTCTGGGCGCATTGTAATCCTGGAGTATAATAAAGAGAAGAATACGCTCGATAAAGTTCATCAAGAAACATTTGGGAAATCGGGATGCCGAAGGATAGTGCCCGGCCAGTACCTGGCAATTGATCCTAAGGGCAGAGCTGTAATGGTTGGTGCTTGCGAAAAGCAGAAACTTGTTTATGTTTTGAATAGGGATGCTTCAGCTAGATTGACTATCTCGTCGCCGTTGGAGGCGCACAAGAGTCACACTATAGTGTACTCGATTTGTGGGGTTGACTGTGGGTTTGATAATCCGATCTTTGCTGCAATAGAGTTGGATTACTCTGAGGCAGACCAGGACCCCACTGGTCAAGCTGCTAATGAGGCGCAGAAGCATCTCACCTTCTATGAATTGGATCTGGGGCTTAACCATGTCTCGAGGAAATGGTCCGAACAAGTTGACAATGGTGCTAATATGCTAGTGACTGTACCGGGTGGCGGAGATGGGCCGAGTGGCGTGCTTGTTTGTGCAGAAAATTTTGTTATATATAAGAACCAGGGCCAGCAGGATGTTAGGGCAGTCATTCCGAGACGTGAGGACTTGCCTGCAGAGCGTGGGGTCTTGATTGTGTCGGCGGCTATGCATAAGCAGAAATCCATGTTTTTCTTCCTCTTGCAGACAGAATATGGGGATGTTTTCAAAGTGACGCTGGACCACGACAACGAGAAAGTAAAGGAGTTGAAGATTAAATATTTTGATACTATTCCAGTCTCATCTTCTTTGTGTGTCTTGAAATCTGGGTTCCTCTTTGCTGCGTCAGAGTTTGGAAACCATGCCCTGTATCAGTTTCAGGCGATAGGTGATGATCCTGATGTGGAGGCTTCCTCCGCTACACTGATGGAAACAGAGGAAGGTTTTCAACCTGTGTTCTTCCAGCCTAGAAAGCTGAAGAATCTAGTTCGGATCGATCAAATTGAGAGCTTAATGCCTATTATGGATATGAAAATTTCAAATCTATTCGAGGAAGAAACCCCTCAAATATTTTCACTTTGCGGGCGGGGACCTCGTTCTTCTCTGCGGATACTGAGACCAGGTTTGGCTATTAGTGAAATGGCAGTTTCACAATTACCTGGCGTTCCGAGTGCTGTTTGGACTGTCAAAAAGAATGTGAATGATGAATTTGATGCCTATATTGTAGTTTCTTTTGCAAATGCCACTCTCGTACTTTCCATCGGTGAGACTGTTGAAGAAGTTAGTGACAGTGGATTTCTGGACACTACACCTTCTCTTGCTGTTTCTTTGATAGGGGATGACTCCTTGATGCAAGTCCATCCAGGTGGTATCAGGCATATCAGAGAAGATGGGCGTATCAATGAATGGAGGACTCCAGGAAAGAGAACAATTGTTAAGGTCGGGTCTAATAGAAATCAGGTTGTCATTGCTCTGAGCGGGGGCGAGTTAATATACTTTGAAGTTGATATGACAGGGCAGCTGATGGAGTTGGCTAAACATGAAATGTCTGGAGATATTGCTTGCTTAGATATTGCGCCTGTCCCTGAAGGACGACAGAGATCTCGCTTTCTGGCTGTTGGATCTTACGACAACACAATCCGCATCTTGTCTCTGGACCCTGATGACACTATGGACATTTTGAGTCTGCAAAGTGTGTCATCTCCTCCAGAGTCCTTACTATTTCTTGAAGTTCAGGCTTCGTTAGGAGGTGAGGATGGAGCGGACCACCCTGCTAACCTTTTTTTGAATGCTGGTCTGCAGAATGGAGTTTTATACAGGACTGTTGTGGATATGGTTACTGGCACACTCTCAGATGCTCGCTCTCGGTTCTTAGGCCTCCGAGCACCTAAGCTCTTTTCAATTGCCGTGAGAGGTCGACAGGCTATGCTTTGCTTATCTAGTAGACCTTGGCTTGGCTACATACACCAAGGACATTTCCTTCTTACCCCTCTTTCATATGAGACACTTGAATATGCTGCCTCCTTTTCTTCGGATCAGTGTGCAGAAGGTGTTGTTGCTGTCGCTGGGGATGCCTTAAGGGTCTTCACTATTGAGAGACTAGGAGAATCATTCAATGAAACAGCTATTCCTTTGAGGTATACACCGAGGAAGTTTGTAGTTCATCCCAAGAGAAAGCTTTTGATAATGATCGAGAGTGACCAGGGAGCATTCACTGCAGAAGAGCGTGAAGCTGCGAAAAAGGAATCATTTGAGGCTGCTGAAAAGGGAGAGAATGGAAATGCAGAGCAGATGGAGAATGGTGACGATGAGGAGAACAATAATCCACTTACTGATGAACAATATGGTTATCCCAAGGCAGAGTCTGGAAAGTGGGTTTCTTGCATCAGAGTCTTAGACCCGAGGATGTCACAGACAACCTGTTTACTTGAGCTTCAGGATAATGAAGCAGCATTTAGCATGTGCACTGTCAATTTTCATGATAAGGAGTATGGAACTCTTTTGGCTGTAGGCACAGCAAAGGGCCTACAATTTTGGCCCAAAAGATCCTTTGAGGCTGGATACATACATATATATAGGTTCAAGGAAGACGGGAAGGTTCTTGAACTTCTACATAAAACACAAGTGGAAGGTGTACCACTTGCATTAGCCCAATTTCAAGGAAGACTGCTGGCTGGAATAGGACCTGTGCTCAGGTTGTATGATTTGGGGAAAAGAAGATTGCTTAGGAAGTGTGAGAACAAGTTGTTCCCCAATTCAATTACATCTATCCAGACATACCGTGATCGGATTTATGTTGGTGATATGCAAGAGGTATGTTCTCTCAACTTCTATATGTTAATTGGTGTATGACATGATTATTACCTTTTGTCCTTAATGTAAATTTGTGGATTTAGGTGTAGTTTCTTTCAGTTTCTTTTAAATATCTTAACTCAACTGTTTGTTTTTCAGTCATTCCACTACTGCAAGTATAGACGTGATGAAAACCAGCTGTACATATTTGCTGACGACACAGTTCCTAGATGGCTTACTGCCGCACAGCATGTAGATTTTGACACCATGGCTGGAGCAGACAAATTTGGGAATGTTTACTTTGTGCGGTTACCACAAGATGTCTCTGATGAGATCGAAGAAGATCCAACTGGTGGTAAGATAAAATGGGAGCAGGGAAAGCTGAATGGAGCACCAAACAAAGTGGAGGAAATAGTCCAATTCCATGTTGGTGATGTGGTCACATGCTTGCAGAGGGCATCTTTGATTCCGGGAGGTGGAGAGTGCCTTATTTATGGTACTGTAATGGGGAGTTTGGGAGCATTCCTCCCGTTCACATCACGTGATGACGTCGATTTCTTCTCTCATTTGGAGATGCACTTGCGACAGGAGTACCCACCTTTGTGCGGTAGAGACCACATGGCCTACAGATCCTCTTACTTTCCAGTAAAGGTATTTATTATTCCGCGACATAAACTGCACGTAACTTAGGAACAATAATTAGTGTGTGCAAAGTTTGTTGCATTGCTGACTGATAGTCGATCGCCTTCGTAATTCCTTTCTTTTACATGAATCACTTTTATTTTGGCTCTTACACTTAGTTATGAATCGGGAGGTCTGCAAAATTATATTTTTTCAACACATGTTCTCATGTGAAAGCCACCTTAGCTCAGTATGATCTAGAATAATCCTTTCTTGCCCATTTCTCAATCTCATAGTTGGGTTGCAGTTGCACTATGTTACTTTACACTTCAGTTATCCTCTATGAACCGTGAGTACTTATCAAGTTATCTTCTTTAGTCATTTATCTGGTTTAACACACTCGCGAGTGAAGTTCTCTTCGTGCTCACTTATGGTGATAGATGATTAGATTAGCATTACATTGAGAGTACATAAGATTGGGTATTCCAAGTATTACACAATCAAAGTTCCATCATAATGTGGTATCTTAGCTTAATAATACTTGTATTTTACCTAAGCTATCACCCGAAGTTAGAATTGCATCCCATTAGTCGTTCTTGCTTGTTCAGTTAATGACCCAAAGTTTGCCATGTGACTGCAGGACGTGATTGATGGAGACTTGTGCGAACAGTTCCCAACTCTGCCCATGGATATGCAACGCAAAATTGCGGACGAGCTGGATAGAACACCCGGGGAGATCATGAAGAAATTGGAAGAGATCAGAAACAAAATCATTTGAGACCAATTTTCTTTACTTCATTTGTATTGCAGCAGGCCTGTTGTTCTCTTAGTTTCTTAGTTATTTGAATGTTGAGATATCTTTGTTTATATAGTTGAGGTTTTTGCAGTTACAATCTTGTGTCGTGTATGTGTGACATTTGCCTAATCTTAGGTTAGGTAGTGCTGATTAGTACAATCTTGTTCGTTAATTTTAAGATTTCATGACAAGTTTATTTCTCTTTTTTTCTTTTCCTTTTTTTATTTTTATTTGCCTGTATAGCAACTAGCAAGTGTTGGTAGGATGCAATTAAATTTTCTAAATTTAACTATTTTTAGAAAATTAAATTAACGAGAAGCCTAATAATGCTAAGATACAATAAACAAAGGAAAAAGCGTGTTTTACTTGGAAACAGAATGTGAAAACTGAAAAGCGAGATCAGCTGATTTAACTACAAACAGTAAAACGCGACAACAAGTCTCTCTACGAAATCCGAATCAGTGTTTCGTTTCCAACTGCCATTTTCATTTTGGGGATTCACTTCCACAGTTCTACTCTGAGTGAAGTGATAATTCAAGCTACGCTTTTCTCGAGAGAGAAACTGCAGCAATGAAGCCGCTCCGCCCCGATCTCTCTCTACTCTTCCTTTTCGGATTTTTTACTCTTTTCTCCATTGTGTGCTCCGATCTCGTTATTTCCAAACTGGATCGACAGGTGATATTATAATGATGCTCTTTTTATTTATCTATTGTTAATTCGTAGGCTTTCTGGCCTTCTGTTGTGATTTTTAGTTTTAAATGGCTTTATTAATTTTTCCAGAGACTCTGGATAGGGTTTAAGAAGCTGGCTGGATGGATTTGGAGTTGTTTTTGTTTTCAATCTGTGTATTTTAGAGTATATGAGCTGAACTAGAGTGACAAGGTTTAATATTTTTGTCGTGGCTTGGGTTCCGGTAATCTCTTTTAGATTATTCATTTTTTATTGAATTTGGCGTGCTTAGTGAGAAATGCAACAAAGTTACTAGGATATAATAATGTATATGTTGATTCTGAAAGAATCATGTTGGATTTCTGAATGTAGATTTATTGACCTCTCTATCATCATGATTTGACAATCTGAGTCAATCTTATAATTGCTGGCTTGCTAATCTTTTAATGATCTTATGATGCAGATTGATTTATCATCACAGATAGTTCGGTTCACTATGTCACTGAAGGTATTTTTTTGTAGATGTTTGTAGTGCCATGCTAGTTGATTTCTTTGTGTTGTTGAGGTACTTACTATTGGTATTGTCCTGGTCCAGGTAGAAAACAATGGTGACGAAGCAAGGTCCGAATTTTTGTTGCCCTACCCTGAAACTCAAGCAAAGAACTTAGCTTTTCTTTCAGTGACGGTTACTGAAGGGAAGGGAAAAACAAAAACTTCTTCTGACAGCCTGCTTGTTGATATCACACACCCTGAAGGGATGCCCCCAGGATTGACTTGGTATGCTGTTTCGTTGCCTAAGGAGCTGGGTAAGGGAGGAAGCTTGACTTTGGAGGTCAAAGCTGTATTTACACGTCTAATGATGCCATTCCCCAAGAAGATAACTCAGGCTGATGCTCAGCTGGTGGCCTTCCAAGACAGTGCACATTACCTCTCTCCCTATGCAGTCAAGATCCAGTCGCTCACTGTTAAATTACCTGAGCCAAAAGTTGAATCTTATACCAAAATGGAGAATACCAAGTTTTCGGGATCTGAAATAAAATATGGACCTTATGAAAAGATTCCTCCTTTCTCGCATCCAGCAGTTTTAATTCACTTTGTCAGCAGCAAACCATTTTCTGTTGCTAAAGAGTTGGTTCGTGAGATAGAGATTTCTCATTGGGGAAATGTGCAAGTCACAGAAAACTATGATCTATTTCATGCTGGTGCTGAGCTCACAGGAGAGTTCTCAAGGTATAATAATATTAATATCCTCAAGCTGGAATATTTCTTTTCATCTTGTCTAACCATGTTTGATGATAGCCATTATTTTTGGACATTAAGTAGATTTTCTTAACTGTCGATGCTTGCAGACTGGATTTTCAGGCTCGACCCCATATCAGAGGGGCATCAGCACTAAAAAGTCTTGTTGCCAGACTACCACCAAGAGCTCATTCTATTTACTACAGAGATGAGATTGGGAACATTTCTACTTCCAATGTATGGAGTGATTCAGCAAAGGTGGGTCTCGATTCCCTCTGAGATGCTTAGTTTAGATTTCCTGTTGTGCTAACCATTATATATGGATGTGCAGACACTTCTTGAAATCGAGCCTCGGTATCCAATGTTTGGTGGTTGGAAAACTGCTTTCACAATTGGATTTGGGTTGCCGCTACAAGATTTCTTGTTTAAGAATTCTCAAGGAAAACGTTTCCTCGATATCACTTTTGGTTGCCCAATGAATGATATTGTCATTGAAAATCTCTTCGTTAAGGTATTTTATGATTCTTAGATATGGAATTCAAGATGTTGGATGCTACATGATCAATGTGGGGTCTTATGAAGTTAATATTTATATAGGTGTTTTGCGTTATGCATCATATTTCTTGTTTCTCATGGTTTTGATCAGACTATCACCAAGAGCTGATTTTATGTTGGTCTTCTGAGCTTTCTGTTTATATTTGTTTGGAGTTATGGTTGGATTTTAAAGATTGTGTTTTTCCATGTGTACTTGTCTTTCTGTTTTCCATTCTGAGCCTTTATTTACATCTATTTTCTGCGACTTATTTCTTTTTCTTGATTTCCTTCTTTTGATATAGACTTCCTGTTGATATAGTATATGGATTGTGCAATTTCAGGTTGTTTTGCCAGAGGGGTCAAAGGATATTTCTGTTGTGGCTCCATTTCCTATCAAAGAGACTCGGGAGGTGTGATTGAATTGCATTATGAACCACTAAATATTTCTGGATAACTGTACTTTTGTTCTTATATCTGTTGTTATGAGCTGATGCAGACAAAAATTTCCCACCTGGATATCGGTGGCAGACCAGTCATTGTATTGGAAAAGAAAAATGTTGTCCCAGAACATAATCAAAATTTCCAGGTGATTTTCTGGATATTGTGGAAAGTGCTAATTTCATACAAGCAATCATTAGTATTATCGCATAAAGTTTGTGCTCTTTGTTAAAAAATATCCATCTTGAAGATATTATGCCTCTGAAACAAGCTAATATCTGTGTTCTTCACAGGTTTACTACAGATTCAGCAGTTTCTCTCTCCTTAGAGAGCCATTGATGTTGGTTTTTGGATTTTTCCTCTTTTTCGTTGCATGTGTAGCATATGTACATGCAGACTTCACAATCTCCAAGTCCTCACCTTCTTATTTAGCCAAACTTCAGTGGGATGAGGTATACTCTCCCTCTCAATTTGTAACTGGTATATAAATAGAACTCCCCCATTCTTATGTTTCAGTTGATCCATTTCAATTTCACAGGTCCAAACTGCAATCCAGCAGTTCCAAAATATCATGAACCGAGTATTAGTTATACACGACAAGCTAGAAGCTTCTCTGCGTGACCTTTCAAGGACAGGTGATGTGCAGGCTTGCAAAGCAGCACGCAAAGCTGCAGATGCGTTGCTTAAGGAGCTATCAAAGGAGTTGAAACCCTTGTTGTCGTTCTTGCAATCTTCTCCGCAAGCGCTTCAAATAATGCCCAAGGTACCAATTTAATTAATATAACTATCTTTAGGGGATGATGGGACTATCTACCTTAATGTGCACATTTTCATGTGTTAACCTTTTATAAACAAAACAAACACATCAAGTGCAGTAAAATATACAAAATCAAATAGGCCAAGAATCATCTGTCATTTCTTCTTTTTGGTAATTAAATTAGAAGCTTATATACCCTGACATATATTTCATCAAATTGTAATGCTCTCCTAGATAAATCCCGGATGGCACGGCGTTCTGTCATCTTACGCTCTTGTTTGTTGTATCTGGTTTACACATAGGTGGAAGAACTAGTAGTCAAGGAGAGGGAACTGCAAGAGAAGTTGATGGTGAAGCACTCCATGGTTGTGGATTCTTATGAAAAGAAATCGGGGGCTCGAGACATCGATAATCGTGTGGCCACTGTCCAGCAGAAAATCACGCTCTTGAGACAGGAAGTTGATGATCTACTTAAAGTCATCGACGAGATATAGTGTAGGAAATTAAAGGAGATAAGGTATAACATATATAGGTAGTAGCAAACATTCAATATTCTCAACTCAAGGCCTCAACGCTCCCAACTTGAGATTATTTGCTTGAATGTTGGGTTCAAATTTTGTTAAGACTTGGAAACTTTTTACATCTACTTTAAGTTCACAAAATTTGTGCGACATTACTGAATTGTGTGAGAGCCACTCCACTTGCATTTTGTTTCTTTTAGTTTTAACAGATCAAGCTTGTTAAGTTATTTAAGTTGACAAAACAAAAATTTACTTTATATATTTGTAAAATATGACTGCATTATGTTTCTAGCTAAAAAGATATTTGTGTTTCGAAGGACATGATCTCGTCGAAATTATAATTATAATTTGTTAGAAAAATCAAAATCAAAATTTAAATATATGAATTTAGAGAGAATATTTAAAAATCAAGAAAATAGCAAAGTAGTTAAAAATTGTGCATCTTAGATTTGTAAAAATCGTGTTTGGTTACGATTTTTCGGTAACGCTTAGCATTTAGCAATACAACAACAATCCAAAACCCTCAAATTGCTATTTCCGCCATATCCATTCACATCTTCTTCTTCTCTTCTGGGTTTTGGTAGCTGCCTGCCTGCAACCAAACCCTATTTTGTGAACCAATTTTTGTTGGTTGGCCTATGGAGACTTCGCTTCGTTATGGTGGAGATTCCAAGTCTCTCCGAATTCACGCCAAGGAAAAATTCCCCATTTCCGCCAATTCCATCTGCCAGGTTAAAGTTCCTTCTTTTTTTGTAGTATAATTTCTCCTTTAATCGTGTTGACTGACTTACTCTGTTAAGTGCATTTTGATACTTGTGACGTAGTAGATGGTGTCAGGTAATGATTTTTTTATGTTGACGAGGCTGTTGCCACTACAGTAGCTTAAATTTGATTGTTAAAATGTTGATTAGGCTGGTGTTAGGAAATTGAATGTGTTTTTTTACTTGGGGAGAAACAGATAAAGTGGAAATGAAGGGGGTTGCTTGTTGCGGGTGATATCCAACAATGTTGTTATGAAATGTTTAGAACTATTGTTCCTGGCTATGTTTAAGGAGTGGTTCTTGTGTTTTTATTTCATGTTGAACTGTTCTGATTGATGATTTTTCTCAAGATAGCTCTTTTATGTGCTTTTTTATGTGTTTGATTAGATTCTTGTGGTTTTCATTTCATCATTTGTATGTTTATACGAGCATGGCTTAAGGTCCTAGTTCGTTCGTAATCTAACATTGTATTTAAGTTGTTGGCTTGCTTTTACCTATTTTATTAGGTTATTGGGTCTTGTTTTTTACTATTAGCTTGTTTGCGTTTCTTCTGAATGACAGTTACAAGGAGAGCTGGACACGAAGCTTGGAGCTCCTACTTTCCTGAATGGAATGATTAGATACTTCCATCCTGAGGTATGCATCCCTTTGTGTTTTTTGATTGATTAGATCGATTTCAATTAAGCACCACCCCAGCTGAATATAGTCAATAAACAGAAATAGTTCGTGAAAATATGTGTCAGCCATTTTATAAGGTGAAGGTTTTAATAGTTGCCATGAATGAGGTGTGTTGCCCGTAGAAAGAACAATTTATCTTCCCGTTATGTGTGTACATACAATTTGAAAGTTCTTTATATTAAGTGAGTATGCATTTTCTTTTCCTTGATCTTAGTATAGGTTTTGCTTCCATAAAGATGTAATTGTCTTGTTCTCAAAGGAGGCAACCGAGATTTGACACATTTCCTGACCTATGTAGCTATCAGCTAGCCTTGGTGCGGGAGTTCAATACAATAGACGTGATAAAGTGCACTATCATGTACGTGGGAAGAAGACATTTCCAGTGACTGCCGATGGATTGTTTAACTTCAATATTAAGGGGCGTTGTAATATCGACGAGCAATTGAAGCAGGTTAGTCTTATGATTTTCGACTTGTTACGGATCTGAGAAACTTCCCTTGAATTGAGTCAGCCTAAACATTATGTTTGAAACAGATTGAATATTCTGCTGCTACTGAGTTTGTTTGGAGCACCTTCGATGTGAAAAAGGGCCAGGATTTGCGCATCAAATTTGGATACGATGTTATCGATAAGGTATACTTATGCTCTATAAAAATTAAAAAGCTTGAAGCTTCCCTATAACCTTTCTTGACTTGCATTCCTTCGTTAACTGACTTGATTTTGAATAAAACTAAACTTCAATTTTGATCAAGTGAAGCTGTTTGTCAACTTAATTAGGATTTATGAAATAAGAACGATTACATCCTTGCTAGAAAAGGGCACTAGCTATTTTGTTATTTTAAGTAATACTACATTCTAACACTTGGTTGATATTGTTATATATAAATGCAGATACCATATATGCAGGTTCGTGAAAACAATTGGACGTTAAGTGTTGATCAAAATCGCAGATGGAATGTAAGGTACGACCTTTAAGAAAGGGCCGATTTCCTTTGATGGATTTTTAGGTTGTGAAGCTATCTTGGGATATGCTTTTAACTGTAAATCATGCCTTTCTTAGGAGTCATCATGTCATTGCCTAAATAGATTTCAGATCTCAGACTCATTTTTGTATACCTATTACTTATTGTCTTATTTCAAATTATTGAACAAATATTATCAAGAACTCAAGATTACAAAACACATGATTCATATATGAGTAGAGTAGTTATAATAGTATAAGTATGTATGTGGATCATTATTGTAACATAGTAATGTTACAAGTATGAATGAATACCTAAATTTGGGTAGGTGAAGGTTCAATGATTTCGACCAAGAAAGTGGGTAGGATCGGGTCGGCTTACTTTACCCCAACCTGATTCAAATCATCTTTAAGTTAAGTGGGTCGCTCTAATTCTTTCCACTAATTATTTGTGGACATATATTTTATTTTATTATATATTACAATATATATGACATATAATAATTAAATAGGCTTGGGCACTAATAAATAGCCAAAAAAAGGCTTGCAAGTAGTGAAAGATATTTAGGAGATGGATAAGTAGATAAGTATGTTTATTGTAATTCCGGTTAGATATTTTAGTTAGGATTGAATCGATTACTTTAATTTGACCAATGTAAAAGATAGTGGGGGTGATTCTTTATCTGTTTTTACTGTGTGATAAAATAATAGTAATAATAATAAAAATCTAAAATCAACTTTATATGGGGTCATCTTTTATGTTCCACTACTAACTTTTAGCTCTTTTTCCATTTGTTGTTTTAGTTGGAAGGGAGGGGAGGGGTAGTGTTTAAAAATATAGTAGTAAGTATTTCTTTGGCATCATATTCAAAGAACTTCATGTCTCCAACCTGCACATGGATGTCAGTATATTTCACCTAATATACTATCAATTCTTACAC
The DNA here is from genome assembly GCA_026898415.1 of Leonotis leonurus. Classification (NCBI taxonomy): domain Eukaryota; kingdom Viridiplantae; phylum Streptophyta; class Magnoliopsida; order Lamiales; family Lamiaceae; genus Leonotis; species Leonotis leonurus. Next base: position 808,478 of record JAPKLX010000115.1, read on the forward strand.
TTACAAATACAAATGCAAATAATTTATTAGCTCTTCAAATTTAATTTAATTTAATTTAATTTCTCACATTAATTAGTAAAATCAAAAAAATATTTTTTTAAAAAAAGAAAAGAAAGAAAGATGCAATCTTGTGATGAGTAGTGTCATCTCACTCTCACACCAACTCTCGTCCCCTCTTTAGGAGACTTACAATCAACCCTTTCTTTTTTATGAAGCATCGCAACACATCTTTTTTTGCATGTGGACGAACTTTGGTCCACCTTTTTATTTTATTCTCAAGTTTATTAGGTTAGGTATTTCTCCCATCAATTTTTCACTATATATTATTCTTTCTTCTTTCATCATTCATATTGCATTCATCTTACATGTATTTGCCCATATTCCTACTTTCTTAGTACCACATTATTTTATGTTGCATTTTCGTACTCATTTTTTAGATATATATAATAATAATAATCTTTATGACATGTGAAGTATAAGGTATATTATATAATTAAGTGATGAAAAAAGAGAAAGCAAAGGAAGAGAGAAATGACAATGCATGCAGAAAGTTGTTCAGATTTGAATGGATAAGACACAAAAAGAAAATAAAAGGTAGTGAGTGAGTGAAGAGATAAGTATTGACAAGTGATTTATAATTTGTTACAATCCTATTTGCAGTCCAGATTTTGCTACCCTTTTTCTTTTATCATATATATTTCCCTTCCTCTATACATAATACCAAAATCTTTAAGCTTTTGAATAAAAGCAACAAATTTCCATGGCCCCAACTTTATTCTAAAGCTCACACCTTGCGAATAGACCAAGTACTTCAAAATTCTCATTATTAATATAATCTAACCTTAATCAACTAATTAATTAATTTCATAGGGTTTAGCTAGCAAGCAATTTTAAGAGAAGATGAAAATAAATAAATATTTATATGTAGTGATGATAATAATTAGGAGGGGTGATTGCTGAAAGGTATTAGGTGTTTTTTCTTCTTTATCTTATTTGTCTGTTATAATATTGATGGCGATTTATTACTGGATTCGATATCATGCAAAATGTGACAATGAATCAATATGGTTGGGAAATTAAAAGTGTTGTCCAAATACAGTGCTTGCTTAATTTCCATTTTTTTGCTTTATCTTGATAATTGAATTAATTATGTGTGGCTATATATACATAAACGTTTTAACTTTGGAAATTAACACAATATTAATGGCATGTCGGAATTGAAAATCGAAAATTCTAATAATAACCCATCATATTAGACGTGAAAGAACAAATAATTACTAGATGCATTTAATTAAGGGTGTTCCCTATTGTAACAAATTCAATTCAAGAGGCTTAACATGGTCTACTTTTATTATTTATTTATCTTCTTCTTATTACCCGTTGAAATATTTATTTATAATATAGATAATCTCATGTGAAATTATGTTTGGTTAACTGTCCAATAATTTTAAAATACGTGTCACATACATGAGAAACCTATATATCTTCTAATATAAATAGAGAAAAACATATATACATGGTGAAGAAGTAACTAAAGAACATTAATGCTATATATCTCCTCTTGTGTGATTATATAAGTAGCAAATAATTAATTGCTAAAATGGAGTATGTTGGCAAATTCTTTCACAAGCTTTGCAAAAGTGATTATAAATTAAAACTTAACTAATTTTGCTTTAATACATCAGTTAATTCAGTAAGGAAGCATATTATTCATTTATTCTTGACCGCTAATCATGTGATTTATGCCCAACTATGGCTAGTCCATAGGTATTGGAATTTATATTATTTAATTTATTATATTATTCCTATTCAGCTAGCAAAATCATAGATGGAAATGTAAAAGCTAAAAGTGTTATTCTGTTGTATTTATTTAAACACATACTTTGATTTGATTTAAAAGCTCTTACAGTTTTAGTTAGTTAAAGTGTGTCTAAATTAATAGAACAGAATAAGTAATTAGGAAAGAAAGATGTAAGAATTGCAGAAAGGGGCCTGCATTAAGGGTATATTGCAAATATGAAATGTTAGTTAAAAGATAAATATAAATTAACTAACCATCATACGTAGTTACATACCTTTCAGCTTAAGCTTACTCAACTTTTTGTTTACTCAAACTCTCTCTCTCTCTCTCTACAAACCCACCCCCACTTTCTCTATCTACGATTCTACATGACCGCCCGTTCGCGCTTGCTCGGCGGTGCAACCTCGCCGCCGTCCCCATCCAAGAACCCCTCGCCGCCGGTGGAGACTCTCGACTCCGACTTCGTAGTAATCCTGGCCGCTCTCCTCTGCGCCCTAATCTGCGTGCTCGGCCTCGTCGCCGTCGCTCGCTGCGCCTGGATCCGCCGCCTCTCGGGGCGGAGTGCCCCCCCGTCGCAGGCGGCGCTTCCGACGCGGTCGGCGGCGAACAAAGGCCTGAAGAAGAAGGTGCTGAAGTCGCTGCCGAAGTTGACCTACGGCGAGGAGGCGGCGGAGGCTGGGAAGCTCTCCGACTGCGCCATTTGCCTGGCGGAGTTCGCCTCCGGCGAGGAAATTCGAGTGCTGCCGCAGTGCGGACACGGGTTCCACGTGGGATGCATCGACACGTGGCTGGGATCGCACTCCTCCTGCCCCTCGTGCCGGCAGATTCTGGTAGTGGCGCGCTGCCAGAAATGCGGCAATTTGCCCACGGCAGCGGGCGGAGGAGCTCGGGCGGAGCTCAGTGAGGAGCATGTGAATAGGTTTTTGCCTTGATTTTTCAATCAATCTTACTCTGCTTAATTAGGGATTGCAAATGGGAGTTTTTACTGTTACAAATTTTACTAGAGCACTACTCATTTTTCTTTCTTTCTTTTCCCTCCTTTTTTTTTTATATATAATATTACTGAATGTGGATTTCGCAATCACAAATGAATTATATTAGTCGGATCGATTGTATTTTAATTATTATCCAATACACAAATTAATTTTGTTTTACATGACGTATTTTATGTTTGAGCATATATTCAAATTCAGCCACCTTTTTTTGAATATAATTTTGAGGTATATCATCATAATAATTTAATTATAGTTCATTTATTTATTGATAATATATATAATGTAATTAATATGTTTGTTTAGAAGTATATATTCTTCAGTAATACAAAAGGGGCCTTTTCTGTGAGTGGATTCTTTGCTTGGCAAGTGCAAGTCTAATTGAGGATGGGTAATTTATTTATCGATTTAAAGTATGCATGAAAGGGTGTTATATATGGAGAGCATATGCAGCTAGTGCTTGTGTTTTGTGGTCTGTAACATGCATGCATGGGTTTGTGAGTAATTATTATAAATCAGTTATCATATTAATTACTATAAAATAAATCAATGTTAATCCGAATTAATCCCCATTCCTTTCCTAGCCTTTTGAAAGCTCATTTATAATTTATGTGAATAAACTAGTTGGGCATGCAGTACTGATTCTTAAAAAACTTTATTTATATTTTCATGATATATAATTGAGTTTATGAATTTGTCCATTATTAATCGATCTGCGGGCTATTTATTTAATTGCAACAATTAATAAATAATTGATCATACGTACGTACGTGTCACTGGGATTAGAGAATTAATTTTGTCTAGTCTATTGTATATTGGTACGTAGCTGAGAATGAGATTCCTTAAGTAAATTAATCAATCATGCGTCAAATCAATTATTGCTTAAAACGATTTATATTCAAAATTAGTGTTATTTCTTTGACTTAATTAATCTGTTCTTTCTACATATATACTCCATGTTGATTGAGATTTGAGATTTGACATTTGAGAAATGAGAATTAAAGCCTCGTGTACTACGACTACTTGTAGTGTAGGTAGAGAAATTTAGTTGAATTTTGACACGTAATTAACGTTCCGACTTAAAACTCTCCTTTCCTATATATAATATACGATCCAATCATTAATTCTATTAAACTATATTTACTGCTAACAAATAAAAATAAATTAACATTAATTAATGGGAATGAGATAGATCGATCGTTTCAAAAACAAAATATGAAAAATAGTACAAGTCATAAGAAAAAGAAAAACGACGACCCTTGTTATTAATTTATACAAACAATTAAAATCTTATCCAACAAAATAATGATGGATTACAGTCGCTTCTTACATGCACACAAACCATCCAAATTAAACCAATGTGTTTTGTGTTGATATCCACATGTAGTAATTGTGATAGGAATTAAAAAGAGTTGGGTAAACTAAGTGATCATAAGCAAATGGTGGAGTTAATGAAGGTATGATTGAATAAATAGTATGATGGGTTGAAAATTTGACCATACTTATCACCAAACTTGTACCTACTTTTCTTCCTTCACTAATTCATGTCCCAACTCTAGCTACTTATTAATTATGACAACATTAGTTTACCATACTATTAATTAATGTCATAAAATGTATTTATTGTCCAAACTACACATGCATGCATGTCTGTATGTATGTATGTTTGAAAATATCTACTACTAATTATCTGTTTAGCCTAGCTAGCAAGCATGCGAAGATGGAAGGATATTTATCTAGTACATATAACCCCTATTAAATTGCTGCCAAGTAGTAAGTGGAAGTATTATATATATATTATCGAAAGCGTAATTGAAGAAGCAGATAAAGGAAAAGATAAGATCGTCCACCCATCATTACTACATCCAAATTTCCATGCCACTACCTAAATGTCATGTGTACTTTTAATATTAATTATGTAATAATTGAATTAATTATATTTGGTGATTTTCGAGATAGAGATATACAGTAGTTAGAAAAAAAGGATCAAGCTAGTAAGAAGGAGACTAAAACTAGTCTACTACCATCAACCTAGCTAGCTACTTCATGCAAAGAGCATGCATGTTCTGTTCCAACCTCATTAATATTCTGTTAAATCAGGCTTAATATGTGTCTTTCTTACAAATTAAATTAAGACTTGTGCAGCACTGCAGCTGTGTTTGTTACCGAAATTTTCTCGCAGCCAAAAGATTGTGAGCACAAATAGTTAAGTGTAGGCTAAGGCTACATACATTTGATAGTGTGATTATTTGAAGTATTAATTAATTAAGACAAGTAAGTAGTACTTTGTACTAATTAGGTTTTCCTGTTGCGGTAGTTTTAAGGAAACACACTCCCACACTCCCACTCTCCCTCCCTCTTCTTCAACTCTTCAAACCTCTCCCGATTCTGAACTCTAAATTGTCCAAAACACACATATGCCCACGTCAATCTTTTACTTCATTCATTACTGACTCTGACTATCGAGTTTAATTTAAAAAAAAAAAAAAAATCATATTTATAATCTTTGATGGATTTGGGCCTTCTTTATATATTTACAACATTGAGTTTGATATAATTAAATGAATTGAGATGGAGTAATTAGACATAAAAAAAAAAAGAAGATAAACAGCAACAAATAAATCCGAAATTACACATGACATGACTATCAAGTATTGAGCGTAAAATACATAAAACGAAAATTTAAGCAAAATAAAAATGAAAATTGGCAGAGCAAAGAGCAGAGAACCAATCATATGATTCAAACCTTAAAAACCCCATCCCACTAAATCAAATCTTGCCACGTCACCACAAGATGCTTAAAACAACTCTATCATACAACTGCACCGCTCACATTCTTCCATGGCCCACACCATCCACGTCAGCATCCACGGACGACGACCACAACGACGATCGAGCTTTTTGTCAAGCCTCTACTCGTTCTTCACTGCGCTCTGCTTGGCTCCCACGGAGAAGAACTCTGTGATCACCTCCAACGGCATGCCCTTCGTCTCCGGCACCCTCAAGAAAACGAATACCCATGAAATCGCGCACACCACAGCGTAGATGCCGAACACGCCGGCCAGCCCGATCGAGCTCAGCATCACCGGGAGCGTGTAGGTCACGATCACGTCACATATCCAGAAGACCAACGCGCAAATTGCAATGCAGATGCCTCGCACTCTAGTCGGGAAGATCTCTGAGCACAGGATGTTTGGGATAGGCCCGTACCCCATAACGAACGTGCAGAAGTAGATGACGACACAAATGGTTGAGATGATTGCGTGGGCAACTTCCCCAAAATCGAAGACGTTACCTATAACCAGAGCTATGAGGGCTATCACCAGAACTGGTATTGTTCTTAGCAGCAGTGACCTAAAGAGAGAGTGTAGGAGAGTTTAGCTTCGACTGCATTCATCAACCTACTCTAGATATGCTTCGGAAACGAAATAAACGAGATGATGATTAAGGCGTACCTTCGACCAGCCACGTCCATGAACCTCATAGCAACAGCAATGCTCGGGAGCATCAAGAGATTTGTGGCTCCGCTGATGAGGAAAGATGCGGAGTTGGAGCTGAGGCCGAGGTTAGAGAGAAGAACGTCCACTCCCGCCTGCTGAAGGATTTGAGGCGTGTAGTAGAGAACGCCATTGATACCAGAAAACTGCATTCAAGAACGAATCATCAAACAACAAACTCGAGTAATCGTAAAGAAGGCAAGATTTTCTTTAACAAAAGACAGTTACTACTGTTTTCTTGAACGAATAAGAAGAATCAGAATGTAGGGATGCAATTCATATGCCGAACTTCTCTAACAAGGCCAATGAGTTTGAATTAAAAGCTTTGATGGACTGAAAGATTTTGAGCTTGTTTGATCGTCTAATCCTAGAAATACTCGATCATAAAGGCATGCATTGTATTTAAGTAGGAATACCTGCTGCAGTATTTGGATCCCAATCCCAACTACTAATGCCCGTTTCACCCCCGGTTCAAGAAGGGCAGCCAAAATCGAGGCTTCAGCAGACTCAGAAGGATGTGCCATTGCAGGTCCGACTGGACGATGATCTGTAATGTCTCTTGAGAAAAGTGCCGGTTGGCTAACTAAAGCGGCAGCTTGGATGTAATCTCCATCGGCATGAACATCGCCTCCGGGAAGTGAAACGAGAGAGCCTCGTATCGATCCAGGGACGCCCTCTTGATGCAAATAAATCCTCTTAAACCCCCCTTCTTTCTTGCCGTCTTCCCCCTCTTGTTCAGACCATTTCCACGCCAATTGCCAGCCGCCACCAATGCCCATGCTACTAGCATCTCCTGGATGACCTTGCATGAGACTACTATTGCGCCTCATAGTCAATACGCTGCCATGGGATTGTGGGGGCATCTCCTTCTCGATGCTCGTCGTTTGACGTGAAATTAATGGGCTGTGCAAATTATTATCGTCAGAGTCCACATCACCAGTGTCAGATTCGTAACCCTCGCCTTCTCTCTGCAAGCTCTCCTCATCCCACTCCTCGTTCTTCAAGTTCGGCTCCACAGTGCTGAACATGCTGCCGAAGTTGGGGAATAGCATACTTCGCATGCTTCCCATCTCTGGGAGCTTCTCGTGGACACTCCCGAAGAGGGTCACAAGTGGATCCATAAGAGGCACACTCGGAGTTACCATGCTTCCCTGACGAGAGACGATGCTGAGACGGCTCTGCCCTGTGACGGGCTTGGCAATCCACGAGAGTCCCTCCTCGGGTCCGTACAGCTTGATGGCGTCTCGATCCACAGTGGGTTCCTGGTCCTCGTCTAATTCTTCTGCGGGTCCGATGATGTACTCCTCGATTGATGTTTCGCCACCAACGGCCAGACCCTCGACCAACAAAGCCATTTCACCTGAGAATTCAGATTATATACATAGGATTCAGATCGTACACATCCAGATGTGACATTTAAGAAAAATGGTAACCGAGTACACGATGTCGTTAAATTGAGCTTATAAATGAAGAATCTGATTACATGAAGCTTATATAGAATATATATGTTCAGTTGTGTTGTGGCTCTTATTGCCTAATTGAGCACTAAAGAATCTTGTATTAATTTATGTAATGACAAGTTCAATTACGACAGCTCATCTTCCTACACGTATAAAGCTCGTACAACGGGGAATTCCACCCCTACCTACAATCAAACAACCACAAAAAAGAGCCGGTTTTGAGAGACGAAATGAGGCATATCGAGGCATGTGGCTTTGAGATAACATCATATGCACAGGTGTAAGAAATCCCTGAACAAATAGAACAAAAAAACCAAATATAATTTAGAGTTTAGAGAGGAAAAAGATACCGGAGACGTCCTCCCTGCCACGAAGTCTCTGCAACACTCGTTTTGCCTCAAGCATTCTCCCTTTGCTCACTAGCCACCGAGGGGATTCAGGCAAATAGAAGACCATCAAAGCAAAATATAAAAGAGACGGGATCGAAAGAACGCCAAGCATTAAGCGCCAGCTAGGCGAGTCCATCAACGACATCCAGAAAACCATACAGTAGGCCAGAAACATCCCACCAGAACCCGTGAACTGGGGAAGCGTATTCAACAGGCCTCGTATCTCTGAAGGTGCTGTCTCGGATATGTAAAGAGGAACGAGAGTTACAGCAAGTCCGATGCCAAAACCATCCAAAAGCCTCGCCAGGAGTAAGACATAGACATTAGGTGACCATAGCATTATCAAGCCACTCAGGAAATAGAACATCGACGAACAAATGAGCATAGGACGTCGGCCGATCTTGTCCGATATTGTTCCCGAGCAAGTGGTGATTACTGTTGCACCAATGAGTGACATTGCCACGATAAGCCCTTCTAAGGCAGCACTCAATTCGAGCTCCTTTTTTATGTAAACGATAGCACCTAAAAACGAAAAGATTGGAAATTTTCACCCAAGATTTGAACCGAATGCAACTAAAGAAGCAGCATTTATGCCAAAACAACAACATACGTAAAATATTCGAAGTACAACCAGATATGGTAAATTTTAAAAAAATAAGCATAATAATGATGAAGTTGAACTTCTCATCCTAAACTTGAAGAGAATCTAAATGCAACTAAGGAGCAGAATTCTTCCCAGGAATCAACACAAACTTGATTTTCTAAACTAGAGTTAATATTACTCTACTATACTCAAACATGATGCAAACGACAGCGCCTTTACTGATGTGAGCTAATCAAGTGTAGGAACATTTCCGAGAATAAGCATGAAAATGGAAAATCTTGAATTGAGAATTGATGGCAATAAATTACAGATACAAGCTTGATTTCACAAATTAGATTAATAAGGATACAGAAACAATCCCAAGAACAAGCATAACATCAGAACACGGAGCTTGGCATACTAGTTTATCTTGAGGAGAATGAATGCAACTAAAGAGTGGAATTGGTTCCAACAATCAAAAACACAAGCTTGACTTACCAAAATTAAATTAAGATGCCACTCACTGAGCATTTATGTGCTTCATAGATTGATAGAAATCATGAACGTAAAGACAAACAAAATAAGCATACAAAAGGACAAAGAGGAACTTCTAGTCCATAACTCGAGCTTAATTGAAGTAAAGAACAGATTTTTTCCCTCAAGAAGCAACAGCACAAGCTTCATCTTCCACATTAAATCAGTATATCACCCTCTACCACTCTCAAACATTTGAGTAACTTACTCAAATTGATGTAGATGAGTGAATATTTATATATAAACTAAGCAGAAATACCAAAGATGCAATTACCTGCAATGGTTGCATTATCCCATCCTTGCAAAAGGTTACCAATTGTGGCAGCAATTGCTACCAATGCAGCCCCGTTCATTGTATCGAAATCGAGAGACGTCAATCCTCAAACCTCTGTGTGAAGTAAACTAAGATCAATAAAACAGTAATAATCAAGAAATACAAGTGTAAAAAATAGATCCTCCTAAAACTGGGCTCAAAATTCTGATTCCTCGAAGTTGCTCAAAAGAAAAAATCGAAACAAATAGGGAAGCCAATTCTTAGAAGCCATCAACATCAGGAAAAAAAAAGTTGTAAAGAGAAAGATATATACTGAAAGATCTGAGAGAGAGAGAGAGGGTGGGAGAAGGAGAGATCTTAATACCTTTTGAGAAGCTAAAAGGGGCAAAACTAAGAGCAATCTATGAGGTACAAAGAAAGTGAAGTGGCTGATGTACTCAATGCCTACTATCAAAGAGTGAATATATATTGGCTCACTGCTTTTTTTAGAGAGAGAAGCAAAAGGGCAAGAGACAACCGTTCAAGTACAGCTAACTGGTAGGAAAACTTTCCTTGTGCAGAAAACTCACAATAATTATCAGCAAAATCGGGATGAAATTCGCGAGTGAAATTCAAACAGCATACGAACAAAAAATATCGCGAAAGGTTCTCTCTACTCTCTAGGATAAAAGTGAATCTAGAGCGTCTGAAACTGAATAAGCCCTACCACTATCCTATGTGTAAAATAACACACACAGAGAGCTCAGTTCGATTAAAGACAGCTCCTTCACTCAAGGATTCCTCAAAACTATCGAACACCAAACCTTTACACACAAACTCAGGGGAGCCCAGGTGTTCGACTTCGAAAAGGAATCAGAATCTTGTGAACTGTTTTAAAGGGTTTGCAAAAGATTAAGAGATCTTGATAGTTAACAAAGTGGGTGAAGTAAAAAATTGAATCTTTAGAGATAAAGAGACGATTGTGAAGGAGAGGATAGAGGAGAAAAAAAACCAAGGTCCTCCAAAATTCATCGAGAAAGAATTATATTGCTGTAAAACATTAGATACTGTGATTTTTGTCCACTTTCAATTCGAGGGCCCATCATTTTCCAATTTCTTTAAATTCTTATGAAACAATCACGAGTAGGAGTAGTAGTAGTTGCCCACTTATTATTGATTGTTTTGTACCAGCTTTATTATGATGTATGACCAAATGTCTCATTGTTATTCCTTTTCTATTTTCTTCTTTCTACTATTCTTTGAGAATATTCTTTCTACTTAATTATTTTCATATGCAATTTCTTATACTCTTTCGTTTCTTGAGATTTTTTAATTGTAGGTTTTTTTTTTATTACCAATCAATCAATGATGAAAGTTGAAAACAAAGTTCTTTTTCATTTCATTTCTTATATGAAGCTAAAGGGACACTTTGTTTATATTTATAAATAAGAGTGTCTGGATTTATTGGGGAAGCATACGTAATATTGTTTGATTTTGCTAAAATTAGCTTTCAAATCCTACCATTTATTGATTATTTGACTTCATTATTATTCCATTTTAGTAATGATTTTGGGTACTAAAACATGCAAGATTGATGATTGAAAAGAAGACACCTATTACAATTTGCAAAATATGACATGAAACTTACTACAAATCGAGGCAAATGAATCATGGGAAGATAATATTAATATTATAGAAACGTACTATGCTACTATATATTTTAATCAATTATTTATATTGCACATCAATCAAACTTAGGTCACGAAAAAAGAATGAATATCATTGTATGTAAAGGGGTAATAGTGATTTATTGTTAGGGGACATCATTATGCAATATCGATATTAAATTAGGAGGTGGATATTTTTTTATATTTCATATATAAAGTGAAAAAGTTTGGTTTACTAAAAGATACCGACATGAAAATACAAGTCAAGAATAATGGAAATTTTTTTAGTAATAGATTGAATAAAAACCAAGAAATTGAAGTGAGAAAATATGAAAGACTAAATTAGGAACCTCACATATAACTTTCACAATATATAGAGTTTGATTTGGGAGGATATTGTATACAAAATTAACCAAACTCCAAAAGAATAATCTTGGCCGAATGCAAAGCATATTTATTTGATTTTTTTATTTGATGGTACGGCGGTGCTCATTGCCATTAATGCTTTTGTTTTTAAATTTTATATACGATAATTATTATTTTTTTTATACTTGTTTGTTTTGCATGTGTGGCACTCTTAGTATATCTTAATTATTAATTATTAGTGAACGATTTTTGGTTAGAGTTGTATGAAATTAATTATTATTATTTTGTATATAATAGAAATCTTGTTAGTTTTATATATAGTGAGCTAAATTATTAACTGAGCCTGACCAAAACACAAAATTATATTTCCAATATAAAATGAAGATGGAAAGTTAAATATTTAAAGCTAGTTAGGTGCATTCACACCAAAGGGCATGCATCTAGTAGCTGTAATATTAAACTAATAATTAAAGGTAAGAGTAAGACAATGAACTTTAAGAAATAAATGATTAGTCATGACATTAGAAAAAGGAAAAAGGAATATTGTATATAAAATTATAAAGTTGCAATTAAAGCAGGGGAAAAAGGGGACTAGTCATATATCTGGAGTATATATATTAATAATTGCTACTTAATATAATTAATGTAGTTCAAAATATATAAAAATATTTTCTCAATCGAAATTATTGTAGTTATTCGTATATATATATGTATTATCATGCAAATATAATGATATCTATAGTAATGACTAATGGGGAAAATAAAAACTCAGAATTGATAAAAATATCCTATAGAATATTCAATATATCAACTTGCTTATATCATATATTGATTGGACAATTGGGTGCAATACATGTGGTTTAAATTGGGCCTAGCTAGCCAGCTAGCTAGCTCATAAAGATTTCCAATAAAAAATGAATTGAACGTTAACTCAAATAGTAGCTAGGTAGGAATTGAAGAACAGCTTAATTTATGGATGCATGCTTTGATATATATAAACAAAACATCTTCTTGCATAACTATATCTCTCTCACTCTCTCTCTCTTTATATATATATATATATGTCCAAAATCATCATCAACATCAACATCAAGAAGAAGAAGAAGAGACAGCAACCAAAATGAATGAAAGATATGTAAGAATTGGCATTAATTTATTTGAGAATTGAGAGAGCTAATGGATTATATATCCCCGCTTACATTTCATCTTGTTCCTTCTTTTTTACTTCAAAGATTCATCCTCATTACTCAATTAAGATTCAAATATCTTCTTAATTCATTTTTCCATTTATTACAATTTTCCTATTTGGATTATATAATAACTATTCCATCATGTAAGTATAAATGTACATGCATGAATTAATTTCTTAGAAACTTGATATAATTATAATGATCAAAATATTAATTGAAATTCCTTTCAGACATAGCTAGCTTTGATTGAAAGCTAGCTTTACCCAAACTAAAACTAAAACTAACCTTAAAGTCTCGGTATAGTCAGTCAGAAACTATATTTTTTTAATTTCTACTCTCTTGATCATAAATATTTATATATATACTTCACTTGAAAGCAAACATGTACAATTATACAGTCTATACCAACATATATCTACCAGTATAAATGTCTCAAGAATCCCTATTCTTTCTCACCATCAAACTATAAACATGGCCTTTTCTCTATGTTCCAAGCTATATTTTCTAGCAGCATTGTCGCTACTCTACATTACTCTAGTGACCACAACGCAAGCAGTGGAGCTCTCCATCGTGGGCTACACGCCCGAGGATCTAACCTGCATCGACAAACTGATCAACCTATTCGAGTCGTGGGTGGACAAGCATGGCAAGATGTACAAAACCCTAGAGGAGAAGCTGCATAGGTTCGAGATTTTTAAGGATAACTTGAAGCACGTCGATGAGAGGAATAAAGATGTTACCAACTATTGGCTAGGGTTGAACGAGTTCTCCGATCTGAGCCATGATGAGTTCAAGAAAATGTTCTTAGGCCTCAAGGTATCGGATGATCGAATTCCCAAGAGAAATAATAATGGGGATGGTAATTTCAAGTACAGGGACTTTGTGGATTTGCCTAAGTCTGTTGATTGGAGGAAGAAAGGAGCCGTGGCTCGAGTCAAGAACCAAGGTCAATGTGGTACGTATATATTGATTACTATCTATATACTATTCACTTTTGTTTTTGATAAATTAATGGTATAGAACAATCATGGATGCAGGAAGTTGTTGGGCGTTCTCGACAGTGGCTGCAGTTGAAGGGATTAACCAGATTGTGACGGGGAACCTAACCGAGTTATCGGAGCAAGAGCTGATCGACTGCGACACGACCTATAACAACGGGTGCAATGGTGGTTTGATGGATTACGCCTTCTCCTTCATCGTCTCCAATGGCGGCCTCCATAAGGAAGACGACTACCCTTATCTCATGGAGGAGGGCACTTGTGAAGAGAGCAGGGTGAGTACATATATATATATCATATAAACTCATGATGATGATGATGAAAAGATTTGGGGTTTTAATTAGGGTGAGACGGAAGTAGCGAGCATCGATGGGTACCAGGATGTGCCAAGGAACGAGGAGACGAGCCTCTTGAAAGCATTGGCGAACCAGCCTTTGAGTGTGGCCATTGATGCTTCTGGGAGAGATTTCCAGTTCTATAGTGGGGTAAGAACTATACACTATATATTAATGATGAGTTAAATATTGAATAGAATTAAGGATATATGTATGCATGCATGCGTATTGTAGGGAGTGTTCGACGGGCATTGTGGGACGGATCTTGATCATGGGGTTGCAGCAGTAGGGTACGGAACGAGCAAGGGATCGGATTATCTGATAGTGAAGAACTCATGGGGTCCTAAGTGGGGTGAGAAGGGTTATATTAGGATGAAGAGGAGCACTGGCAAGCCAGAAGGCATGTGTGGCATCAACAAGATGGCCTCATTCCCTACCAAATCTAACTAAATTCATTCAATCACCTTCATCTTCGTCTTCATTCATTATTACTCTTTCTTTTACTCCTTTTCCCTTGTTTCTTCTTGTTATTGTTGTTCAATGAATAAAACACTTTAATTTGTTTTTCTTCTTTCGTTTTTTTATGTCATTAATTTAATTGTTTGCTATGGATACTGCTTAATTACTAGGACATTGAATAGCATCGCATAGGTGTGTCGTCATTTTATCAACCAATTGGGCCGTTTATAGATAATGCAAAGCCCATATTCACAAAAGTAACGGAACGGTTCCTTCTAATAAGGGAAAAAAAAAGAATATGAAAATCATAAACATTCTTCATCTTCTTCTTCTTCCTTCCTGCGCTAATTCTCTATCTCTTCTCCATCAAATGGTGAGGGTGGTGGGTTTCATGGTTTAAAGATAAAATACAAGCTGCTCCGCCTCCGATTAAGAGATTGTCACCCCTTCAGGCTTCAATAGTAGCAGCTATTCTAGTGATGATGGTATGAATAAAGAATCCATTTTTGGCAATATAACGCCAATTTGAAGCTCTACTCATTCCTATGCACTTTTCTTTCCAATTTACTTCAAATATTCATTTGCAATTTATGTTCTTGTGGCTGTTTGAGCTTCTCTACTCTTGATTATTTCCTTTTTCTTGTCTGTAAATCTCCCTACCATAATCAAAGTAGGAACTCAACCTTACATTCTAGACTAGATAGGCTCAAACTCAATTCTCACATGCGATTGGTCGGTGCAAAATTGAACAACCATCACCTTTACTATACAGAGCAATAAAGATGCAATTCTTGGTGGGAAGAAAGGGCAAAGATATATATTTTTTTGCTAACTATTCTACTTTTGTGTATAGTAGCAATAGCTTACCAAGTCTGATCTTTGTTCTTTATTTGGAATTTCTCTTCGTTCTTTATTTGCAATTCTTGACTTTTCATGTCTCTTTGATTTGGTCGTTTGCCTTTTTTTGTTGCTCATTTAATTTCTCGACCTGTCCTGATAACACGCTGATTGTACCCCAGGTGTTCGATTTAATGCGCAACTGATCATCCTTCCTCTCAAACAATGGCGGGTCTAGCTTTTGCCCCACCCGTTTCTCCTCCATGGCAGCTCCAATTCGATACACCTACGGTTTTCGCTGTTTCCCTTCGATCCCAGTTTCTATCTAAACTTGGAGGTAGTGTGGGTACGAGGAAATTTAGACACATCACGTGCTCTGCATCTCCCCACAAAATAGTTCGTGACCCGAGGTTAGACAAGCATGTCGTGAAGCAAAACAAGATTCGGTTTGTTCGAAAGCTGATGACTCTTCTGCTTTCAAAGCCCAAGCACTTCATGCCTATTCAAGTTCTCTATAAATGCCAATCTTATTTGTCTTTACCCACCTCCCGCTCCCTCCTTACAATGATCCACCGTTATCCTACTATCTTTGAGCTCTTCTACATCCCAACACCTTCTACCCCATTCCACGCTTCCGGCCCCCTCTCTCAGCTTTGCGTTCGCCTCACCCCCGCCGCTGCAGCCCTTGCTAAGAAGGAGAGTGATATTAAGAAATCTATGGCTATTTCTTTGGCAGCTAAGCTCCAGAAGTTGTTGATGCTCGCCTCCCCGTATCACAGGCTATTGTTAAACAAGCTCGTGCATTTGGCTCCCGATCTTGGCCTTCCAGTGAACTTCCGCTCCCGCCTCTGCAATGATCATCCAGATAGATTTAAGGTTGTCAACACTTCTTACGGGCGTGCACTTGAGCTGGTTTCATGGGACTCGAGCTTGGCTGAAGCACTGCCATGGCGTGATCAAGGTGAGCCTCCAGGGCTGATAGTGGACAGGCCGTTGAAATTCAAGCACCTGAGGCTGCGGAAAGGGCTGAATATCAAGAGGTGGCATCGTGAGTATCTGATAAAGTTCAAGGAAGTCCCGGATGTATGCCCGTACGCAACTAATCCGGAGGAATTGGCGAAGGAGTCAATGAAGGCAGAGAAGCGAGCTTGTGGAGTGGTGAGGGAGGTTTTAGGGATGACCGTGGAGAAGAGGACACTGGTGGACCATTTGACGCATTTTAGGAGGGAATTCGGGTTGTCGAACAAGGTGAGGGGGATGCTGGCAAGGCACCCGGAGTTGTTCTACATAAGCTTGAAGGGGGAGAGAGACTCGGTGTTTCTGGTGGAGGGGTATAGTGATAAGGGTAAACTAATGGAGAAAGATGGTGTGTCCGTGATAAAGGAAGAGCTGATGAAACTGGTGCTACAAGGGAAGAGGTTGCGGAGGGAGAGGAGGAAGGAGGTCGTCGATACGAAAAGCACCCCAACTTTGGTTGATCGAGTTGATGATGAGTATTACAATGAATGTGACGACGGGTTAGATGATCTTTTCCAAGAAGAAGAAGAAGAAGATTTTAGTGAAGAAGATGATGATGAAGTTAAGGGGTTGGTATGGCATGAAGAGGGAGGAGAGTTTTGGAGTGCTGAGGAAACTCAATTGGTGCAAAATGGAAGTGATTGTAGTTCAGAACCATGGTAGTTGAGTTATTTTGATATAAGTTTTTTTGAGCTAAATGTATATTTATTATATTGGAAAGCTACATAGACTGTTGATTAATACCTATCATAAAGTTGGCCAGATCTCATTTTAAAGAAGATGTATTAAGAAAGAGCAAAATAACCAAGTCAGAAAAAGATTAAACTAAGAAGCGACTGAGAGAGAAACCTTTAAAACAAGAAGCATCTCTACTACTTGCATTCCAAAAGATACTCTAGAAGGGATATGGCCATGTTTGATCGATCGATATCTCTATTGGAAAATAGTAGTGGTAGTATATTACAGCAAGCCTAGTGTCACATAATCTCCAAAATCTTCATGATTTCCAGGGAATGCCCGTCATGCCCTGTGTCATGTTGTAACCACCGGAGCTTAAATTTAGTGGACTTGCAGGTCCACCGGAGGATTCACTCAGAGTCCCTCGTGATGGCGAGCTGCTGGCACCTCCACCTCCACCTTGCTTCATTTTTGGAATGGCCGAAGGTTCCATTTTGTTTGTCAAAACTTCCCTATGACCATCTCCATCTGGCATAAAGCTTCCCACGATAACCTGGTCAATGCCGGAAATAATCACTTTTTCTTTACAGTGCATAAAACCAATTGGTAAGCCATGAGAAGTGCACATGCACAGAAGAAAGGAAACATAAAACATACAAATATATGCACACCATAGAAGCAGAGTGTGCGTGGTGCAAATAACTTCTTATAATATATAGTCAAGATATAACAGTGCAAGAACAGGGGAAAACCAAGATGTGGGCAGTGGCATGGCAAACATCAGACATTCAGATAATCAAATCTGCTAATTCACAATTACACTACTCTACCGGAAAAAAGAAAATAATTTATAGTATACAACTGGATACACTTCTTCAGAGTAAACAGACTAACCTGAGCAGGAGATGCTGCAACTAGTAAACCGGCCACAGAACCACCCAGAACACTTCCATCAGGTTTAGCTAAAGCAACACTCAATCCACCGGTTCTGCTTTTATGACCACCAACTTCAGTTAGCATGAATGATCCGGATAGCGATAAGATCTCAAATGGACCCTACACAAATTGAAAATAATATGAATATTAATTCAATAAGGAATAGAAGAAACCAAAACAACACAATGTTTCTTCATGGTGAGGAGATACATAGTGATACAACAGCCTAGCCTAAACTTTGGCTTAATATACGATTGTATATTTGTAAGTGCGAGAAACTAATTATACGATTATAAATGCACGAAATAAATTATGACCGGGGATTACATGCCAATTCAATAAGATTATTTATTTTGAAGAAAGTACTAGAATTTAGGTAATGATATAGCTTAGTCCAGATATGCACATCTGGTTGAAGCATCAAATCCTTTCATATTTCATACCACATAATTGAAGCTATCTTCAGGAAGCAGTGGATATCTTGGTAATTAAAATACAACATGACAGAGATCCTGAAATAGAAACATCCAAAAAGAATATGGAATGCAAATCAAATAAATATGAAAAGGGGAAGAAAAAAAATTATACCTCATAGGTGGCAGTTCCACCAGATGTTGCAGCCTGGCGAAGCATTACAGTAGCTATGGTCCCATTGGCGGAGAGAACACAAACTGCCCTGGGTCCATTCTGGCAAATGGCCATTATTTTCGAAGAGACATCCTGTAGCAAATAATGCTAAACTTCAGTACGGTTACAAAATGATTTCTTCCTATTCATTTCATGACTGACTTCCAGAACCACAAAGTACTTTGGCATATCAGTCGTTCAAAATGCATCTCAAGTGACTATAGAAAAGAAAGAGCCAACATTCGATAGGGCCCCCCATTCCAGTTCTTGGAGGGAAGGAACAGCATAGCACAAAGCCCACAAAAATGGTAGGCATGCATAGAGCATTCAATAGTTGAAATCAGACTGACAGAAATGACAACAAATACCAAATGTGCAACGGGAATAATGTTGTCTAGCCTCAAAAACAACAAAAAGATTGCAATTTAAAGTTTAATTGACTTAACTTTGATTAGAATTTAAGAATCGTTAAGGCAATAAAAAAGGAAATAATGCTCAACATAAATTAATAGATCAGAAAGGACGAGTCTTTGGAAAGACTAAAAATCCAATAATTGCAATTCATTTGTGTATCCATATAGTAGAATCCAAAGTGTCTGTGCCAAAACAAGTCGCTGGCCAGGCATGCTTCTGGATATTGATGGAACCTAAAGCACCATCTAGATAGCCAAGACCTCAGCTGAAGGAAGGCGAGGAAAATGAAGCAGTGCTGATGCTGATCGTTGACTAACAGAGGAAAGAAACCAAAAAAAAAAACATTGAAATATTACCTCTCCAGTGTTCACGTTGAGAATATGCGGTTCGAAACAGATACCAGTTGAACCTGCAAGCAGAGACTTTCGGTCAGTATTTTAGAAGATGACATTAAGTTAGAATAAGAAACATGTAGAATATGCTAGTAAGAAGAGAAAATACAAGTATGAAAAAAATAAACAATAGGAAAAAGAAAACAAAAATGATCAACTTGGCAATATGGAAACAAAAATAGAAAAGCAAATACAAACATCAACCAGAATATTGCTGAATAAAAGATTCTCTAGCTTGAACAAGGGATGCTGGTAAAATTTCCTATAAATAGATCCTGGATTTTGGTTGCATTTTTCGATTAAGCAAATCCAAGGTTCCAGCATACTTATCACATTCGATAGCCAATGATCGCGCATCATAAATAATACACATTCACATCGCACATATTATATATCCTAGCAGATTAAAATGTGAAAGCCCATTCATAATTAAATTCCCATAAAAACAGAGAAAAAACAGAAACATCACAATAAAATAATTATCAAAGACACAAATAAGTTAGGATGTGGTCTATGCAAGTAAGCAACTTATAGTAATCAGAATCTAACAACATCACATATATATATATATATATATTATAAGTATATATTTACATAGAAAAAACATACTCAGCACATGGTTCCCGGTATACAAAAAATATTAAGTATATTGCAAAGATGATAGCTTTTATAACACAACACTCCTATAAATGACAGAAAACGAAGTCAAGTTACCTAAAGCTTCGGAATTGTGCTTTACTTTATTCCTAGAACCACGGGGTCTGCCCCTGGCCTTCTTCGCAGTGGGTGAAGCCGAACCATCCATCGACGGCAAGCTCTCCATCTGCGCTGAATGAGGAGTCACCATCGGAGAGGAGAAATTCTGCTGCGGCGGCACAGCAGCATCCATTTGACCCAAGGGAATGTTCATGCTGCCATCGGGGCCGTACTTTCTCGGCCGTCCCCTCTTCCGCTTCTGCTCGGCGGCAGAGTTGCTTATCACGGTGGCGCCGGCAGGGATACTTTGGAACGGCGGCGGCGACGATACTACCTGCCTGAAGGCGCCGTCGGAGTGCATGTAGGCCATCTGCATTTGCTGTTCAAGCTGCGGCTGCGATGCCGCCGGATTCATCACCTGTGACGGCGAGCTCATGCTAAACGGCTCACGGTTCGCCATCGACGCCGCAGCATCGGATGCTCCAGACATTTTTTGTTTTGCGATCGGAATTTTCCGAAATTACCTGAGCACCAGACAGTGGAGTGAGCAGAATTCGCAGATCTTCATTGGAAGTTAGAGGAAGCACCTTGAAATGAGTTCAAAATCCTAATATATGAAATTCGGCTGAAATTGAAGCGCAGAAGCGGTAATTGTTCAAATCCACTTGAAGAGGGAAGAGAGACCAATCAGAGATTAATTTGTGGAGAATTTTATAATAGGAAGAAAACAATTTGTTCAGGAAAAGAGGAAAAGGTTAAATTTAGTAACGCGAAACTAAGAATTCCTGAAATTTTTGAAAAAGTAAATATAAAAAATTAAAAGAAACACAGTGAAACAAGTTCAAAAAGGAAACTGTTTTTTTGTTATAAAAACCTCCAAAATTCAGCAGAATTCACCAAACTCACGAGCGGATCAACCAAAAAATTCTAAAAATTACACCTCGCGAAACATAAACAGTTCCTTCAAATTCAAAATTTTCCAGCAATACACGATTAAAATAATACCGAGAAAATCAGAGAAAATTAAGAAAAAATCAAGAAAAATACAGAAAAATCACGAGTATCTTACCAAGAAATTAGGAAAATTTTCGGTAGCTACGGATAAATAACAAGGGGAAGAAGGGAGCGGCAACGAATTTTCCAAGGGATTGTAAGTAGAGAAATAAATTAGGGTTTTTGTAGAGAAAAGCTTTTCGTAAATAAATATATTTTCTTAAATTGTGACCAAAGAAAGGGAAAGGAAAATCATCATTACGCTGTCGTTTTAGCTTATTAAGCATTACCTTAATACGCCGTTTTGCTTCAACTCTCTGCAGTAATTTGTGATTAAGGAGATTAATTATCAATAATATATAGTAGAAATTAGTGGGCTAAATTTGTGGAATTTGAGTTGGATTACATTATTAAGAAAAAAATAATAATAATTAAATCCAGCCTATTATTACGTATATAGTTTTTAAATAATTGATATATATTCCAATAATCAATATAATATAAATTGATTTGATTTGGATAATTCTATAAAAAAAAATCCGAATATATACACGTATTAATTAGTTTATCTATTCCTTAAAAAGAGATTATCTACTAAATAATAGATTAGGTTAATTTACTTAATAGGTATATCTATCTGAATTTATAATAATAATATTATGATGGTTATGGTATGAGTTTTGGTTGGTAGATCATGCACAGGCACAGGACAGCATGTTTGTTATTCTCATCTCCTTTACATTTACCCAGAAAATAAAAGAAAAGGGTTCATGCTTCTAACTTGTAGTAATTATTATGTGCATGAATATTTTGGTCATTTATATTTTGGTCACTGCCACTGTCACTGCAGCAACATCATATCTATCTATCCATAGAGTAATGTAATACAAACTCAAACAAGTTAATTATCACTAGAGAATGAAAGTAACAACAAAACCATATGGAATTCTTTCAAAGTAGAGACAGACATCTTAAGTGATAGATAGTAACTCCACAAGGTTCTTGAACAACTGAACATATCACCACTACACAAGGCCAGTCTGTTTGCAATTTTCAACAGAATCAATGAGAGTTTCTTTCAATGGCCTATACTCCCAGCCAAGCCCCTGCAGTTTCTCTGAACTCAATTGTGGCACATCTCTGCCTTCTTTGAACCTGCAAAAGTGGTATATATAATATACTCTTTCAACTAATGCCTAAGTTCTATTTTGAAAGAGAAAAAGAAAGAAAGAAAGAAAGTTACCTCTTGGGGTAGTTATAGTTTGGATAGGTTTCCTTCAAAATTTGCACCAAATCCTCATTCTTGATCATGTGAGACGTGCATAAATATCGACCTTGAGCTTGGGGCGTCTCGTATACTAACTTGATAGCTTCGGCTACATCACGTACGTCTACTAGTATACGTAGAGTGTTCTCCATTTCCTCCTTTCCTTCTGCCGAAATATAAGACAAACAGAAGCAGAAGCAGAAGCCTCTTTGTGATTTGTGACTCCCACTTGCAAGTTGCAGCAGACTAATAACCAAAAATAAGAAAAAGTAGTACTTACTACCTTTCAACAAATCGAGGAGAATCAAAGTGCTAGAATTTGGTGTGTGTTGCAGCATTGGACCGAGGATGATGCCGGGACACACGGAGACCAAGTCGAGCCCGTTTTTCTCAGCATAATCCCAAGCCTCGGCCTCGGCAGCTACTTTGGAAAGACAATACCAATTCTGCACACATAAGTATATATATTATATTGTGAGGGTGAAACTGCACTGCACTGCAGTTGTTGAAATATATAGAAAGGTAGTTTACATTAGTTCTCCTGCAGAAGTCCTTGTCTGACCAACAAGCCTCATCCAACACTTTATCTTTAGGCCAACTGGGGTTCACCACCACGGCAACAATCGATGAAACCAGCACCACACGCCTCACCTTGGCTTCGGAGCAGGCTTTCAGGACATTTACAGTGCCTTTCACAGCAGGCTCAACTATTTCAACCTACACCATCATATATATATATATATATAGATTAGTAACACCTCAAACTGCAAATTAAAACAAAATTTAGAGAGAAATTAAAGATAGAGAATTGAATTGAATTGAATTGAACCTGAGGGTTTGGTGTAGAGGCTGCAGTGAGAGCAGGACTGGCTACATGGAAAAGACCATCACAGCCTTTGACTGCTGCAAGAATGGAGTCAAAATCAAGCAAGTCTGCCTTGAAGAGCTTGAGCCTTTCATCACTTGCATTCTCAAGCTTCCATAAATGGGCATTTTTGTCATCCCCTATATCACCATCACACATCAAACTCATAAATATGGAAAAAGGAATTCAGATTTAAGTGCAGGCATGCACGTGACTCCCTCGATAAACAATCATCGCTGCAATCAAACTTTAATCTAACTACATAGTGCAAACAACAAGAGACAGAGACAGAGAGAGAGAGAGGGAGAGTACGAGGGTTTCTGAGGGTGCCATGAACAGTGTAGCCTTGAGAAAGAAGAAGCTTGATGAGCCATGAAGCAACGAAGCCACCTGCACCAGTAACACATACACTACTCATACCTCTTTCTAGCTCCCTCCCATACGCAATTATAATCCAACTCTAATGTGCTCAATGCTGCTGCTGCTGCCGCCTTTTCATTAACAGCTAGCTAAGAATTATATATATACACAATGCTAGCTAGCTAGCTGCAGCTGCACGACAGTATTAATTAATTAATGATTAAAGTCAGTCAGCACTAGAATATTTTTATATGCTCATCAGTCATCATCGGCTGGCTAGCTACATTTTGGGACGTGCTTATGTCAGAATTACTAATTAATTAATAAGATTAATTAGCAAAATAGTTACCTTTCCAAAATATTTTATGCTGATCGCTGTCGCCAATCCGAGGCGATTAAAAGTTTGTACATCGAACTTATAACTAATTGAGCACCATTTTGCTATTATCCTAATTTTCTACTAAATAAAGCTACAGATTTTATTCAAAAAAAAAAACTGATTTTTTTCTCATGAATTGTTTGATTCGTGTTTTTAGCTTAACTTTTTAATTCGAAAATCTACATGCATAAATGGATATGCTATTTATTTTAGAAAACATCTTCATCGATATCAAATGGAGAAAAAGGACTTTGGGTCTCGTGATATTATTTTAACAATACCTCAAGAATAAGTAGAAAGATTTATATAGAAGTCTCTTCAAGTACAACTATTCCAACCAAGCGTACAATATTAGTATTATTGAACTAGTGCAGAAATGGAAGATGAAGTGAGAAGGCCCATTTGTTTGTAATTCTCAACAGTGTCAATAAGAGTTTCTTTCAGTGGCCTATATTTCCAACCAAGTCCCTGCAGTTTGTCTGAATTCACTTGTGGCAGCTCCCTTCCTTCTCCGAAGCTGCAATCAATAATAAATTCAATGGAGTAAAATTCAAAGTTTAAGCTCAAGTGAAGCTCGGCTCAGCTCATTATTTATACCTCTTGGGGTAGTCATAATTGGGATAAATTTCCTTTAAATTCTGCACCAAATCCTCAGTCTTGATGGAGTGTGGCGCACATATGTATCGACCTCCAGCATGAAGCTGCAGCATCTTCTCGTATACGAGTTTCATAGCTTCGGCAACGTCGCGTACATCTACTATTATACGTTGATGGTTTTCCGTTACCTCGTATCCTTCTAATAATGCATACATGTCACCAAATTTAAAAGTATTCTATTAGGTCTACAAGTTCAAACAAACAATTAATGTACAATATGTTAATTTAGCCAAACTTGCCTAGACCTACTCAAGGATTATCCACTGTATATGTTGTTTAGGGAAACAAGTAATTAAGAGCTCATGAGTAATCAAGAATACCTTTCAAAAGATTGAGGATGATAGTACTACTCGTATTTACTGTAGGTTGTAGCATAGGGCCGACGCTGACACTCGGGCACACGGAGACCAAGTCGATCCCATTTGTTTCGGCGTAGTCCCAAGCCTCGGCCTCGGCTACTGTTTTCGAGAAACAATACCAATTCTACACGCATTCAAGAAACACATGTTAGTTAATAAAAGGCACAAACTATGAAAAGCTAGCTAGCTAATTAAACCATGCAAGATTAATGTCCAAACTTGCATTAGTTATCTTGCAGTGTTCACTGTCTGACCAACAGCTCTCATCCATCACTCTGTCCTTAGGCCAACTAGGATTCAACAAAACTGCAACGATCGATGAAACGAGCACGACACGACCCACGTTCGCCTCCGAGCATGCTTTGAGCACGTTAAGAGTCCCTCTCACAGCAGGCTCCACGATTTCCTCCTAATAATATTACATCAAAAATTAATCATAATTTTGTCAGAGCTAATTAAGTATGTCACAAATCAAATTGTTTATATTCCATCATTTGGCACAACACACAGATAGTACCTGAGGGTTTGGTCCAGAGGAAGAAGGAGCGGGGCTAGCAACATGGAAAAGACCATCACACCCTTTGACAGCTGCAAGAATAGAGTCAAAATCGAGCAAGTCTGCCTTGAAGAGCCTCAGCTTTTCTTCTGCATTCTCAAGTTTCCAAAGATGGGCATTTTTGTCATTCTCTGGACTTCGAACTGTGCCACGAACTGTGTAGCCTTGAGAAAGAAGAAGCTTAACCAGCCACGATGCCACGTACCCTCCAGCACCTGTTACACACACACACTTTCCCTTTTCTTCCATTTTATCTTCTCTTATATATTATGAAACCAATCTAAATCTAAAGTTGTTCAAGAATCACCATTAATGTGTGTTTATATATACTATTAACTAACGTACCCTAAGTAATAATTTGTTTCTAAATTACGTAATCGACTAGCCAATAGGAGTATAATATGACTTCTTTGGTGGTTAGATTAATTAATTAAATGTATATTCCAATAATAAAACAATCCCTCGAATCTTGAATTAACTATATGACAAACAAATACTTCAAACCTCACTATTCACATTATGGGTGTATATATGCATTATATAATATATAAATTGAAATATTAACTTAATTAGGGTTGTTACAACAACCATAATAAAGTTTGGTAGTTTGCCTTTCATGTAGAATGACGTAGCACGTTCATTATTGAATTATTATTTTAACGTGAAAAAGAAAAGGATTATTACATCATGCA
This sequence comes from Leonotis leonurus, assembly GCA_026898415.1. Taxonomy (NCBI): domain Eukaryota; kingdom Viridiplantae; phylum Streptophyta; class Magnoliopsida; order Lamiales; family Lamiaceae; genus Leonotis; species Leonotis leonurus. The sequence goes on from JAPKLX010000115.1 coordinate 834,727, forward strand.
GTACAAGGATTGGAGCAGAAGGTGCAATTCATGACCAGAGGATGCCAAACTGCTTGTAACTCTCAACGGAGTCCACAAGAGTTTCTTTCAACGACTTGAATTTCCAACCAAGTTTTTGAAGCTTTTCCGAACTTATTTTCAACTCGTCTCTTCCCTCATCTTTTACCCTGCAATGTTTCATAGTAACCATTAAGAAATCCAGTCATAAATTACAAGTCAAAGCAAGCATTTTTTTCTGAAAAATTTCCATCTCAATTCAAGTTTCAAAGAGAAATTAAAGATGGAAATGCATCAAGAAATCAAATCCAAGTGGAAGAAAGATCATATATTCATATTACCTGCCCGGATAATCGTAGTTGGGATAGAACGTCTTGAGCATATTCACCAAATCCGCATTCTTGATCATATGAGCCATGCATATGTATCGACCCTCAGCCTCAGGTTTCTCGAACACTAATTTCAAGGCTTCTGCTACGTCGCGCACGTCTACTATCTTCCGCAGATTGTTCTCTATTTCATCGTAGCATTCTGCAATCAGAGAATAGATTTGGTGCAGTAGATTAAAAAACAAGGCTTAAACTGAGTGTATCTTAGTGTTTGGATTTATATTTAAACGGAAAACTACAGAGGATTCAAGATCTAATCAGATTTGTTGATCAAATTCGAAATGCATATATGTATAGTACAATACAAAGCAATGATCTTTACCTAAGACAGATCAGTGTAAATTAAAGAACGTCGAGGTGTGAAGGAAAGGAAAATTATTGAATCTGCTTATCTGATCCCTACTCTGTATTCAAAGCAAGATTAGATTACAAAAAAAATGGAATTCAAACTCTTCCACTAATCGAAGACCAAAGTCTCAACACTAATTGACACTAAAATTATCAAGTTTTGTCGGGGTAAATGCAAGTGCAGTAGCTAAGAAACTGTCGCCAGGGATGTTCATTCCTGGTTTAAATCCAACCACTACATTCTTGGACAAGCTAAAGACTTGCACCACACTTCTATTACTTGTGATACGAGAAGATGATTAAGAGGTATGAGGGGAGCACTACTTGAGCCCCGATTATCACATAAAGTATATGCTCGGTTATATAACGTTCTCAAGAGTTGCAAAAAAATGTCGACATTCTAGGAAAAGCAAATAGACACAAACAACATAATTTGAAAGATAATTGAGCTACTAAGTACCTTTCATTATCTTAATTAGAACCAAGCTGCTGGCATTCGCTGTACCCTGTAGCATTGGCCCTAGCACAAGGCTTGGACACACGGTGACAACGTTGAGCCTATTCTTCTTTGCATATTCCCAACCCTCTGCCTCCGCCACTGTTTTTGAGTAACAATACCAGTTCTGTCAACAGAGATCAACAGAAAACAAGTTAGACACCGCACCAAATTATAAATCGTGAGGCTGAGAATGAATTAACTTGAAGATTTACATTAGTCTTCTTGCAGTATTCCTTATCCGACCAACAATCCTCATCCATCACTCGATCCTTGGGCCAATCGGGGATCAGGCAAACTGCAGCAACCGACGATACAACGACGACACGGCCAATTTTTGACTCAGAGCATGCTTTTAGGACATTGAGCGTGCCATTTAGTGCAGGCTGAACTAGCTCCACCTGCACTAGTACTACAGCCACAATTATGCAACATATAAACATTCATTCGTAATAACTAGATGCACATTATTATCTAATTTAGTAAATGGCAGTTCGAGCAAGAGATTATGCATCTCATGCCTCTGGATTTGGCACGGATTTTTCTGGAACAGGGCAGGCGACGTGGAAAACCCCGACACATCCTTTCACCGCTGCAAGAATGGAGTCGAAATCAAGTAAATCGGCCTTAAAGAGTTTGAGCTTTTCAGCTGCGTTGTCGAATTTCTTCAAATAAGCATATTTTTCATCCCCTGCAGCATACACGAATAAACCGCTATAAGCCTATAACAACGCCTTTGTCTTAACAGAAGGCAACAACTCATCCCAGCCCAATATGTTTTCAATCTCGTATTTTATTTTATTTTGTTTCATGAGGAATGCAAGTGCATAGCACAAGATTAATAAGCTAGAAACATGGAATCAACATGAAGAATTCCCTCATATGTTATGTTTTCACAATTCAATCCATAACCTCCCTCAATTTTATTCTTACTTTGAGCTAACATCACTTCCCTCATTGAAAATTAATAATACAAATAACAAGAACACAGACCACCAACTAAATCACGAACTTTTATTCATTTCTCAATTAAAACATGAACTTTAAAATTTGGCAATCAAATACACAAACTATATTCTTATTTCCCAATTGAAGCACAGTCCCTATTTTTGGCGAGTTCAATTCGTCTTCTCTGAAGAAATTTCCATCTCTACTCAGCCAAACAAAAAACCCAGTATAAAAACGATCGAAACCCAAAATCACCAGGAACAGGAAACTGACTTCAATTGCAATAAAATCATTCAAAATTCGAGTTATATTTACAAATATGAGTAATCGGCGGTAACTAATTTGGCAATTCTCCTTTATAACAGCTTTAATTCACAAAATAAAGATCAAATTAAACATACTACAGTATATATAACAGAGAGAGACCAGGATTTCTGAGGGTGCCATGAACGGTGTAGCCTTGAGAGAGAAGAAGCTTGATGAGCCACGAAGCAACGAAGCCACCTGCACCAGTAACGCACACAGTGACTTTCTCCGCCATAATTTTCCTCCACCAACCACCGCCGACAACAGTCAGTGAGAGTATTATATGGTGGCTCCACCGCTTACTATTTATTGCTACGTGTTCCTGTTCACTCCATTCCTTTGCATGCTTTTAACTATCCTCTCTCTCTCCTTTTCTCAAATTTTTTTTAAACAACCGTTAATAAAACACGTTTATTTTGTGATTAAGTCTGTAATTATTAGGCCATTTAAAATTATAGTAGTACGTTGTAGATATATATATAGTAAATGAGCTGCTATCTTATTCTTGGTAGTGAAATTTGGATTAATTTCTACCAAATTTTCAAACTATATTTCTAATTTAATATTTTGTGTTTTGGAGGTAGAAATTATAATGAGAATACTTGTTCTTCTATACATAAAAATTATACGAATCTAACTAATAACAAATGCAAATGAATATTGAACTCCCTAGCTATATATTTTTATAAAATATGTACTGACTGAAAATGAATAAATAAATAAATAAATAGAGACATAGGCAGAAGATGAAGTTAGAGATAAGTGTGGGGATAGGGGACAAAGAAATTGATGATTGGTTGAAGAAAGTAAAGTAAACTAAATTATCATTCATTCATACATATAAAAGAAAATCAAAATTTAATTGCATAAGATTGGTGTATTAATTAATTATTATACCCCAAGATGAAGTTAGATATGAGATGGGGACAGAGAAATTACTCCTATATATAATTCAATTCATCATATACCTCCCTTACCTACTAAAAACCTAAAGAATTCAATTCATCTAAACACATATCGTTTGGACCATTTCATTAGATTCTGTACAACTCACTCTTACTTGTTTCTTTCTCCTCTCGTCTCATTATTAATGACCTATTCTTTCATTATTAATGACCTATTCTTTATTAGATAAACATTTGCGCTATAAACAAATATTATGTTTTTATTAATCTTCATGTAAAAAAGTAAATAGATCATTATTAATGAGACGGGTAAGTATTCCTCATTTCAGAAAACAGACCCTACATTCTTTAACAAGAATATTATATATATAATTATATTATAGTGATAATGGGGAAAAATGTCCCTCCTTCGAAAGTGGATGTGGAAAATGTCCGTCACTTTTTTTTTATGTTAAAAATGCCCCTTTGTATTAAAGAATATAGTTTTGTTGACTAATTTTATTGGAAATGGAGAAAAGTGGTGGGACCCTCTGACAATATAACAACTTTTCCAACTAATTGACAAAAGATTCCCTTTTAAATTTTTCATACCTCTCGACCCTCTCTCTCCTCTCTCTCTTATATTTTTTTTGATATCCCTCATAAGTCATAACCCCTTCATACCTCTCGCCCATCTATCTCCTGTCCTCTCTCTCTTATTTTTTTTGATATCCCTCATATTGATATCCGAATATAGTTTGATATCCCAATATAGTTTTTTATCCCTCACCAAAAAAATTCTTATCTATCAATTCAATTCATATCCCATTGATATATCACTCGGTAATTTCATATCCCTCGGTCATATCTCTCGGTGCACGAAAAATCTCCAAGATGGGGGACTCGAATGAAGATATTCCCGAAGAAATTACGGTAATGTGCATGAATTACATATATGTATAACATATTACTGAGATCCCTCGAAAAATTGGTTGGGACCGCTCGACGTGTACCGAGCGGTCCGTGAGATTACCGAGGGATCCCAAAAATATCAAGCTTATTATGTGATTCTAATGCTAGATATGTTATTTGTTTTATGATTATGACGTTTTTTTATGCTTAAATATATGTTATAGTGTAATTTGTTAACATAATTGATTGTTTTGAAGTCTTAAGGCATATATTTATATATTTGATTATGAAACATAGCATGAAAAATGGATTAGATGATATAGTATTTGGGATCCCTCGAAAAATCCTTCGGACCGCTCTAAGTGTACCGAGCGGTCCGTGAGTTTACCGAGGGATCCCAAAGCCAGCAAGCTTATTACATGATTTTAATGTTAGATATGTAATTTTTTATTATTATTATGATGTTTTGCATGCTTAAATTAGTGTAATTTGTTAACGTCGAGCGGTTCCAAGACAAATTTTTGAGGGATCCAACAATATATAGGTTAATTATGTATTATTCTTGTTAAATATGATTTTTTTTTTTTTGGTTGTGTTTAAGATTTAAACGAAATAATTAGTGTTTAATATAAAGAAATTAATTGGTTATAGGTAATGCAACGTCCATGGTACCGTAGACCTGCTTCTATCAATCGTATATCACATCCGAACACATATTGTAGATTAACCTTATTAGAGGATATTAGGAGTACATTGATCGATGTCGGGGGTCATAATCTACTAGATAGATTCATTAGTGGGCCATTTGGCCACTTTATTGGGTGGAATCCGGGAGTCATTACAAGTCAGGCATTGCATGGGATAGTGAGTTGGGCCATTTATACAAGAATCGGGATTTGGTTCCACTTAAATAGCATGGATGTAGAATATACGATTCAAGATCATGCATTGATCACTGGATTGTGTTTTGGGGAATCCGGTTTCGATACTACTCTCACCTTTGATCCTAGAAATCTGAATATTTATAGGATTGTATGCAACAATTTAAGCTTACCGGCAGTTGATGTGTTAACACAATTTAAAAATTCACGTAACCGCATTCCCGATCCAAATGGTGATATTCATTTACGTGTAGCTCACGTACTGATGGCTTATATATTTATTTTTGGGCACGATGCACAAAAGCCCATATTCTCCTGGTTGTGGGCAATGGTGGAAGATATGGATGAATTCTATAATTTTCCTTAGGGTGGATACTCGTATAAGGTCCTTAGAAACTACATGAGGAAAACACAAGATAAGCAAAGATACCATCTTTATTGGCCCGTGTGGGCTTTAATGGTATGGGGATTAGAGGTAATTCCGGGACTTGGTCCATGTGCCGGTGAGATTAGAGGTGATCATGTGTATCCAAGGTGCTTGCGATGGAGATTCCGAAAAAAGTCAACCGAAACTATTGAACGACTACACGACTACTTTGATCTAGAGGTAATGATATATAATTTATTATTTTTCAATTATTTTAAATTGTAGTGATTATTTTATTACTAACTATAAATTTTAACTTATTTTTTTTACAGGCTTATAAAATTTCAAATATAGTTGCAGACGAGGAAGAGAAACAACGACCCTACTGGACTTCTACAAATTGTGAGTACCCTCTGTCAGTGCATTATGCACCCCTTTCTAATCCGTTGTCGAGGGGGGAACAGTTCAGAGTTGAGCAACGGGTGCCTCAAGAGAGAGATCACGTTTCACAGCCTATAGCGGATGATGTATCAGATGCCACTGTGTCACCAGTGAGAGCTTCTAGACGACGACGTGATTTGGGAAAGCACACTAGGGTAGAGCAACCTCCTCCTGATTCATCATCTAGTAGTAGTGGTGGGCATAGACCTGTTCCTGATTCAGTTCGCAGGGTTATACGGTCTGAGATTAATGCTCGTTTTGAAGAGTCAGAGAGGAGGCAACGTTTGGAGTGGAAGAAGCACGAGGAGAGGATTGATAAAAAATTGAAGAAGTGGATGTCAGAAGTGATGGATATCTTTCGATGCAGTTCACGGTGCAGTCCCCCAGTGGTTGATACACGTCGTCGTAGCCCTCCCATATCGATGTCAGCTAGACCTTCTGATGTGAGAGGTAGTGATGATCCACCTAGGAGTTCACATGTAGATCCTCCGAGGAGTTCACTGCCCAGCTTCACAGATCCAGTGTACGAGCATACCAGTGGATGGCAGCATTCAGACACGATATCTCAAACTTTCACCCATATATTTGGGGAATCTAGTGCCCAGTTGCCTGCTTTCGGAGTTAGCTATCAGCATGGTACGAGCATGCCTCATGCCAGCAGTTCTGCACCGTCCATGGGATTTGCACCATTTGCAGCATCATCAGCTATTGGGCAGGTGATGTGGTTTTAATTATTTATTTTGTTAATTTGATATTATAATCTGAACTAATTAATTTTAATTTTCTAATTACAGTTTGCTCCTTATCCGGAATATGGTACTGCACCATTTGTAACTGCATCAAATATTGAACATGTATGTTGTAGTTTTAATTATTTAATTAGTTATTGCATATTATAACATGAATTTATTAGTTTAATTTATTTATTTGTTGTTTTAATTATTTAATTAGTTATTGCATATTATAACATGAATTTATTAGTTTAATTTATTTATTTGTTGTTTTGATTATTTAATTAGTTATTGCATATTATAACATGAATTTATTAGTTTAATTTATTTATTTATTGTTTTAATTATTTAATTAGTTATTGCATATTATAATATGAATTTATTAGTTTAATTTATTTATTTTTTGTTTAATTATTTAATTAGTTATTGCATATTATAACATGAATTTATTAGTCTACACCCTTGGACGTGGAACCTATTTCAACCTGTGGTGGAGATGGTAGTGAGGACATGATGTTTAATACTCCTGTCCAAAATGAACCATGAGATACTTTGTATATACCAACTCATGCCCCGCAAATGTCGAGTAAGGAGTCACGCGCAAAAATTTAGGAAGTTCTTCAGGAACAAATTAAAGTAGATCACTTTGTTATATTGATGGAGAGTGAGAGTCCTTTAACCGTGAAAGATTTCAAGAAGATGCTTCGCCTTGAATGGGATGTTCAGGTATATATGTTATATTTAATAAAACAATATTGCATATTTTATATAATTAATAATTGATCTTAACCAATTTTTATATATTCCATGCAGACTATGAACTTGTGCATGATGACGTTTAGAGCTAGATTGATCCAAAATGATGATGTACTTTCAAACCACATTGAGGGGAGGACTGTCATATGCGATCTTGATTTGTTTGTAAGTAATTTCTAATTTATATATTTAGATATATCTAAATTTGTTTTTTGAATCATTATGTGTATATGTAGATTCAATTAAATGAAGATTACGCTGAATTACTTACTAGAGCAGCACCGTACCAATTGGGAAATTGGGAGGAATACGAGACGTTCTTCAGAATGGAATATGAACCACGTATGAGTGTGCTAGAAGTACTTCATGGAACCAAATCTGGGTCAACAATTCCAAATTGGTGGAATGCTACTACGGTACAAAAATTGAATTTAAATTGTGTATGTATTAATAATAAATATAATTTATTTATTTTTTGTTTTCATCGAAGGTTATTATTCCATGCCGGTTGACGTCTACATACGTTGTGGTAGAGATTAATTTGGTGGATTGGACAATCTCATTTTACGATCCACAGGTGCATTCGTATAGTCGGCCACAATATCAACAAATTATTGTCCAACCGCGACCCCTATATTATTTGCTCCCCCGCGTCATGAAGTTTGGTTATTATTGGAGGCATCAAAGGTTGCAGCTTCAGGAAACTGATCAGCACTTCAGATGGAAGGATGTACCGCGCGAAGAACAATTCACTCAAAACGATAAAGAGTCTTCAGGTCCATTGGCTTGCATGGCAGTAGAGCGAATCATTAGTGGATCTCCAAGCATAGATTGGGGAAATGACAATTTGAAGGTTTATCGTGAAAAATTAGCAATTAGTATATTTAGTTTTTGTCAATGATGTAATACTTATGTTTTAGACAGTTGATGAACTTGAATTTATTTAATTCGGTTGATGAACTTGAATTTATTTAATTTAAGTTTTAGTTAATGTTATTAAAAAATACACAATATTTATAAAAAAAAATACACAATGTAAGGTTTTTCAAAAATTCGCAATATAAGGTTTTTAAAAATTACACAATATAAGGTTTTAAAAAAAATATACAATACAAGATTTTTAAAAAGTCATTGTTCGATCGTCAATTTTTGAAGTGATTTCGCGATGATCAAATAAAGAATAAACGAGACACGAGATTTACGTGGTTCGATCGTTAATGAGATCTACGTCAACGGAGAGGAGGATTAAGTATAATATCAATGCTCTCAGATTACAATTTGCCCAAAGAAAAAAGACCCCTTTTAATCTCTTATGGCAGTGCTATTTATAAGTAATAAGTTACGGTTACAACTATGCCGAGATCGTGGGGTGGTTAGAGATCGTGGGCTGAAAGTGGGTCGAGCTGGGCCGAGGTGACTTCTGGACTTCTTTATGGGCCGAGCTCTTGGGCTTCTAGGCTTTAGGGCCAAGCTACTGGACTCTTGGGCCGAGCTGCTCTTGGGCTTGTTAGTGGGCTACATCCTATCACATCCCCCCCCAAAAGAAGATCATTGACGAAGTGGAGAACTTGACGAGGTTGATAGTTCTGCCGAAGTGTAGATCTAGACGAGGTGATGATCTTATGATGTCCGAGGTCGAGGTGGGAATGTTGATGTTGCCGAGGTGGTGGAAGACAGCTGTTGTAGGGAACTGCTTGTGACACGCGTCGACGGTTTATTGGTGTATA